>CP049710.1:7188512-7433599 GCA_004148225.2 Heterodera glycines
ATAAAAAATAAATAAGTTAAAAATAAATAAAACAAAAATTTTAATTGAAATAAATAATGTTATTATTATTTGTAGCATCAGCAGCAGAAAGCCATCATACATTCATAACGAAAAAAGTTTTCATTTTGATGGGGTTCCTATTTTTGCGCATTTTTTGGCACATTGAACAATCATCGCCTAATTTCGTACACTTTTTTGCCACATTTGATCAATCATTGTGCATATTGAATGTTTAAATTCTTGGGTTTATACATATTTTAAAAGAGGAATTTGGTGTCCAATTTTCCTTTGGTGTCCAAAATTCCGACGGTGTCCAATTTATGATCAGTATTTTACAATTCTAATTGGTGATTTGTTTAAATTCCCCTTTTTCACTAATTAATCAAATTAAATTTATTATCCTTTTGATTACCGAAAGTAATTGATTAAGAAATCAATAGAAAACATCCGTTCACTGATCAAATGTGAACGAAATGATAGGAAATTAAATCATCATCAAATTATTACATATTAAAATAATTTTTGCAATATTACTCTGTTTCATTAAAAATAAGAACAGCCCATTTTCCTAGAGTTTTACCACTTCCCATGAAACACATTTTAACCTAAAAAATCCAAATTAATGTCCAATTTTATTTTAATAAATGTAGAGAATTAAAAAGAGGGTACTAATAATACACATTTATTCCTTTTATGAAAAATGCGCACCGCCATCGGAGAGATCGTTCAGCGAGTTTTGATGGTCCCACCAAAGCATTTTTCTGTTGAGGTGAAATTGAATTCGAAATCAAATGCCAAAGCAAAACGGAGCACGGCATTTTACACAGTATGAAATCAACCCGTGGATGAAGCGGGGTACGGTAGTGGACGAACGGAAAGCGATGGACCAATGGACGCAACTCAAAAGGGCCATTGAGGGGGAGGGAGTCGAAGTGAGTAAAACGAAAGCATAGAAAGGCACGGGGAAAGCCCAACTGAATATTGTTGCCCCTTTTGGTGCTGACGCTGGACCAAGTGAACGGACTGCCGGACATGGTCTTCGCCTGCAACAGCGGTCAGTCCGCACAGAGACGGCACTTTCGCAATGCCAAAAAGCGTTAAATGAACCAATGAATGAATTCCAACAAACTCTGCCAGGCCTTTTCTACCGCAATAAGCTTTACCTTTCCCACTTTCGCCACGCTCAACGAATCGGAGAGCAGCGGCACTTCGCCGACTTTTACAAAGGGCTCGGCTTGGAGCTGTACGGCGCCGATTGCGCGGAAGTATTCGAAGGCGGCGGCGATGCGTTTTTCTCCGACGAGCGAACGCTTTGGGCCGGCTGGGGAGGGCCGAGGACGAACAGAAAGGCCGGGCAAAGCCAACGAATGTATCGTGACGAGGGATTTCGGTCACTTTAGGCCTACGAACACATCCGAAAGATGGGCGACTTCGAAACAGTGCCCTGCGAATTGGTCGACCCGCGCTTTTACCATTTGGACACGTGCCTTTGCCCGGTTGGCATTGACTCGGCGGTAAGTTAAAGGGCTCGGCTTGGAGCTGTACGGCGCCGATTGCGCGGAAGTATTCGAAGGCGGCTTTCTCTGAGAACACCAAAAAAGAAGTGAAAATATTTCGATGTTTATGTAAGTGCTAATTTGTTTTTGATTATGCAAAGCAATTGAAATTAATTTTTAGGGTTTTTAATCCCCCCCCCCTACTTTTGGTCCACCGGCGTTTGCCGCGGGCGATCGCAGTTTCGGAGAAAGAAGCAATGACGTTTGTGTGCAATGCCATCACAATCCGACGCCGAGTGATCAGTCCGAAGGGAATTAGCGAAGAAACACATGCGAAATTGGCCTCTATTGGCTATGCAGTCAAAGAATTGGAAATGGGCGAATTTATGAAAGTGGGGAGAGGGATTTTAAATGGTGGCGATTTAATCTTTTAGTCCGGTGGTGCATGCCAATGTTTGGTGATGAAATTGTGAAATAAGGGACTTTTAGAAATCAACGAATCTAACCCAGCCACATGTTGTCTTAACAAAAAAATTTTCATTTACTTAAAATAAAACGTAATATATGTGCACCGCCCTGAAGAAAACAATCTATTTGATTGGATAGCAAGCAGATTTATGCGCACAAAATCAGATCATAAAAGGCAAGCGCCAAGTGGCAATCCCAAAAGTTAAACAAAAATTAAGTTCGAAAGAATAAATAAAAGTTGTCGAAAGGCATGGATCAAGATTATGTCAGATCAAATCAAAACAAATTACCCGAGATCATCCCATCCTTCATGCATTAAAGCGAGTGTCCGCGAAAATATGTCCATTGTTTATTTATTATCATTTTTACCGTAGATGGAGGTTTTGAACGGCTCTTCTTAACTTTGTCCAAAATCCAGCTCATTAAGCAGCGTGACCGAAGAAAACTAAGCATTTTTATTCCTATTCATCTGAAACCAAATATGATGGAGCCAAGAAAAATAACCATCTTTTTGGGGCATAAATCAATTCATTTATTTAAAACAATGGCATAAGTTATAAAAGCCAATTGAAGAGCAACATTTTTATCGGTTCATGTAAAATAGCACAAATCGTCAAAATATGAAGATTGGAGGGGCATGGGGTGTAAAATGATCTAATTTTTAGCTCTCCGTTTAACGAACCAAATCGCGCCCACGCACAGAATTGACTTGACACTCTATCCATTCTGCGATACACGCATTGTGGAATGCGTGCCCGCATTGCAGGACACGAAAGTCCCCGAACAAAGGCTGAAGACAAAGAAGGCAATTTTGGTGACTGCGATCATTTCTTAACCACTGCTGCTGAAGATTGGAGGGGCACGGGGTGTAAAATTATCTAATTTTTAGCTCTCCGTTTAACGAACCAAATCGCGCACACGCACAGAATTGACTTGACACTCTATCCATTCTGCGATACACGCATTGTGGAATGCGTGCCCGCATTGCAGGACACGAAAGTCCCCGAACAAAGGCTGAAGACAAAGAAGGCAATTTTGGTGACTGCGATCATTTCTTAACCACTGCTGCTGAAGATTGGAGGGGCACGGGGTGTAAAATTATCTAATTTTTAGCTCTCCGTTTAACGAACCAAATCGCCACACGCACAGAATTGACTTGACACTCTAAAAATTCAAATTTTATGGATCAATGGCATTTCGCCAACAGCGTTTCTTCCGAAAGGGACACCTGCTGATGCTGCTGCGGTTGTTGGAGATGTGCCGCGTCGGCGTGGCCAAAAATGTGCAGTTCCACTCGGTCTTCGCTGGAAACGGTGAAGAGTAATTCGCCGGCGTTCAGTCCGTTGCCCGTGCGATGCGCCGCGCGACATTTGAACAGACTGCGGTCATCAGTAATGGTGCTGCAGCAAAAAGGAAACATTTCGATGGAAAAGCAATTGATTAACGAAACAGGAGAGACGGAATGAATTGTGATCAAACAGAGGAACTTTGAACTTCGGAATTCCGGGTTCGGAAAACACACTCGGATGCAGGCAAAATCAGACAGGGTCCAAGTGTGAGAATGCGGCCCAGTGTTATCGACTTTACCTCGAGTCCGGCCCAATGTATGGTGCGACACGAACGACTTCGAGGAATTCACAGTACACAATGTACAGGTGAGGAGACGCATATACTGTAGTTGGGAAAAAAGATGGACTATATTACACCAGTTTTTCTGCTGAAAACGCTCACCGAATTCCAACGGCACTTTCTCCCATTCGATGTTTTTGCTGCGCGACCGTTTCCCCTGCGAATTAACGAACAGTCCAAAGTCTGAAATGAGCATTGATTAGTTAGCAAATTCATTGTCAATGAGTTAGTTGTTACTGTGAAATGCCAACAAAAATTCGTTGTCCGAAATTTCGACAGCGGCGACGGGAAAATCGAAGGGACAATTCTCCACCACAAGAGGAGAAGGCATTGCGAAATTGTCATCAAATCGCGCAAAATGGAAATTGTCGGCCCCGAAAACGAAACCAAACGAAGCGGAGCAAATGCAAGTGCACGGCTCCTCCGTTTTGATTTGAGCGACGGGAGAAAAGAAGCCCAATTTGGCGACGTATTGGAGCACGACAATTTCGTCGATTGTGGCAATGTAAACGAAACTGAAATGGAAACGGACGATGGATAAGGGAAAAAGGAACGAAGAGTGATGGGGAGGGGAAGGACCGTTTGTCGCGGTGATGTTCCGAGTTGCTGACCACCGCAATATGGCATTGTTCGATGTTGGCAATGTTTGTGCAGGACACCGTCGGCTGTTGTGCAACTTTGAATGCGCGGTGGATTTGTTGGAGATGGATGACGGCCAATTGGCGGGCGGAACCACAAATGGCGAGGAGCATGTCGAACTCGGGCAACAGCTCCATCCAATAGAAGATTTTTAAAGCTATAATTTTAAAAAAATGAAAAATTAGTTGTTTAATCTTAGACTTGATGAAAAATGATAGAGTAGATCAAGTCACATGACAAATCTGATGTAATATTCGTGATCAGTGGCCCCGATAACCCCCGAGGGAACACAGAACCGCAAAAAACCGCCTTATTTATTCTTTTTTTTTATGGGACCAGTAAAAGTAACCATACCGAAAAGCCGACTATTGTGTGGAGCTTAAAACACACATTTTTAGTTGACTTTTTACTTTTTGAGACTCGAAATTTTGACTTTTTTCTGCTCCATCTCTTTGTTCACCTTCTTCAGAGTACCGAATTTGGCACTTTCCGTCTCCAACTCCGTGTATTTCCGCTTAAGCTGAACATGCTCACAGCGCAACTGCGCCTTCTGTTGCTTCAGCCGTTCAATCTCATCCATGAGGCGTGACGAAACGATGTCTGAAGAGCTGAAAGAGATGCTTTAGAGGGGGAGGCAAAAAATGGGGAAAATAACCCAGATGAAGCGCTGATCTGTTTCAAAAGTGAGTTAATTTCCTGTTGGAGTGCCGCTTTTTCCTCCTCGCATTGTTTGTAGCGCTTAAATGGTCAATTCCGTTCGACCCCTTCCCCCCGCTCCGTGCCAAAACCTGCTCCATCTCTTTGTTCCCCTTCTTCAGAGTGCCGACTTCGTCGCGAAGGCTTTCGTTCTTTGTGTCCAAAGAACCCAGCTTTTGGTTGAGTTGGTCCAGGTACTGAAACGCCAATTAATAACAATTTCGAAAAGTATAATCGATTACGACTCAATTGAAACTAATTAATTAATTACCTCTCGCTTCTGACCATTTGCTTCGCTCGTTCGCAATTTTTCCCTCATTTCTGCAATCTCCGCCTCCTTGACTCTTTTTTCGGCTTTTAGTTCCAAAATTTCGCGGTGGAATGATTCTGTTTGGCCCTTCATCGTCTCTTGCAACAGTTCCATTTCGACTTTTTTCTACAAATTTTAATTAATCCAAATTTTGGGTTCGCAAATGAATGCCTTTTTAAGTCGTGTCTCCAAAACAGTGATTCTGTTCTTCAATTCGCCAATTTCTGCCTCCGATTTCGGTGCCAATTCACTCTCTTCCAATTCCCACAGAACGCCATTGGCCGTTTTCCTCGCAATTTCCAATTCCTCTTGGACCCTTCGTATTGTGTTTGTGCTCTCCTCCAATTGATTTTGGAGCCGTTCAATTTCCAATTGCTAATAAGTTTAAATGAGACAATTTAAAGGATGATGGGCACTTAAAAAAACTCCCAAATGCATATTTTGGAAGTAATTTGAAAATTGCGAAGCTGGTCCCCCATTAATGTTTTTGTTTGTTTTAAAAATGCCTAAAAGTCGGATTTAATTAAACATATAACTATGAGTCAGTCAAAAACTTTGCTGCTGATGTAGTTTTAGAGAATAAATTTGATCGAAATGGAATTAACCTCGAAACCAACAATTGTTTAAAAGATAGGGATCAGCTTCGCTATCACCGTGACTTTCACCTGAAGCTGATTGCGCGCCTTCTCCTGGCTGATCAGTTCTCTTATTTCCGATTCGCGCTGACTGAGTTGTTCATTAAGTGCCCTAAATGTCAGAATTTGTTGTTATTTTAAACGTTAATTGTAAGTCCATTTGTTATGTCATTTGCAATTGCTCACTTCAGCTGTTGGTAGTCGCGTTGCTGAATGCGACTTTCCTTAAATGTGTACTTTTATTTGTTTTTTTTTGAATTTGTTTTTGCATCGTTTACCTGAATGTCAATTCTCTGTGTTATTGAAAGAAATTTATCTGTTGAGGACATGATTATAGCTACAAACTAAATTACATTAACAGTTTAGAAGTAAGCAAACTCTGCTGAAATTCATAGAAAGTAATTAAACGACCCTAATTAAGGAAAGAGTACCTAAATTAAATTTAAGAGGATGAAAAGGGAAGAAAAACAAAGAAGGAAGAAACAGAACTCATTTACATATTTATTGCTTCTCCTTCTCATTTTCTTTTCATTTTTAAAATAATTTTTAGCGCTTTTTGGTTTATCGTTATGGAACTCACTTGGGCCCTCACGTTTGGGCCCCAGCATGTTTTAAGTAGATATCGGACCGGTCGGGGTAAACCCAACTCATCCATACCCAATTCATCCATAACACGATACGAGTCGTCGCCGTGGCATTTAATGCCACGACTAAGACCGTACAACCAAAAAATGCTACATACGACTAAGACCTTACAACCAAAAAATGCCACGACCGAGACCGCATAATCAAAAATACCACGGCCAAGTCCACATAAGCAGAAAATGCCATGCCACGACGATGACTCGCAACATTATGGATGAGTTGGGTGGGTCTATGGATGAGTTGGGGGTGACTCGGACCGGTCGGTTTTTTTCGGTATTTTTCGATTTTCGGTTTTTTTCGGTTTTTAACCGAAACCGTTCGACCGAAATAATCAAAAACCCGAAACAATCGACCGACTTTTATGAAAAATCAGTTGGCCATTTTTTAACAAAATTCATTAAAAATTCTTAAAATTTTCCCACGGCGGCGCCTATCGGCACCGCCGGCCCCCACCAAAACCTATCTTTTCTTAAAAAAATTAGCCCAAAATCTCAAAATTTGGTATTTTTTAGACAAAATCTGCTAACAAATAGCATTAAATTACAAAAAAAATTTCACGGCGGCGCCTATCGGCACCGCCGGAATTTTGATCATTTAAATGAATATTAATATTTTATAATGTTTTTCAATACAGGTTTCAATAGCCCTACAATTTTAAACGAGGAGATTTTTCGTTTTTTCTATTAATAGAAATAGTTTATTGTTTGGAAAAAGTGCAGAATTGGGCCCGCAAAAAAAGCGCCCAAAACGGGTTCCAATCAATCTCTAATGACCTCTAGTCATCATAAAAATCACTCCCGAGGTGCGGAAATGCCAAAAAACAGGTTTTTGAACCGGTTTAAAACTCGAAAATTTGAGTGAAAGGGGGGCCACTGACCCTTAAAAACGGTCAAATTTGTTATCATTCGAAAGCTCTTGAAGAGCTAAGTCTAAAAAACAAGGTATAAATGAAGCGATGCCATCTAGGCACTGGGACAACTGAGTCCCAGTGAAAATGGACACTTCAGTACCAAAAATAAATAAAAAAAGTTTTCTTCTTATATAATGCACGAAAATCGTTCAGCCTTGAATATCGAGTATTGCGCTAAAAAACCGCCGCACACTCGACTACGGCGGCCAGTAGGTGGGGCGAGACTACGGGCTACGGAAGAAGTCCGCGCGTAATCCGCAGGCGGTTGACTGATTGGCGGGGGCCCTTCGGGCCCCCGCAGTCAACCGCCTGTGGCGCTCGTCAGACTGCTTCCTTCGCCCTCCGTCTCGCCCCACTACTTGCTCCGTCTGCGCATGCTCCCCTTTTGCGAAATTTTGTTTTTAAATTGTTATTTTCCGTTTATTATTTTTCGGTACTGAAGTGTCCATTTTCACTAGGACTCAGTTGTCCCAGTGCCTAGATGGCATCGGTTCGAATTTATAACTTGTTTTTTAGACTTAGCTCATCAAGAGCTTTAGAATCAGGGCTGGACGTAACTGATTTTCAGTTACAGCCATCCGTAATCCGTCATTACGGCGATTTTTTCAGTTACGGCCATCCGTAATCCGTCATGACGGGGGTCAAAAAAGGCCGTAATTTGGCGTAATACGTAATCCGTAATTTTCAAAAAATTTTTTTAATTTAAAAAATTTAAAAAATCCAATTTAAAAATTGTTAAGATTAATTTATGATCAGAATATCTGCTTGTTTTTTTGAGGTGAAAATCCCAAAATAGTTTGTTTCGCGGTGTGCTTTTTCCAAAAAACTGGGGAATGTGGGGGGGGGGGTCAGGCGGCGCCGAAAGGCGCCGCCGGAAAAATTTTTAAAAATTTTATGCAATTTGCTATAAGATTTTGTCTAAAAATGACTAAGATTTTGGAGCTAATATTTAAAAATAATTAGGAATTTTTGGGGCGGGCAGTGCCGATAAGCGCCGCCGAGGAAAATTTTTTTCAGAATTTTAACGAATTTGTTAAAAAATGGCAAATTTTTAGCATTTCCTCTTTTCCCCTTTGCTAGCCTCCCCCCCCCCCCCTTTATGTATGTTAATAATACTACAAATTACCAAGAATAAGTCAGATTAAATCGAAATATGGGTAGCCTTTTAATAAAAATAGAAAAAAAAATTCATTTTATAAAAAATAATCTTGCAAGAAATCGTCTCGAAAAATAATCTAAAAAGCCAGTTACGGATCAAAATTACGGAAAAATCCCAAAAATCCGTAACCCGTAATCCGTAACTCCAAAAAGGCCGTAATTTCCGTAATACGTAATCCGTAATTACGTCCAGCCCTGTTTAGAATGCTAGCAAATTTGTGTGATTTTGACAGTTTTTAAGGGTTAGGGGAGAAGGGTTCAGCCAAAATTTTTACGAAGGGGTATGGAGGGGGTGTTTCCGACATTTGCGCCTTTGTTCAAAATCGGGTTCAAAATTAAGTTGTTTTTCAATCCTTGATCGCCTAAACAGCTTTTCAGAAATTTCCTTTTTCCCTTCGCCCTCCCCATTCGCTAACCGACAAGTACCTTTAAATCATTCAGAAAATGAAAATAAATAATTTGGCATTTTCTGTGCTTCTCACCTAAAATCGGAAAGGGGGGGGGGGGGGGTCAACCGCCCCCTTTATGGCTCCCGGTAAATTGGACACCGGAAAATTGGACCCTATTAGATAAAAAATAAATAAGTTAAAAATAAATAAAACAAAAATTTTAATTGAAATAAATAATGTTATTATTATTTGTAGCATCAGCAGCAGAAAGCCATCATACATTCATAACGAAAAAAGTTTTCATTTTGATGGGGTTCCTATTTTTGCGCATTTTTTGGCACATTGAACAATCATCGCCTAATTTCGTACACTTTTTTGCCACATTTGATCAATCATTGTGCATATTGAATGTTTAAATTCTTGGGTTTATACATATTTTAAAAGAGGAATTTGGTGTCCAATTTTCCTTTGGTGTCCAAAATTCCGACGGTGTCCAATTTATGATCAGTATTTTACAATTCTAATTGGTGATTTGTTTAAATTCCCCTTTTTCACTAATTAATCAAATTAAATTTATTATCCTTTTGATTACCGAAAGTAATTGATTAAGAAATCAATAGAAAACATCCGTTCACTGATCAAATGTGAACGAAATGATAGGAAATTAAATCATCATCAAATTATTACATATTAAAATAATTTTTGCAATATTACTCTGTTTCATTAAAAATAAGAACAGCCCATTTTCCTAGAGTTTTACCACTTCCCATGAAACACATTTGGAAATAAAAAATCCAAATTAATGTCCAATTTTATTTTAATAAATGTAGAGAATTAAAAAGAGGGTACTAATAATACACATTTATTCCTTTTATGAAAAATGCGCACCGCCATCGGAGAGATCGTTCAGCGAGTTTTGATGGTCCCACCAAAGCATTTTTCTGTTGAGGTGAAATTGAATTCGAAATCAAATGCCAAAGCAAAACGGAGCACGGCATTTTACACAGTATGAAATCAACCCGTGGATGAAGCGGGGCATTTTAATTCTTGATTCAAATCGCAATTAAAATAAGAAATTCTAGTTTAGCAATTTCGACATGGTCAGTCTGTGCTCTAAGGATGAACATACTCAGTTTTTGTCTTTGCCGCGCCGTTGCGCCGTGTACGAAATTGACACTGCGCAGTCGGTGTTGACGCCGAGTGGAACCCGTACGTGGCCCGGAGCAGCTCAGTAATTTGTAAACGGTGGAACATGACAAGATTTCACTTCCGACCCTTCGGCATCCTAATTTCGCCGGGATAGAATTTTGTAGTTGAAATTGCGCCGCCAAATTTTTTTTCTAAAAAATTTCAAACTTAGAAATTATGCAGAAAATGTAAAATCAGAAATTTTTTCGGCTATCAATTTGGCGACGACCTCGCCATGCTGCGCGCTCGCTTGCCCGCCTGTGTCGGCCTCTATCGCCCGCAGGGCATTGTGTGCATTGGACAGTTGGTAGATGAAGTAAGTTCTGCCAAAAGGGTGTGGCGGGCCGTTTCCCTTCATTTTTCAGTTCATTCTAATGATGTTACCTCGCATTTTACTAGATTTTTCAATTCTTTAAGCTCAACCGTCTTTCTTTGCCGCGGCTGCCCGACTTTCCGTTGCACAAATTTCTGTTGCCGCTCACTGAACAGCAGGAGGAGAAGCTCAAGGAGCACACGCGACAGATCAAACCGCCACGTTACGACGCAGTGACAAACAGCAGTAACAACAAACTGTCGGTGATGGACGCTGAGCATTTCGATATTCATTACTTTTACGCGTTCCAATTTATTTAATTATTCCATTTTTAATTAATTTTTAGGGTTTTTAATCCCCCCCCCTTCTTTTGGTCCTACGGCGTTTGCCGCGGCCCCCGCCGTTTCCACCCCATATCAGTCCCCCCCGAGAAATTAAAAAAAAAATTTACTAACAAATTTTCCAAGAAAAAAATCTTAGAAAGTGAAACACATGCGAAATTGGCCTCTATTGGCTATGCAGTCAAAGAATTGGAAATGGGCGAATTTATGAAAGTGGGGAGAGGGATTTTAAATGGTGGCGATTTAATCTTTTAGTCCGGTGGTGCATGCCAATGTTTGGTGATGAAATTGTGAAATAAGGGACTTTTAGAAATCAACGAATCTAACCCAGCCACATGTTGTCTTAACAAAAAAATTTTCATTTACTTAAAATAAAACGTAATATATGTGCACCGCCCTGAAGAAAACAATCTATTTGATTGGATAGCAAGCAGATTTATGCGCACAAAATCAGATCATAAAAGGCAAGCGCCAAGTGGCAATCCCAAAAGTTAAACAAAAATTAAGTTCGAAAGAATAAATAAAAGTTGTCGAAAATGGAAACGGACGATGTTCGTCGATTGTGGCAATGTAAACGAAACTGAAATGGAAACGGACGATGGATAAGGGAAAAAGGAACGAAGAGTGATGGGGAGGGGAAGGACCGTTTGTCGCGGTGATGTTCCGAGTTGCTGACCACCGCAATATGGCATTGTTCGATGTTGGCAATGTTTGTGCAGGACACCGTCGGCTGTTGTGCAACTTTGAATGCGCGGTGGATTTGTTGGAGATGGATGACGGCCAATTGGCGGGCGGAACCACAAATGGCGAGGAGCATGTCGAACTCGGGCAACAGCTCCATCCAATAGAAGATTTTTAAAGCTATAATTTTAAAAAAATGAAAAATTAGTTGTTTAATCTTAGACTTGATGAAAAATGATAGAGTAGATCAAGTCACATGACAAATCTGATGTAATATTCGTGATCAGTGGCCCCGATAACCCCCGAGGGAACACAGAACCGCAAAAAACCGCCTTATTTATTCTTTTTTTTATGGGACCAGTAAAAGTAACCATACCGAAAAGCCGACTATTGTGTGGAGCTTAAAACACACATTTTTAGTTGACTTTTTACTTTTTGAGACTCGAAATTTTGACTTTTTTGCGCTTATGGCTTTTCGTGCTTTTTTCAATTACGGGTAATACTGGAGAATCTGGATTCCACCAAAAAATTTACTTGTGAAAAAATGAACCCGGGATTTTAGAAAATTTGAAACTCAGCAAAGAAGATGCCGAAAAATAAAGATTCGGTTGGTGAAGGAATTCGAATACGAATAGGTATTCCACATTAAAATTTTATTTTTGTTTTTAGAATAGATAAAAACAAGCAAAAAATAATTAAAAACCATTACAACACCAAAAAATAATCATTCTGCACAGATTCGAAGATAAAAGTGAATTTTAGTATTTTTTAATTTTTGGCTTTTTGTTCGAGTTCGAGTCAGGGTTCGATATAGGTCGAAATGGATGCCGGATTCGTGATCAGCGACCCTGGAAAGCCCTGGAAGCATGTTTTCATGACTTTTTAAAACAAAAAAATTTTCCTCAAAAAGGAGGGATACCATCGGCAGTGTGACCATTTTTTTCTGGATACGGGCCTGGTCCGGAGGTTCTTAATTCGAAATAGCAGCGAAAAAAAATTTCCAATCGAAGAGCAAAAAGGTTGTGGTTCGCACCCCGCCTCCCAAAAATAAGTCAGTCTTTTTTAAAGCTCAAGTGTGGAATTTTCTCAATAAATCTTTGCTGTAATTTGCCATATGAATTTTATATACCTTCTTCTTCTTAGACGCCTTTGTGTACCAAACCAAGGAAACCAGATCCAGAAGAAGCCCGATGCAGATCAAACACGCTATTACGTAAAGCAGTGAATTGGATGGGGCTTGGGTTGGAGTGGCGCCCGGGGCTCCACCATCTTCGTCCCTTTTGGATGCCATTGTTGTTGTAATAGTTGTAGTGGTCGTTGTAGAAGTTGATGTCGTTGTGCAGTCATCATCGGTACAGGACTTGGCTTCGGCCAGGCCTTTTGAAAGCGCTGCCCTCATAAACCTCATATACCAGGGCTCTGTTGTCGCCTCTGCTTGGTTGCTGCTCACAGCACTGCTGACATCAAACAATGCTAAAGGGTTTTATGGTGAATTGCAAATATTTTCAAAATTTTATTTAAAAAAATTTTGAATTTGTTGATGCTGTATATATTCGCACCATACGTCAAACCCAATGAATTTTTTAAGGAAAGTAGTAAAAGATATTTTTTACGTTTTATTTATACAAACCTGCGATTAATAGCACCGAAAAAAGGCATCCAATTTTTGAAACCTTTGGAGGTCCTAAATTCCTCCAAAGGTTTCAAAAATTGGATGCCTTTTTTCGGTGCTATTAATCGCAGGTTTGTATAAATAAAACGTAAAAAATATCTTTTACTACTTTCCTTAAAAAATTCATTGGGTTTGACGTATGGTGCGAATATATACAGCATCAACAAAGCCAAATAGCGTAATTGGCGTAATTTTTTGCGCGTTATTTCAAAATTTACACTGGAAAATGCCTTTTTTGTATTTTTTATTTTGATCTGCCATAACTCGCTTCATACCCAATCAAACTGAACAAATTTGATATCTAAAAAAAGTTATTGAAATGGAGAATCTTTTTCTAATGGAATGCTAAGCAATTTGATATTTCAGAAAAAAGTTGTGAGATTTTCAAATTTTCGTTACGTATAACTCAAGTCCTAAACTGCTGTTTTCAACCAAAAAGCGAGAATTAACCATTTTTCTATTGATCAAAATGTCCAAAGTGATTATATATTCTTACAGTGATGGAAAAAAGTCTTGACTAAAGTGATAAAATTTGTAAAATTTAAAATTTTGTTTGTTTAAGTCGACTTATTATTTTTCTTTTTGTATAATTATTACCCTCAATATATAACTCGTCCACACACAACAAGAAAATTTATTTGACTTATTCATCCCGAGATTGATTCACTTGATCAAACTTGACTCAAAAAAAGGGCGGAAAAAAGTCTTGACTCCAACTTGAAAAACCACCTTAGAGTTCATTTAAAAACCTGAAATAATTCATGCTAGCTTATCTTTTGATACTGATCTAAAAGGCTTTTACACCAACTTGATCAGATCACTCCTTCATGGTGATCAGGAAAGTCAAAAAAGAGCGGTGAGGACAGTGCGAAGTGAGGGGGGGGGGAGGGAAGGGGTCGAACTGTCCTGAAATTTTTTGATTGGGCTACCAGAAAGAGCACAAAATTCTCTACCGAATTGCCTTTTGAATGGTTGGTCTACGACTTGTAGATAAAAGTTATACATGGTTGATTTGATGACGATAAAAAATCACTATTTTCTACCGTATTTCAAGGGAAAATGATCATTAATTGATCAGTTTTTAGTTATCCAATACTATTAAATAGTTTTTCAAATTTGAGTCAAGGCTTTTTTCCGCCCCTTTTTGAGCAAAGTCTGATCAGGAGACTTATTCACGAGAATGATAAAGCGGAATGAAATGATTTTGTGGTGTATGAAAGGTTTAATTACCCAAGTTTGAGTCCTTAAGATCTCAAATAAAAATATTATTTCCTAACTCTTCGACATGAAGCGAATCAACGCATCAAACATCACTCCGCCTTGCGCCAAACGTCCAATGGCAACTTCACCGGACCTGGACCCAAACACTGTCGCACTCGCGGAACAAGAACGACAACGCACCCTGGTCTTCATTGGCCTCCCGGAAAGCATTGCCATTCGCCCATCGGAGCGTGTTCAGGAAGACAGGGAAGCCGCCACAAAAATCCTGGACCATCTTGAAGTTGAGGCCCAACCAACCGCCGTCTTTCGACTTGAGTGTACGATCCGCAGCGCACAGCACCGCGCCCGCTCAAGGTGATCATGCCAGCACCCGAACACCACACATGGCACTCGGAGGCTGGAAGCGTGAACGTGCTCGACTCCGATCTCAACAAAACATGACCCGACTGTTCGTCCGCCCGGCACTGACTATAGAACAACTGAAGAAGGAATACGAAGAGCGGGTCCGAAAACGACAACAAAACACAGCCTCAATGGCACCAAAACTTCAACAAAACCAAGCTCCCGTGGCACCAACAGTGCAAACCCCACAGACAAAGGCCACGACTCCCGTCAACGAAAATGGACCAGAACAGAAGGAGGCCAACGACCGCATTTTCAAACCGCGGAACCCAGCTGAACAAGAAATCCTCTTAGACAAGGCATTCAGCGAATTGCATTCCTTCAAAAAACAATTCCCCCAGCTTTTTAATAAATAGTTCTGTAAGACCTCCAACAATTTATTCAAAAAATTCAAACTTTCTCATAATTCTCCCCAAAATTTTTCACAAACCCATAAAAACCAAATTTCCCTTGCTGGAGGTCCGACTTCTCCCCGACTCAAACTCAATTATTCTCCATACAACAGCCCAATTAATCACATTCCTTATTCCCAAATTGTCATTCGGTTTCTTCACTATTATCTTATTTGACTGATTTCCACCAAAAGTGTAAGTGGCAACAATGCCCTTCTCTTGGTTCTTTTATTTTGAATAAATAAATAATGAAAGGCCCATATATTGGGGTAAATAAATATACATAAACAAAAAATAATCAGCTAAATTTCCAATCAAAATTTAAAATTCTACAAATTTTATCACCTTGAATCAAGACTTTTTTCCACCACTGTATAAGCAAAATTATTGGAATTTTCGTGTTAGAGACATGAAAATAGTACGCCCAAAAAAAGAGAAAAATAAATTCACAAAATTTTTAAAACTTTTTAGAGCCTTATTTTTGCAAAAATTTCTAAAATGGCCTGCGCCAAAGTGACCCCGACCCCTTTTTGGAGAATGGAGGGGGGGGGGGGGGGAAGGGATTCCCAATGAATATTCTGCTGACATAAATGAGTAACTCTGTCCATTATTCGTCCCTGTGCCGTGCCAACTCTGCGCTTGTTTCGCATTTTACGTCCTCTGAAGACGAATGAAAGTCGCCCAAAGTTGAAAGCACTTTATTTTAATAATCGTTTATGCTAGGGTTGCAACCCCGACCCCGAACCTTAACCCCGATCGGGGTCGGGGTTAAATATACACCCCTAAGCGTGTTAAGACATTTGCGGTCCGGACATTTGCGGCCCGGACATTTGCGGTCCAGACATTTGCGGCCTGCTGAAAATCGGACATTAGCGGCCCGACAAATGCGGTCGGACATTTGCGCCTCGGACATTTGCGGCCCATTTCTTAAGGGCCATTTTCGGACATTTGCGGCCCGACATTTGCGGCCTGCTGGAAATCGGACATTTGCGGCCAACGGAACGCCAAATTATCACTTTTTTAATTCCAAAAACGATATTTGCGGCTCAACTTTTTCAAAATAGTGCTAATTTATCGAAAATCGTTTTTCCTCTTGAATTTTCGATGAACTTTATTCAATCTAGTAATTTTTTTCAAAAATTGAGGTTGTCAAAACTCCACCAGAGATTGAAAGTTGCTAGTCAGTCTACCAACTCTGGTATCGGCAGTTGAACGGTAGAGATCTGAGATTTCTACTTCTTTCTCCATAATTTGGGTCTTGTTTCGCTGGTATTCTTTTCCTCCTCTTCGTTGCTTCAAGTTGGGTGGGGTTAAAAATTATTTTTTTCTAGAAGACTTGAATCGGAAGCTTATTAGATAGCATAAAATCGGTTAAATTGGATGGAAAATAATTTTCTCAGGTTTATATTTTGGTTGGAGTCGAAAAAGTTGAGCCGCAAATATCGTTTTTGGAATTAAAAAAGTGATAATTTGGCGTTCCGTTGGCCGCAAATGTCCGATTTCCAGCAGGCCGCAAATGTCGGGCCGCAAATGTCCGAAAATGGCCCTTAAGAAATGGGCCGCAAATGTCCGAGGCGCAAATGTCCGACCGCATTTGTCGGGCCGCAAATGTCCGATTTTCAGCAGGCCGCAAATGTCTGGACCGCAAATGTCCGGGCCGCAAATGTCCGGACCGCAAATGTCCTACAACCCCCCTAAGAATGGCATTTTCGTGGGAGAAAATGCAAAAAAGTTAGACGAAATTTGAATTTTTTTAACCATTTGCCAAATTTTTATTAAATAAAGAAGATTTGCTCAATTTTGGACATTTGGAATGTGGTGTAGAGGTTAGTGCAATGACATTACTTTCTGTCGTGAGTTCGATACCGTTTGACGTTTTCTTCTTTAATTATTTTCTTTGTGACAAATTGTTTTTAAATTAAATACTCATAGAAATCGACCAATCTTGGCATATTTTGACAAAATCATATCGAAGAAAAACAAAAATTTACCGAAATTCATAAATTTTTTTGGTGAAAAATCTTAGAAAATAGAGCTTAATTCCAAAATTTAGCGCTGCCTATCGGCATCACAGGGCCCAAAAAGTATAAACCTTATTAAAAAAATTGGCTCAAAATCGCAAAAATTTAGCATATTTTGGACAAAATCTGTTAACAGATCTAACCAAATTTTCAAAATTTTCCCGGCGGCGCCTATCGGCACCGCCGGACGCCGTACCCTTTCTCCTTAAGTCTTTAGAAAAGAGCGACGTGAAACAAGATGTTTTGGAAAACAAAAAAGTAATAAAAAATTTTAAAATTTCAAGAAAAAAAAATTAATTCTATACAAAATTCCTGATAAAAAAGAAATAAAAAAATATAAAAACAATACAAATATTATTATGGAAATTAATAAATATTATTCCCGAAAAAATATTAAAAAAATTTTGACTATTTGGCATAAGGCAAAAATTGAAAAACCCCGACCCCGACCCCGAACATTTGGCAACCCCGACCCCGAACCCCGACACTTCCAACCCCGACAACCCCGAATTTTCCAACCCCGACGTCGGGGTTGCAACCCTAGTTTATGCCATTGATTAAATGTATTCAAATTTTTTAGGACGATATCATAAATTAATCTTCATCAGTAACGCACACACATGGAAAATGGGGGGGGGGGTCAGCCAAAATTTTTACGAAACAAAGTTCAAAAATCTATCTTTTTCTTTGTTGATAAAACTAGCAAAATCGAAAGCCTTAAATGTTTAGAAGATTCGACATTCTCTATATTGACCCTTTTATTCAGACGGAGTTGGTCCGTTCCGGTCTGTTGGTACGGCCGGACCCAAAACTAATATTTTTTCATAAAAAATTGCCCTTTTTGTGTAAAAACTGTTACTAAATCGCACAAAAATCCAATTTTTTACCGGCGGCCTGTGAATTTTCTAAAAAACAAAAAGTCGAGAAATTTCTCGGATTTTTGGGGTCTCGGGGTCATTTCTCGGTGCAAGGCTCAACGTTACGCAAGCGACGCCAAGCAGCAATCTGCGCGAAAAGAGGGTACTAATAATACACATTTATTCCTTTTATGAAAAATGCGCACCGCCATCGGAGAGATCGTTCAGCGAGTTTTGATGGTCCCACCAAAGCATTTTTCTGTTGAGGTGAAATTGAATTCGAAATCAAATGCCAAAGCAAAACGGAGCACGGCATTTTACACAGTATGAAATCAACCCGTGGATGAAGCGGGGTACGGTAGTGGACGAACGGAAAGCGATGGACCAATGGACGCAACTCAAAAGGGCCATTGAGGGGGAGGGAGTCGAAGTGAGTAAAACGAAAGCATAGAAAGGCACGGGGAAAGCCCAACTGAATATTGTTGCCCCTTTTGGTGCTGACGCTGGACCAAGTGAACGGACTGCCGGACATGGTCTTCGCCTGCAACAGCGGTCAGTCCGCACAGAGACGGCACTTTCGCAATGCCAAAAAGCGTTAAATGAACCAATGAATGAATTCCAACAAACTCTGCCAGGCCTTTTCTACCGCAATAAGCTTTACCTTTCCCACTTTCGCCACGCTCAACGAATCGGAGAGCAGCGGCACTTCGCCGACTTTTACAAAGGGCTCGGCTTGGAGCTGTACGGCGCCGATTGCGCGGAAGTATTCGAAGGCGGCGGCGATGCGTTTTTCTCCGACGAGCGAACGCTTTGGGCCGGCTGGGGAGGGCCGAGGACGAACAGAAAGGCCGGGCAAAGCCAACGAATGTATCGTGACGAGGGATTTCGGTCACTTTAGGCCTACGAACACATCCGAAAGATGGGCGACTTCGAAACAGTGCCCTGCGAATTGGTCGACCCGCGCTTTTACCATTTGGACACGTGCCTTTGCCCGGTTGGCATTGACTCGGCGGTAAGTTTTTTGGCATTTTTCAATTTTATTTCATTTTTCAGCTTTGGTTTCCTCCCGCTTTCTCTGAGAACACCAAAAAAGAAGTGAAAATATTTCGATATTCATTACTTTTACGCGTTCCAATTTATTTAATTATTCCATTTTTAATTAATTTTTAGGGTTTTTAATCCCCCCCCCCTTCTTTTGGTCCACCGGCGTTTGCCGCGGGCGATCGCAGTTTCGGAGAAAGAAGCAATGACGTTTGTGTGCAATGCCATCACAATCCGACGCCGAGTGATCAGTCCGAAGGGAATTAGCGAAGAAACACATGCGAAATTGGCCTCTATTGGCTATGCAGTCAAAGAATTGGAAATGGGCGAATTTATGAAAGTGGGGAGAGGGATTTTAAATGGTGGCGATTTAATCTTTTAGTCCGGTGGTGCATGCCAATGTTTGGTGATGAAATTGTGAAATAAGGGACTTTTAGAAATCAACGAATCTAACCCAGCCACATGTTGTCTTAACAAAAAAATTTTCATTTACTTAAAATAAAACGTAATATATGTGCACCGCCCTGAAGAAAACAATCTATTTGATTGGATAGCAAGCAGATTTATGCGCACAAAATCAGATCATAAAAGGCAAGCGCCAAGTGGCAATCCCAAAAGTTAAACAAAAATTAAGTTCGAAAGAATAAATAAAAGTTGTCGAAAGGCATGGATCAAGATTATGTCAGATCAAATCAAAACAAATTACCCGAGATCATCCCATCCTTCATGCATTAAAGCGAGTGTCCGCGAAAATATGTCCATTGTAGCAGAGGCGTCTGTTCAACTGCTGGTAGTCGATTTGCTGGTTCTCGGCGCGCGGGATATATTGTGGAGTGCTGCAAAAGCAAGAAAAACTCTTAAAAGGCAGCTAAATAATACCGCTTCAATTCCCCAAAATTGGCACGACCACGCTTAGCCAATTCTTTAGCCTGACGAACAGGAGTTGGCAAAGCCGGAGCCAGCGTAACAATTTGCCAGCTGCAGCAGAGAGCAAGCAAGAAACTACAAAAAATTAGTTGTGTATAATACCGCAACTGATTGCCAGTTACCCCTGCAATTCGTTGTTGTTGGCCTTGGGATCATTGACGGGAAAAATGTATTGTGGCATTTTTGATGTCCCCTAAAACAAAATACATAGATAAATTTGTCATTCCAACCGAAACCTTGAGCGGAACATGTGACTGCATCCAAAACTCGTGGATGTCGACGCGTACCACTTTCGAATCAATAACCGCCCCTACAAAAAACGATGAATAAAATGATTTTTGTTGAATAAAACCTGGAGCAGTGTTCTCGACTTGTTGCTGCCCCTTAACGAAGAAACGTTTGTTGTGATTCTTGTCGACGATGCAATAGACGAATTTGGGCTCCCAATTCGGGTCATATTTCTTACACGCCTTCACATAGGAAGGAAATTCGTCGTGAATGTTCTAAAGCACACTTTTACAATCCGTCGTGATTCTTCCAGTACAACTAACGTTCGGAACCATTCCCTCACTAACACCATCGCGAATGATGAAAATCTTAAATTTATTTTACTTATCATTTAAGTACAACACAATTATTTATTATCATTTTTTACCGTAGATGGAGGTTTTGAACGGTTCTTCTTAACTTTGTCCAAAATCCAGCTCATTTTGTATGACAGCATATTTGGCTCCAAAACGTCCTGCCTAAATTAGTCACATTTGCCCAACAAATATCACAACGGAAAACAAACGTGCAAGGCTGGAAGTAATAATCTCCGCAGAATTTGTAAGGGTTTTTCAGGTAGTTTGCGCAAATGCCAACTAAAAAATAAACAATAATGCATATTTGAAAAAACAAACCAATCAGCGGATCCTCAGAAATGAGTCCCTCAACCCCTTTCTTGCGAAGCATGAACTTTTCGAACGGCGTTGCCTTTGGAGGACGACTGGTATCAACGCCAATCACAAGCACATCACCTCCATCCATGTTGAATTTGCTCTTACTATAAGATAGAATATAAGAAATTTTAATACAGAAAAACGAACGACGCTTGCGGGAACATAGGCATGTAATTGAAGCCGAAAAGCCTGAAAACAAAATAAAGTCACTGAATGTTCGCTAAGCCCACTTCATGTTCATTTTATTCAGCACATTCGACAGAGTCATAGCACGAGCTTTGCTGGCCACTTCGAATGTGACATGTTGAGTCAGCAGACCATACTTCTTCTCGTTGAGTTTCAAAATTGCTAGATTTAATTTAAACAAAAAAAATATGGGCATTGCCACCGTGTGATTTGACGAATTTTTTGTCGATGTAGAGCAAAAACTGAATTCGGCGGTCCGAGAGTTGCTGCATACGTTCAGAAATGTTCTCCAATTCGATGCACTCGTATTGCGGGTCTGGCAAATTCATGCCCCTCTTTCGACCCATAACCACAATTTGTTGAATAAAGTTACTAAAATTTAAAAAAGAACAGTAAGCGAACGAATGCCCTATTCCATAATTCTACCGGACATCTCCCTCTCCAACTTGGCGCGTAAAACCAACGACCCATGCCTTCATCAAAGTGCTCGTCTCGAGAAAACGAACACCTGGATTCACCTATAACGAGCAAATAGCAAGTGATTTAAATAAGATTGCTACTCTGTCTTGGAAATAGCCCATCACATTCCCTCCAAATTTGATCTAAAATTGGTTAATTAGGTGAACAAAAAGGTAACGAATAGAGATTACCTGTGGCATTTCATGCATGCCAATTTTCACATCATTCTTTCCACCGATAAGCTTCACTCCAAAATGACTCATAAATGCACTTGATGTGCCGGTCCCGATTTTTCTCACTTCCGCTTCAATGTCGGCGTACCGTTTGCTCGGATTAGTCGTGTTTGCCTATAATAGTATAAGAGAATGCGAGGGATAAAAAAAAGATATTTTACACTAAGAAGCTCGCGCGAAATAAATTCGGACATCTTGTCGATGGTCACTCGCTGACCAGGCAAGATGATAACACACGACATTGGGAACAATGTCTACAACCGATAATGTGGTTAAAAACAGTTCTAATTTTGTTAAAAAAAGAAAACCTCTCGGTCCTGTTGCTGGCGAACGGCTGGCAATTGTCCATTTATCGGAATGTTCTTCTTAGTACGGAAAAAGTCGACCATAGACATAGGACGACCATCAACGTCAAAACTAGAACCAAGTTTTAATTAATCCACAAAACTCTCAAAACCTAATCTCGGACATCTTCCGTTGACTGATCGCATCAATGACAATGACGCGCGACGGTGCATAGGTCAGGTAACCGCTAACGCCGCGAAACAAGTGATTGAAATCGGACCAGAATCGGTCCATCTGGGAAGCATTGTTGATGTTGAACCGTCTTTTCTGCACCATCTCCATGACGATTTCCTCAAGGTTACGACTTGCGAAGAATGCACAAGTCTTCACTAAAAAGAAAACTTAAGCACTCAACAAACAGAAAACAAAGCAAACCGTCAGCAACCAAAGCCGCCTTTGGTTCACCATTGTTGTCAATGACGCGAACTCCCTTAGCAATGCCCTCGCGTGTGACAATTCCATCTTCGAGCTCTTTGCAGATCTGACGCTTAAAAAGACGACCAGCACCAATGATGTCATGGGTCCCACTAAGATTAAACTTGAAAAATAATTAAATACTGCTAATTACGCATTGAGAAATGGCTGGGAAGTCAGCATTTCAAGGAAAGTGCGCAAAGATCTGTCAGACTGCTCATCAGGACGGCGCGAGATGGAAGAAAAGACGTCGTTGAGATCCAGCTCATGTTTATCAGTCTGACAGGGTTTGATCTCAATTTTGACCGAAGACCCACGCAGGAAATCGCGAACGATTCCTTGGACTTTTTCCGTGTCAATTTCCAATACCTAAAATTATATAATTACATAATGTTAAAAGACAAAAAGCAAACAAATTGTTCGATTCGCTTGTTCGTGAATAAGATTTTACGGTTGTCGTAAACAAATTGTGCCTAAAATAAAGGTAAATAGTGAATGCGATTTAGAGGGAATTACCGCTTGTCCAAATCCCTGCGTCGAGTCGTGCACGAACTTGATCAATTCAAAACAAACGCCGCGGAGCAATCCATTTTTCCCATCGTCGCCACCGCCCGAAGTCAAACTTTTGTTTCTAGTGAGCTGCACCATTTCAACATCGTAACGGAATGCAAAAGCACCGCCATGTGAAGATGGTCGAGTTTCGAACCTAAATAACTTCAGTGTCTCAAAAGCATTAATTTAACTGCACACATACACATAAACGCTTGAAAACCCTTCGACAAATCTGTTACAAACTGCCGGAGGAGGAATGTTCTTAAACAATTACGAAGACTATTGAACACAAATACATTGAGTCTTACAGCGGCCTGCTTAACTTTCTTGACCTCCTCGGAAAGAGATGACATATTTAATATTTGGTTTCAAACAACGCTCTCAAGATTTCTTCTTAAATTGTTAAGAACAATTCTCAATTAATTCAAAACAAAAACAGCAAATAAAGAAACGATTTTTGCAACATTTATGTGATGTATAAACCAAACAAACAAATAAAATTTGTGTGAGCGTGAGTGGATCAATAAATTCTTACACAGCACCTTTTATTCATTGGTCACACAACACAAACAAAGTGAGTGATTGCGTGTGTTATAATTCTGCAACGGAAGGGACAGATGAAAAAGCGTTGTGAAAAACTTTAGAGAGAAAAAATGGAAAAACATAAGGCCAAATTTAAAAAAATCCTCTTACAAAGAAAGCAATATTAGAGAAAAGGTTTTAGGGATTTTTTGCTTTGCAGGCTGATTGTTTCTTTATTTGCTGTCTAATTCTCGATTAAATTTTTAATTTAATTCGAATTTTTGTCAAAAAATGGAAAAAGACAGCTATGCGTAACTGTTTACATTCAATTTTGTTTGTCTGTTTTTTCAGGGCTTTGGTTGTCCTCTTAAATGTCATCATAACTCAATGAATTCGCCTTTTTCAGTTTCGGTAAAACGAGGTAAATATCGGATTTGCTTAAAAGTGACTTAAAATTTGTGATTTTCGTAGAAGAGTTCGAGGCTGGTGCTTCTTCCCAGCATTTGCAGAGGATTCATCTCAACGGCGTTCCGCCACCGGTCCATTCGCTGCTGCTTTCTTCTCCTTCCCACCATCCACCGTTTGTGCCCACCGTTCGTCCGTTAGGTGTCGCCGGCGGCGTTTCGGATGGAAAAACAAATGGCACGACTTTTTCGCGTCCATCGCATTTAACTGAGGCACAACAGCGGGGATCTATTGGTCCTCTACAACGGTCAGAATCTATAAAAAAGATTTTCCTAACGTAATTTTAAAATCTTAGTCCATCTAGCGGCGATGCTAACAGTACAATCAATCAGTTTCTGATGAATTACGTTGTGGTAAATTCGCTTTTTCTCTCATCACATTGTCATTTTATAAACTATTACCCTCAGGGTTCGGATCGCGAGTTCAGTAAAAAAGCCATCGAAAGTCTGATCAAAAAATTGAAGGACAAACGCGATGAATTGGATGATTTTATCGCTTCCGTTAGCTCGATGGGCCAACTGCACACGAAATGCGTGACGACGCCACGTACTTTGGACGGCCGTCTGCAAGTGCACGGACGGAAGGGCTTTCCGCATGTCGTTTACTCAAAAATATTTCGCTGGCCGGACCTGCACAAAAATGAGCTGAAGCATAAAAGCTTTTGCGTTTGTGCGTTTGACCTCAAAGTGGAACAGGTCTGACAACGAGTTGGAGGAGTTTATTAATGGATCAATTTGAAACAATGAAAATAACTAATTTATTCACGGTTTTCTTAATTAAGGTCTGTGTGAACCCGTATCATTACCAGCGAGTTGTTTCGGTTGAAGGAATTGAGTTGGAGTCGAACAATGGAAGGTTGGTCAAGAAATTGCTGCTACATATTTAAATTATTTTTTTGTATGTGATACAGTGTTTTTTTTTGTTACCCAAAGAATGACCAGTTTCAGTCCATCGCAGACCTCTGAAATTGTTTCCCCGCCCATTGGTCATCCTCCAGCGATGTCTTTGTCCAAAAGTGCTCACAATCAGAATTCCGCTAGTGCGTCTTTTTCTGCTGCGCGTGGCCCCGGGAGACCTTCAAACGCATTCCGTCAGCAACAAATGAACCCTTCGCCAAACAGTAGCATCAGCAACAATGGGAACATTTCCGTCAGAACACAACAGCAGTTCACCGCTGCTGTTGCTACGACCACTGCACATGCCCAACAAAACATGGCCAACCCTCAGTCAGCTTCGCTTCATCATGATCAAACAGTACATGCCAAGCATCTGCAGAGGATGCACAGCATCCAGCAATGGCAGCAGCAGACAACCCAAATAGGCACCTGTGGAGTTCAAAATCAAGTAAAAATACTAATTATAAGGTGGTGCTTGTAATTATAGATTTGTGGATCCAGTAAAGTAGATTAATGTTTTTGGCGCTACTTTAAAGAAGGGCGGTTTTGAATTTTATTAAAAACAAAAAGGGCGACCCTTTTGTTTTGCAAATTTTTTTTGTGATAAAAAAACCATAAAATTTTATTATCCGGGGTTTTAAAGGTCGCTGATCACGAATCTGACATCTAATTCGAGGTTATAGACCCCAAGAATTCCAGGGAATAAATTTTCATGACTATATATTAAAAAATTTTGCAAACAAAAAGGGTCCCCCCTTTTGTTTTTACTTTTTGATAAATTCAAAACCGCCCTTCTTTAAAGTAGCGCCATGTTTTTTTAAATATTTAATTGGATTTATTTAGAACCAATCGGCTAACAGTGGGCCATTGACTTGCGCAGCGTCTGCTGTGTTGTTCCACGCCCATGGGTCTCATCACCAGCAAAGTCACCATGTCCACCAGCAAGGGCATTCTCCCCGACATGCTAACTCTCCCCACTCGTCCATGTCCCCGCAAATGGCCGCTGTGGCTATTGGGCCTCCTCCTCCCAATCCGGCGTATTGTCCCCCCAATTCTTCATCGCCACAACATAGACAACAACAACAATTCGCCCATCATCATCAGATATACCATGCCCAAAATCAAAACCAGGCAAAATGGCGAGGAGTGTATTTTGACTCATTAGCATTTTTTAGACACCCATTCCCAACTCTCAAGTTCCTTTGACCAATTCTGTGGTCGGCTTTGAAGTGACGGCAACCAACGAAAATGCCATTCAACAAAACGCTGATCAATTTTATTGCTCTTCGGGTCAAACCTTGTTTTAGTACCAATATAATATCATCAATCACATAATATTTCATTGCAGGCACTTCGCATCAACGCTATCCGTCCGAACTCGACTCCATCCCTGCGCCATTTTTCGACGCAGCCACAACAAAGGCTCCTGTTTTCAAATACGTTTCCGGTGTCACTGAATTCTCCAAAGTATACAACCATGCTTTTGATTAATTAATTGACCCTCTTAATTGTTAGGCATACAATCGTCCGTTCATTTCCGACAAACCAATGCCATTGCATTGGTGCTCGGCCAATTACTATGAGTTCGACCGGAGCATTGGCGAAATGTTCCAGGCCGTCGCCGATTGTCCTCGCATTTTTGTGGACGGTGGTTTGGACAGCACTGACATTGCCCGCTTCTGTTTGGGTCCGTTGACAAACACAGAGAGAACCCACGCATCAGAAAAGTGCAGGTGAAAGTCAAGAATCATATAATAAATGTGAATGAACATTAAGTAAATAAATCCTACTTTTTGTTAGGCGTAACATTGCCCGAGGCATTCGTTTGGACTTGAAGGGCGAGGGCGACGTTTGGCTGACGGTAAGCCTAATTGAAATTAATTCCTTCTATTATCTTAGTGAAATTGTTTTTGTTTTTGTTAGGTACTTTGCAAAGGCCCTGTTTTTGTACAAAGTCACTATTTGGACGTGTTAACTGAACGCGAAGAATTGGGTCACTCCCACAAATTTGTTCAATTTACAACTGTTAAGGTGAGCAATTTTATGCTTTTTCAAAAATTGTGCTGCGAATGATTTATTATTTGTCTTTTCTCCAATTGATTTTTTTAAAAGATTTTCGACCTGTTCAAATGCTACGAGTGTTGGAAGGCCACACATTTGGAGCGAATTATGTCCCGTCGAATGGACAGAGAAACGCGTTCTCGTCGAGTTCGTTTGGATAATCACAGCACTCAAAGGACAACGACATCAAAAACAGTGGAAGTTGGGGCAGAAGGCTCAACGACCAACCAAAGCAGAATAAAAGCTGAGGGCGGCGAGCACAGTGACGATGAGGTTAAAAAACAACAAACGAATAATTACGAAAGAGAAATTATGTTTTTTATTAAATAAAATGACAAACTCGGTGCATATTCTTTAGGAAAGTACGCTCCCATGGGCTGGGTTAACCAAGCAATTAATTTATGCCTTTTCAGACTGTCGCCGATGACCCGGGCGTGGACGATTATCGCACTTTGTGCACTGTGCGCATTTCCTTCTTCAAGGGCTTTGGTCTCAGCTACCCAAAACGGACAATTCAGGTACTGTTTATGAATTAGGAGCTGTTCGCTTTAGCCATCCCACTGTTCCCCATTTGTTTTACGCTTCCATTAATTCCCAGGAAACGCCTTGTTGGGTTGAGCTGCACCTGAAAAGGGCTCTCCAATTGCTGGACGAGGTGATGAACACTCCTCTGATCGACCATTTGACTTAGCCTTTCCCCTCATTTTTAACATCTCAACTCAAATTTCCCTTTCATACGGAAAACTCATCGAGTAATTTGTGCGGAAACACACTAACGAAGAGCAGACACTTCGAAACTAACAATTAAGGCCTATTAACACAAATTCCCTCCCGCCATTTCGAGTACAATTTAAGCTGGGAATGTGATGATCACTTCCACCTGACCTAACATTTTCAAATTGTTTCTCTTATTTTTTTGTCATCACATTTCCCTAGTTGCCCATCTCTTTCATTCTCATCAACTGTCCACCTCATTAATTTATTTATTGTTTCAAAAATTTTTAATTTGACATTGAATCGATGTGGTAACATTTTTTGCGCACATAAATTTACACACAACAAAAGATTGACAAAGCAAACGGAAGTAATTAATCGTCATTGGGGTTTTTAGGTGCAAAAATTTTTTGGGGTAATAGTACCGATGGTATCACACCTTTTTTGAAATTTTTTTAAAAAATTTCAAAAGTCATAAAAATATTTATTATAAGGTTTTCAGGGTCGCTGAGCACGAATATGGCATCCATTTCACCCAATTCCGAACCCCTGATCCGAATTCGAACAAAAATCGAAAACTCAAATTTTTCGAAATTCACATTTATCCAACAAAATCGCTCCAAACGCACGAAAAAAGAAAAAAAAACAAAAAATTCAATGTTCGCATGGATAAAACTCAGAGACATGCAGCCAAAAATTGTAAAAAACATTTTCACGATTTTCAAGCCATTGGTCAAACTCATTGTTTTCTAGTGCCAATTTCGCGTGCAATTTTTGGGCCGTAAAGTTCCGAAGTTCTTCTAGCACAGCAGCCATATAATAATTTTAAAAAAGAACTGAAAACGTTAAAACAAAGTCTGTTTCTGCTTTTTATGAATCTCGAGCGATTTTGTTGGATAAATGTGAATTTCGAAAAATTTGAGTTTTCGATTTTTGTTCGAATTCGGATCAGGGGTTCGGAATTGGGTGAAATGGATGCCATATTCGTGCTCAGCGACCCCGAAAACCTTATAATAAATATTTTTATGACTTTTGAAATTTTTTAAAAAAATTTCAAAAAAGGTGTGATACCATCGGTACTATTACCTTTTTTGGGAGCAAGAAATTGCGACGCAAAACAATTACCCACTAAATAGTAAATTCAAAAAAACAAATTCCGAGCACCATCTTATTTATCCTTTTTGGACTCCTCTGGAACATCTTCATCTCTTACATTCGATGCTTCTTGTTCGGTTGGGTTTTCATCTGCACGGTCGACAGCCTGGGAAGAACTCGCCTCGATTGCCCGAAATTCCTCCGTGCCCGTCTGATCATCGCCAGTGGTGCCGAATTCGTTGACACGTTTCGGGTCCACTCGGTAAATCCATCGTTGGTAAATGTAAATCTTAAAAAAGGGGTTTCGAGTACTGAAAAAAGTGCGGACAGATTTTTGCAGATTTAGATATTTTAAATTTTATGACGGTCAATCTGCGCATGCAGGTTCCCAAATATCGCACTACAAAGCCATTTAATGGACCAGGAAAATGATGTCGTCGCGAAAACAGCCGAGCCGGTAAAGTGTGGGCATTCGAATGACAAAGGCGAAGAGGTCATCCTTTTAATAGAAGAGGGGACTAAATGAGTATCGTTTGAGTGGCCTCACAATAAAAGTGTTGATGAATTTATAAGTGAGCATTCGCCACGGCAAATGGGCCACCGATTTCAATTTGTAATTGATGAACAATTGCGGAGTCATCTGAACGGCGTTTTTGCTAATTGAATGGGAATTTTGAATATCCGTACCATAATAAAGCCGAATGTCAACAGAAAGCCGTACAACATGCCACTTGAAGAAGGGAATAATGACAAAGGGAAAATGCGCCGACAAACTCACAGAACCCAGCTGTACCAGCCCTTCTGCTCATCGTACACCAGCGAATAGACGGCGTAACTGCCCAAAAGCGGAAAGAGTGCCCATGACAAATATTTGAAGGCCATCTTAAGCGAGAAAAAGCAGTAAATAATTGAAAAGGAGGACTCACATGGTCGTAGTCTTTGGTGGCCGATTCGACGTAGGAACCCTTGTCACTGAAGCGAATCCTAGGGATGAAGCCGAAGATAGGTTCGGACCGAATGATCTTCAAAAAAGGAGATAAAAAAGCAATCCGAAGAAAGGAACCTCAACGTTCAAACATTTTGGTATTTTCCAAAATTCGATCAACAGCCCAAAACCGATGGACATTTTGATCAGCCAACTGCTGTCATTGTCGCAAATGTACAGGAAAACAATCTGTCAAAAATTCAGGGTGGGAGAAAACTTCAAAAATTTCTGACCAGTGATTGAAAAATGTTGAAGAGCACCGAACGGACAGAAAGGCCTTCCAAACTTTTGCGGGTGCGCCAAAATTGGATGTCATTTTTGAAGGCCAACAACCTGAAAATAGAAAGAATATAAGCAGCTAAAGGAACAAGAAAAAAAAAATGTGAAATTCACTCGAGAACGGTGTGGAGAATGGACACGACGACTGTTATGCCCAACAGCACGGGACTCGTCTCGATCAGTGCCTGTTTGATTGCGTCTTGGTCGGCGTCGCTCTCCTCGAAGATTTCCCCGCCGAACATTTGGGCCCATTTTCCACGCATCTCAAAAAGCAACAATACTTACAATTAACTGGTATTATTCAAAACTTGTTGAGACGCGTAAAGTTGCCATTTGAACAGCGAAAGGGGCGCGAAAGTGACGGTCAAATTGAGCGCGGGAACGGTGTCGTTAACAGGTTGGTATTCGGTAGCCAAGTTCCAGTAACTATTGAAGAAAACGATTGGGTAATAGCGATTGCTGGCTGGGTCGAATTTGACGGCCTCATCGAAAGGTGCCGGCAACTGACCTAAAAACCGAAAACAATCTTAAGATCAAATCGGTGTGAAAAGCGAACCCCTTGTCCAGGCTGAAAAATCAGTAACCAAACTGACGGTAATGTTCGGATGCCAATAGTTCAAAATGTCGAACTTCACTCCCTCCTCCGCCTTTTGACGGTCCAATTCACTTTGTCCAGTTTTGCCTGTCAGCAAATTGGCTGTTTTTTGGTAGTACTTCTTTTTGAATTTGTTCAGTTGATGGCTGGAGTACACAATCTTTGATTTTAATTGGGTAAATTATAATTTCTTTTTCTTTCACTCACTTCCCTCCCGCCATAATTTTTGGCACGCGGATGATGAGACTGTCCCTGTTTGACCAGGAAAACGTGCAAATACAGTGAGCCGTTCCGCTGGAGCACTTCCGGAGTTGGCATCATCGTCACCGCCTTTTGTCGAGAGCCGTCACCAATGGCACCGGAGGTCCAATCCCCGTAAACGAGATCATGTTCATGCCAAAAAAGAGATTCAACATTGTCGAAATCATGGAAGCGTTCGGACTAAAATTGCAAAAAGATATTATACTGTACAACATAAAAACAGAAATTTGCACTACCTTTGCAGAAAGGTAAACAAATAAGTCAAAATGCTCATTTGCCATGAACATATTAAAAGAGGGCGGGTACGTTTTTCCACCGCCGGTCAATGATGTATTTTGGTCGGCGTCACGTTCCTGTTTAGGGCCGAAAAAGTTTCGAATAAGTGACGAGATCAGCCAGAACATGACAAGACGGGTCAAAATGGACTTGAGAAAGGGCCAAAGTTGAAATTGGTTGTTCTAAGAGGGAGAAAAAGATACTCCGGGAAAATAAAGTGTAAAACGGACTTGATTAGGTTGTTCATTCGGAGCAACTGCTGCCGGAACAGCGACATCACCATTTTGTTGGTTCGACATCACAAATGTTGTACTGAAGAAGAATCCTAAACCAGAGCTTCAAAAAATACAACAATCAGATTAGGTCATACTATTGCAAATCTTTTGTGGATTTTAAACGAATTCCGATACGCTAACTAAAGAACTAAACTGTATGAGCAATTCTAGTTCTTGCCGAAGACAAATTCAAAACACCAGGGTTTAATTTGCGCGCTATTTTAAAATAATAAATCACTGATCATTGCCATTTTTGAGTTGTTTATAACTGGCCTTTTCCGTTCGCCAAATCGGTGTCGATTTTTCATCAAAATACTACCTATTTGCACAATCATAATCACCTTTTATTTAACTTTTAGCCCATTACCGTTGTGTATATTATTTATTGATGGCGGCTAAATCTTTCAGAGTTGGCGGAAGTAAAAACTTTTCTACGTTATTAAAATTTTAAATACCTAATTGCATTTCCTAGAAATAAAGAAATTGGAGATTAAAATGCCCGATCTTACTCCTCCGCCAACTTTGGAGGACAATTTGGACGACAAATTTCAGATGAAGTGCTTGGAAAACAAAATCGAGACTTATCAGTGCTTTCATTTTCAGGCTTGAAGACGGGACAGAAGTCATTGTTTCTGCAAATGAATTAGAGAAAATGGTCGAGTTGGGCAGAGGCGCCTACGGAGTGGTCGAACAAATGCGGCATCGGCCCACCGGACTGATTTTTGCTGTGAAAGTGCGTTTCGCTGAACGAATTCCTCCCTAAATCCTGGACAATTGCAGCGAATTCATTCCTCGCTGAACGACGAAAGTCAAAAGCGAATGTTCGTCGAGTTGGACACTTGCATGAAGAGTGGCCGATGTCAGCAGATGGTCCGTTTTTACGGCGCCATGTACAGAGAGGGCGACGTTTGGATTTGCATGGAGGTAAAAAACAAAGGAAATGACAGCAATCAGCAGAGTGGTGGCCATTTTATATTGTTTTGTAAACAAATCCCATGTTTTTTTTGCTGTTCGAAAGTGCTTAAGGGAATGTTAGCATTTTTTTGTAGTTATTTTGAATTCCCCCCAAGGTTATGGACATTTCTCTGGACAAATTCTACAGACTTTGTGTCGACATGGGTCGTCAAGTCCCCGAGAAATTTGTTGCGCGCGTGGCGTATTCAGTGAGAAGAATATTAGATTTTTTTATCCAAAAAAATTAGGCAAATAAATTCTTTTAAGGTTGTTGAAGGCCTAAACTTTATGAAGGAAAAGATGAACCTCATTCACAGAGGTGAGCACTCAGACAATCAATCATAATCAGCCTTTGTCCCTTATATATATATATATATATGTATATTAATCTCATTGTCAGACGTAAAGCCATCAAACATTTTGCTGAACCGAAACGGAGAGGTGAAAATATGCGACTTCGGAATTTCGGGCCATTTGACCAATTCCGTCGCCAAAACAATTAATGCGGGATGCAAGCCGTACATGTGGGTGACACTTGGGGGAATGGGTATTCGAAATGAAGAAATATAGATAGGATGAGTTACGATTAACTTATATCCTTAAATTAACAGAATTATTTTTTAGGCCACCCGAACGAATTGAGGGCGAGTCAAAAGAAGCTTATGGAGTGCAAGCGGACGTGTGGAGTTTAGGCATCACTTTGGTAATTTGAATTTTGAAATTTAATTGGATTTTTTAATTCCATAACAATTTTTTCAGGTGGAAATTGCGAACGGACGGCACCCCTACGGCAAATGGAAGACGCCGTTCGAACAGCTTAAGCAGGTCATCCAAGAGCCGGCGCCGACGGTGGACAGAAACGCGGGCTATTCGGACGATCTGCACGAATTCGTGGCACTTTGGTATGCATTTTTTGAAGCAGAGGAGAAGTAATTGGTCCATAAATTGGTGTGGCATTATTCAGTCTGACAAAGAATTTCCGGGAAAGGCCCAAGTACAAAGAATTGTTGGAACACCCTTTTTTGGCGGCTGCCAAAACGGACGAACCGCACTTTGACGCCAGCGAATTCATCCTTTCTGTACTCGAGTATGGTCGCCACTTATGGCATTTTTTATTCATTTGCTTACTTTCGTTTTTTTCAGTGTCTCAAAATTCGGACGTCAACAAATTCTGACCGCCCTCAGCATTGACCAGTCGTGACATTTTCATCCTTCATTCGCTGTGCTTTTCTCCCGATTCCCTGTGAAATTTATACTAAAGAAAAGCATTTTTTCTCCCACTTTTTTCTTTTGTTAGTGGTAAATTTAGGGTCGGGAGAGGGGGGGAGGGGTACGTACCCCAGGGGAACGGTCCCAGGGTTTCGGCTTGGAGCGGGTACCGCCCCCGTGTACGACCAACTCTTTTTTTTTGTTGCTTTTAACGCCATTTAGTCGTGGCGCGCTTTTTAATTTGGGGAAACGAGGGTCCGTCCGGCGGTGCCGTGAAAAAATTGAAATTTGCACAGATTTTCGCCAAAAATTGCTGGGATTTTTAGTGAATTTAGCGAAATATTTTTATTGTCAGACTAAAGGCGAAAAGTCGCACTTCCTTTGATGATTTTTCTCACATCGGCTTTTTTAGTTTTTAAATATTTCTCAGAAATAAATTTCTAATACCTAAATAAAAGTCTGTCTATTCTCTCGGCTCTCTCTTTCTCTTTTAAATTTTCCAATTCCAACTGATGTTTTTCCGTCCAATTTAATTCATTTGTTTTTTACTTTCTTTCCATTTATGAGTTTTCCAAATAACACTGGTAATAATAATCACAATTTGGTCACTCTTTGCCCATTATTTTGATTGTACAAAACAAAAAAAAGTCTCTTTCCCTCATATTTTTGCTTTTTTCGTTGTGATTCGATTTTTTTTTTGTATTTATGAACAGTGAATAAAAATGCTTCTCAACTCTGTTTTAGTTATCGTAATTAAAAATGGAGTTTACATTTGGGTAGATTTGAAAGTTATGGAAAATTGTGAAAAATAGGCCGTCGCTTAGTGTGTATATTTTAAGTTACTCGAAGCAAAGTTACCAAAAAAAAAATTTAACTCAAATTTAAATATGTTGACTCAAAATTAAGGTTTAATTTTTGGGGAAACGAAGGAGTATGATGATGCCGAATGGACAGCAAAATTCTCAAATTTTGAAAAGCTTAGAGGGATTTTGTGCCCGGCAACCGAAAAAATTTGAATTAATATTTTGGGCTTTTTTGAAAAAGAATTTGAAATATCATTTTAAATCTGTTTCTATTAGCATATGTGTTGGCACCAAACTACAAAGTAATACTTAGAATTGCTCCATTTATTTGATTTCTTACAGCCCGTAGTAAGTGGTAATGATAAGCAATTTAGGGGGGGGGAGAGAAGTAACGACAAATTATGACGAATTTTAACGAGGAAATTTAGAGAAAAACGAGTGAGCAGAGACGGGGGGGGGAAAGGGAAGGGAATGAACGGACGAATGACCGAGGCAATGCAAATGATAAGAATAAGAGAAAGGGCGCGGGGAGAAGCAAAGCGGCGGCTGATGAAATGGTGAAAAAACGACGACACAACATTTCATAATTTGTTCTAAATGCTAAATTTGGGTTCCGATTATGTCTTTGGACTTTGAATTGCTTCTTCTCATAGCAATGAATGAGAGAATCCCAGAAGAGACGCATTTTGAACTGAGTTAAGGGGGGGGGGGAGGGAAAGAAAAGTCATTCCGCCGATTGTGAGAGGTCGCAAATGAGGCCGATTGGATTTTGTTGTTGATTAGGTGTGATGATGAGATAAGAAAAAGAAAGAAAGAAAGTGAGTTTGGGGGAGACATTAATTACTTCGGGAAAAGTCGAATTGCTGGAATCCAAACAAATCAATTCTTTCAGCTTTTTCGTCATTATTTTATCCAGAGCTGCCGTTTTTAGGCAAATATAATTTTGGATTTATCCGTTTTTAATAGATTTTCACCAAAAAAGGAGTGTTCTGATCATGGTGATCCAAAAGACTTTTTTGATCAGCATCAAAAGTTAACTAGCATGAATTTTTTCTGAATTTTTTCTCTGCATAAAATTTAGTTTTGGTCGATTAAACATTTTGGGGCAATACTTTTGCACCTGACTGTCGTTTTCTTCATTTTTGTATATAATTGCAGAGAGAAATTTTCTGAATCTAATGATAGGTCGAATTATTTTAAATAAATTATTTCGAAAATTTCGAAAAATTATTCATTAATAATTATCACACGGCCCATATTTTTTTTCTAATCCAACCAATTTTTTATAATTTGCTTAGAAAAAGTTTACCCTCTTCTGTGTTTTCGAATTGCTTACCAACCAGGAATGTCTTATTGGTTGACAAAAACCAAAAAGCTTCAAAAATCATTTTTGTAAATGCCATTTTCATTTCTAGGAAATAAAAATATGTTAATTTAAGTATTATGTATTTAGTAATGTTGTTGAGCGGGCTCGAACCTCCACCCTTTCCCCTTTACTATCAGACAAAAACACATGCAAATACTTTTGGAAATGGCAGGCCAAAATTGGAATGCTCTTACAGAATGTAATTACTAAATGTATTTTTAAATTAATTTTAGCGATATAAAATAAATTCGTTTTAAAATGTTAGGCGTTGTGTTTCTCTCCGAATACAACGAGCTTATCCATGCGTTCGGCAACGACGAATTCCGCGACCGTTTCACTTCCATCGCAGCATCGAAAAGTGCCAACGATGCGTTAAGTGAATTCGACACGACGACGGCACCGGAGACGGTCAGGCCGACTTCGTCGTCGAGCAGCAGCGGCATCTCCTCCTCCACGTCGACCACTTGCTCATCACCAGCGGCGACAGAAAATGATAAAAAGAGGGGCAAAGGAAACGAAGGAAAAGAGAGAAAAAACGAAGAGAGAAGGGACTTTTTGAGAGAGAAAAATGGGGCGGAGGTAGCGGAAAGGGTCGCCAAATTCGAATTTACTAATGGGGTCATTTGTCCGCTTTAGGTCGGACACTCCTCCCAATTGGACGAGTCACTGCTGCTCCAACAACTGATGCCTTTGGTGTTGCTTTGCCGTGCCAAACAAAGCCATCAAAAAGGGCACAATGCCAAGGGCACTTCGTCATCTCTGCATGAAAACATCGAGTCCATTTTCTGTCCGAAATCTCTGCTGCACATTCGCATTTGCTGCTTGCCGCACGGCAATTTGTTGGCACTGATCCATGGAAAGAGGTGCGGGCGAAGTCTTGAAAAACCAAAGGAACTTAAGGCATTCCTTCCATTGGCTTGGGTTCACTCAAATTCTGATCATTTCCATTGTTTGAGTATTTAAACTCCCATTTTTGCCTTCCCTTTTCCATTTTCCATCATTTTAGCCCCGTCGCTTCGTCTCCGTTCGTCGACTGTCTCTTCCCTTCTCTCCTCCGTTGTGTTCGTTACCATTACGGAGGCCCTTCCCTTCAGCTGATTCCGCTCCGTTCAGCCTTTGTTCGGCAGCTGAACGTGCGCTGCGAGCGGCGAATGCTGCGAATTCTCAGCGGCACACAAACCGACGACGGTGGGGGGGGGGGAAACGGCGGGGATTGGGGGTCAACGGAAACTCGTACAAAAAGCAATTCATATTTTACAAATAAGCCTAAGATTAAGCCTAGATCCAAGCAAGCCTAATTAGGCCTAGCCTAAAGCTTAGACCTAAGCCTAGGCCTAACCTAATCAATTGTACGAGTTGTCATGACACGGGGATTGGCACACCCAATAAAAAAGCTTTTGGCCTCCCTTCGCCTTTGCTTCCATTGTTTACTCTGTCGTCGTTTCCCTTCAGCGGTTGATGACTCACCGTTCTGTCAAAATGCCAATTTCGGCGTCCCCTCTCGCTTCATTCGTCAGTCGCTTCTCCCTCTCTTCAAGGAGCTCTCTCGCCAATTCTCTGCCCTTATCGGGCGCCGTTGCAGGTCACTTGATCAGTCGATCACTTTTAAATTTGCAAAATGCCAATGCCATCCCTTCCATTTGACAGATGCCTTTTCCTCCATTCCAATCGTTTGATTGCTTCAGTTAGTTCCCATAAAGGCGAACGCACTGCCGCGGCATTTTGTCACGACGATTTGTGCTCTTTGCTTCAATTCGCGCGCCAATCGCCGCCCCTTTTCGACGCCGAAGAGCAGCAGCAGAGCACAGACAAAACAAAGGACGCGACGAGAAAGAGCAGTACAGAGAAAGAGCAAGCGGAAGAGAGAGGGAGGAAAAGCCACGCGGAATTGGGCATTTGGCTGTACTCGAAGAGTTTACGACGCCGTCAACTGCACAATGTATTTGTGTTTTCATTGAACGAACGCATCGAAATGATTTGCGCGGCACCGACCGGTGAGAAAAGAGAAAAAGGAGAGATGGAAAAGAGGAGGGGAAAGAGAGAGAGAGAGAGATAAAGAGAAGGAGAAAAGGGAGAGAGAGGGAGAAGAGAAAGAGGGGAAGAGTAATATAAAAGAGATATCAAAAGGGAGAGCAAAAGGGAAGAGGGAGAGAGATAAATGTAAAAAAAGGGGAAAACAATGAAAGTGTTTAGAACAATCCCAACTGATCAGCACCGTTTGGGAGGCGTTGGATTCTGTGGACAAATTAACGGACATTTCGACGGAGCATTTATCACCGTTTTCAAATTCGAACGTCCCTTTGCTTTTGGAACGGTGCGACCGTTTGTTGGCCAATGAGCAGAAATTGTTGGACTGTTTGGCGAACAATGGCACCGCCGAAAGGAACAAAATGCAAATGACGACTGATTTTTCGGGGGTGAACGATCAGAAAATGGCACAGCAATTCCCTTTTCTGGAGAATGTGCCGAGGACGCAACGGCTAATTATGGTGAAATCCGAGGAAACAATCAAAGATTTCGTTTAAAATTCCCTTTTAGCATCATTGGAACAAACTCAGAGAATCGATAAATTCGGCGGTGAGTCAAACGATTTCGATTTGAATTCCGAAATGCCATTTGCATGCCGTTGGGCTGTGCCGTGCCCCACTCCCCCCCCTTTTTCCAACATTGCTCCCTGCCTTCCACCGCTTCAGTTTTCCTCCGCTCATCCGCAAGCGGTCCGCCCGCCGCCGTCCATCGTCGTCGATAGGCTTTCGCCCAACCACCGCGCCCCTTTGTCGCTGCTTTCGCCCTTCTCGCGTCTCCGCTCGCCGGTCGCTGCCTTTGCGCGTCCCTCCGTTTTCGTGCCGCGCCTCGTCTCGCGCTGCGCTTCCAATAACCAATGCACTGTCTCTTCCGCTTCGTCCACCGTCGCGCCTCCCCTCACCCATTCGTCGGCCGCCTTTTCCTCCTCCTCTTTCTCTGTTTCCCGAGTTTCCTCCACCTTTTTGGATGCCATGCGATCTCAGCTCAGAGTGGGCTTTGGCATTTTCAATGTAAATTCTTAAAATTTTCCCACGGCGGCGCCTATCGGCACCGCCGGCCCCCACCAAAACCTATCTTTTCTTAAAAAAATTAGCCCAAAATCTCAAAATTTGGTATTTTTTAGACAAAATCTGCTAACAAATAGCATTAAATTACAAAAAAAATTTCACGGCGGCGCCTATCGGCACCGCCGGAATTTTGATCATTTAAATGAATATTAATATTTTATAATGTTTTTCAATACAGGTTTCAATAGCCCTACAATTTTAAACGAGGAGATTTTTCGTTTTTTCTATTAATAGAAATAGTTTATTGTTTGGAAAAAGTGCAGAATTGGGCCCGCAAAAAAAGCGCCCAAAACGGGTTCCAATCAATCTCTAATGACCTCTAGTCATCATAAAAATCACTCCCGAGGTGCGGAAATGCCAAAAAACAGGTTTTTGAACCGGTTTAAAACTCGAAAATTTGAGTGAAAGGGGGGCCACTGACCCTTAAAAACGGTCAAATTTGTTATCATTCGAAAGCTCTTGCTCAAGTTCGCGCCTCATTTGCCGGTTTTCCTCCTCAACCTGAGCAGTCCGCCTTTCTGCCTGAGCATTCCGCTGATCTGCCTGAACAGTCCGCTGATCTGCCTGAACAGTCCGCTGATCTGCCTGAACAGTCCGCTGATCTGCCTGAGCAACGTGCTCAATAGCTTACCCGATTGGCCCGCGTATTCGCATCAGCAATCCGATTCTCCGCTGCTTCGACGACATCCCTCAACAATGCCTCATTGACCGGCTAAATGTTTGGCACATTTTCAATCGAGATTTTTTGGTGTTTTACCCCTTTAAGATATTTTTCAATTTTGAACAACATTTTAGCTGACTGTTTTTTGGTAAACGAATTGAAAAATATAATTGTTGCAAAAAAAAACTATTTTTAATTTTAATTTTTAAATGTAAATAGTTATTTTTGGCGCTTTGAACAATTTAGTCAAATAACCGAACGAACTCATAATGGATGACAGTATTATTTTTAAAAAGGTAAAAAATTCTCTGCAAATAAATTCGTGACCGGGGAACGGGCAGGTTTTGTTGTTTCCTTACATTGATGTCTTCTGCTCCATCGGTCGGGGTTTGAATATTGTTGAATAAATAGACAGCGATAGAAATGAAGGCGCTCACTCCGATGACCACCATTGACGGCAGCAGCGAGCGAATGCTGTTGGAAATTGTGGCGGCGATCTGTGGCACAAAAGGAGGGGGGCAATGCCATCGCATTCTCTGATCACAATTTCCAAATACGAATTAATCACAGAGACCCTTCTCTATCGGTCTGTTTTGATCACTATTGTGACTAATGTCTGCTTATGGCTATTTCGCCCATTTTTTGATGATCAACTGATCAGCAGTGGGTTTGCAAGTTTAATGCTCAAATTTCTGATCATGTATTTTTGATCACTTGGGGTTGCTGCTGCTGCTGTTCTTCCATGGGGCTGCTGCAGTGTTTGGCCAGCACAGAAAAGCAAAGCGCGTGGTTCTGCTCGTACACCTTGGTGTTTTTAACGAATTTGTTAAAAAATGGCAAATTTTTAGCATTTCCTCTTTTCCCCTTTGCTAGCCTCCCATTCCAATCGGACAAAAGTATATCTGATCAGTGGTCACATTTCTCAATTGGACCTTTATCACTTCCTCACTAATTGTGCTTAATTGATTGATACCACACCATTATCGGTTGATCCCATTGATAACGTTCAATCAATCTCCCTCCAGCAAATCGATTAATCAGAGTTCTCTCTCCCTTCTGCCCCTTTTCTCATCTTAATTTCTCTCCACCTTTCTCTCTCTGTCACTCTCTCCCCATTCCATGCTCCCTATCCGCTCTCTCTCTCTATTTCTTTCTCTCTCACCTTCCCATTGTCCCTCCAATGCCGAAGATTGTCCCTGTTTCTGCTTCTTCCCCATCTTCCTCTGCTGCTGCTGTTGGCACAGTTTCTGTTGGCATTTTCTTCGGCATTCGTCGCTCTGTTGGCACTTTCTTCGACACTTTTGCTTCCGTGCCTCGTCCTTCTCCTTGGCACAGCAACAGCAACATTTCTCCGGCTGCTCTTCTCCGCTCATCTCAATGTCTTCTTCTTCCCCGGCCCAATTTTCGTCGCTAATGTCCTCAATTTGGCCATCAAATTGTTCTTTTTGCCCCTCCTCCTCCTCTTCCGCTTCTCCAGAACTGTCGTTGTTGTTCTCCTCCCTGTCGCTGTACTGCTCCATCTCCTCGTCCTCCTCACCATTTTCATTGGTTATTTTCCACTGATTGTATTGGCCGTAGAAATTGTCCGTCTGTTGTTCATCACCGTAAGCAACGTTCTGCTGCTGTTGCTGCTCTTCGTTGTAGAAGCTGTTCAGCGCCTGCTGCGTGCACTGTTCCGCGTCTTTCAAGGCGTACGAGCGATGGAATTCCACCAAATTGGAAGCTGAAATCTCCCAAAGTGCCATGATTATAATGATGAGTTTTCACTAATTGTGATATTGAATGCAATTTGAAATTCCAAACACGAGACACATGTCCTGTTTGGTGTCACATCGTCGGACAATTCAGTCATTATGGCCAATTAGGCTCATTTATGGCCACCCAATTAAATGGCCATTATGCCGCCTTCTGCTTGGTCCACTGGTCCACCTCATCCACCAATTTGGCCAAATTAAGCCCTCCAAACCCACCAATTTGGCCATTTGCCATCCTCAACTCCTGCTCCTGCTCGTCCGCGTCGTCGTAGTGTCCGCACAGTCCGCACTGGGCGTTCTTGTACGCCTGGGACACCTTCAGCCACGCCTTGCGTCCGTTGAATCGCACTGCGATTGGCCCCGTGCGAATGGTCACGTCCGTCTGGCGTGGGTCGTTGAACTGCACGCACTGCTGGTGCTGCAGCTCGTCCTGACACTGCTCGTCCCCGCTGATCGGCTGTCCGTTCACTTTGCAAAGCACACGCCCTCGCGTTGCGCATTGTTGTACAACTGCTCGAACTGCCACTTTCCGCTGGTGCGCAATTGCTGCTCGTCCACGGCATTTTCCAACAGTTTCAGTGACGATTTGACGTGTTTGGCACTAAATTCGGCCAATTGTGAGTGCCAAATTTTAAATTTTCCCACATTTGCGTCTCGCCCGGCTTCTGCGAGTTGGACATGGTCTTCATCGTTCTGTAGCAGTACGCCTGCACTTCCCGGTTCGGCTCCTTGCCAATCGCGTACATCAGCTGGTCCACCACCTCGGCCGTTGGTTGGGCGCCCAAAATGTTGGCGAACGCAGTGATGCGCACCTGCGGCTGCTCGCCCGTGTTCAGGAACACCGGCAGCAACATGGCGCGCACGCTGTGCGGCATTTGCGTGCGCATGCGCCGCGTCGATGGCCATCACCGCCTTGTCGTAGATGCACTGCGGTTGCTGCTGCTTGTACAGGGCGAAATGACCCCAATTAGTAACTAATTATTTTTTTAATTTTTGGGATGACATCCGACCGCCCGGTTCACCTCTTTGTACTTCTGCTTCTTGTCCGCCGGGCATTTGTCCTTGTCCACGAATCCCGACTGTGCGCATTTTGCCGTGGCACCGGCGCCGCCCTCCCCGGCACATTCCTTCGCATTCTGTGCCGTCGTATGCTGGCATACTTCGTTGACCATGCTCCGAATGCCAACCAGCAGCTCTGTTTCAGCGCTTGGCTGCCCGCCACTGTTTCCGATTGGCACAACTGCTGCACCTCGTCAAGAATGGCATCCGACGGGGACGGCAATTGGTTAAGCTCGAGCAGTGATTGGACGGCGACGGATTGGACAACTTGCTGAAAGTACACGAAATGATTGGCCAGAAACGAAATTTGGCATTCTTGGCGGTGAAATTGGCGGCATTTTCTCCAAAATAACGGATATATTATCCTACCCTCCCCCTTCCCCGTTACTCCTAAATTATGCCACCTCTGCTCCTCCTCCGGCTTTGCCCTTGCTAAGCCCTCGTTACCCCCTTTTTGAATTTCCGTGCCAACTCCGCCACACAATTCCGCGTGCCGCACTGTGCCAATGCGTTGGCCATCATTTGGTGGCACTTTTCGCCTCGATTCTACTTCTGTTGCTGTGCTTCTGCGTTTGCGCAGTGCTCCTCCACCTGCTTCAGCTCCTTCTCTGTGCACATGCGCAGCATTTCGACGGTGACCAGCACCAAAAGTACGGCGGTACGCATATTTGTTTTTATAATATGGAAACCCTAAATATAACCAATCGTGTAATATATATTCAGGTGGCATACAACTATGGATTTCCTCACCACGAAGACAGTCAAGCTCCAAATGCAGGACATTTCGAGATTCAGTTTGGAAGAATTCTCAACCTGCTAGAAAACGTAAATGCCACCCAAATTAACAAGGCTTCGCAGTGTTAGTCGTAAACACTGTCTATTAATTATACTAATAATTTGAATCTTCATTAAGTTCTGTTCGCACTCTATGAAACCTTTGCTACCTTTAATCAGTTGGCGATTGATAGGACCGACAGTCAGAACCAAAACGTCGCCGTTCGGGCTGAGAATGCCGGCCTTCGTGATGAGAATGTAAGCCTTAGGGCTGAGAGTGACGTTCTTAGGGCTAAGATTGAAACTCTTCAGTCAATGATTTGAAAGACTGACGTTAAATGTTTTTTGTTGACTATTGTTAAAGAAACCATTTGCACATTTTTTGGATAAAGGTCATTAAATCAGTGAAAAGCTTAGTCAGTGGGACAAACACAGGGTTGTGAGAGAAAATTTTCCAATGTTTTTTTGAAAAGGCGCACTGCAAAAATAAATTTTAGAATTTTCTTTTTTTGGATAAATTCTCAGTTAAAAGTAGAGTAGAGCGAACCGGGAATTTTGGGCAATACCGGGACCTAGGTACTCATTTGTCCCCGCTCTACTCTAGTTAAAAGCTTTACTTTCATTTGCCCATGAACTGTGTGATTCCCTGTGGGACCAGAGCGTTTGGGCCCCCGTTTTTGGGCCCCCGCGTTTGGGCCCCCGTTTTTGGGCCCCGGGGTCGTTTGGGCCCCCGTTTTTGGGCCCCGGGGTCGTTTGGGCCCCAACCCAAAAATCGAAAAATGTGCTTTTTTAAAAATTAAGATTCTAAAAACTAAGCCTGAGGGATCCCTCGCCACTTGGCATAAGTTAGGTTTAATTAACATTCGCTCATTTTTTACAATTTTACTTATTCCAAATCCTATTATTTTTTAATAGTTAACCAATTTGATTTCAGATTGATTTCGAATTGGCCGTGAGCAATGCGGTCACAACTGTATTTGGAGGGTGTCAAATCAATTTTTGTTTCTTCCATTTTGTGCGAAATTTGCAAAAGAAATTGAAGGAACAAAATTTGTGACAGGTTTTAATAAATTTTTTTTTAATTATTGCGGCGCCAAAGTGCCCCCGACCCGTTTCACCGCTACTGCACCGATTCTGTGTTTGCCGAGAACGCTCGAATGATCACGTCTGTTGCGTTCGTGCCCTTGTGTGACATTAGAATGGCGGTAGCGGCACTTGATACGGAGTTCGGAAATTTGGCGGTTTTCCAACCGCTGATTGACTGGTGTGTGAACTTTTTTTAAATTTAAACCCCACTGAAATTACAGGCTATTAATCAATTACGTTGGACAGCCCAGGCCCAATGGCACATGGTCTCAACCAACTTTTCGCCCTGAACAATGGAACGTCTACACACGCACGCTTAATGCCGATGCACGGACCAACAACCACTCCGAGGCGGAGCATCATCGTCTACAGGGCGCCTTCAATTGCCGACACCCGTCGATTTTTCACTTCATTGACGTGCTACGTCGTGAGCAGAAGACAACAGACGTCAAATACGCGTCATTCATTGCCGGAGAGGAGCCACCACCAAAAAAGCGAGTTTTTGGCGACAGATGAACGAATTCTTAATTTGGTGCGCCTTTACGTCCCGATGAATGCAGGCAACATCAACCATGATCACAATTACCACAATCGCAATCAATTTCACATTATTTTGGAGTTTCTCCGGGGAATTTCTCGCAACTATCGAATGAACCCGAGAATTTCTGTTAATTTTTACATTTTTTATTGTTAAAATTATTGTTGAATTTATTTTTAAACTGTTTATTTTACATTTTTATGCTGAAATTTAAAAAGTTGTTTTTACTGTGATTTTTCATTTTTCTGTACTTGGGGCCCAAACGACCCTGGGGCCCAAACGACCCTGGGGCCCAAAAACGAGGGCCCAAAAACGGGGGCCCAAACGCGGGGGCCCAAAAACTGGGGCCCAAACGCCCCCGACTCATTCCCTGTTCCGCATCGGACTATAATTTTGCTTAAAATGGAAACCCTAAAGACAACCAATCACTTTATATTCAAATTGAAATTATTATCTTTAACAATTTGACTGACATTGTATTTAATTACATTTATGTACAAAATGTGAAAAGGTCGCATTAAAATAATAATGTTGTTCTTAATCTGATGGCATCGCATCCATTCGTTGAGAATGTCTTCGGCCATTTGCTTCTTTCTCCTCCTCATCAGACGGGCGACGGTGTGCCGACAGAATCGTCCAATGCGACCACAGAAGGCGGCCGAGACATTGTCGGGAGTGGAAGGCCGAGGCTGTTGCCATTAGTGGAATATCTGACAAAAGTTCGAATTTCGTTTTCCAAATATTTTGGACCACCAACCGAAGTTGTTGGCTTTGCTTCCTCTGCTGCTGTTGATGGGTCGGTCCGTTCCCTCTGCTGCTGTACACATTCAGCAGAAGGCTGTGGTGACTGTCTTCATCCTCGCGCCTCCGTTCTTCGCTCAGTTCGTTTTCATAGACCAACGGACGAATATGAAACTGACGGGAAGAAAACTCTCTGAAAAGCGCGAATTTCAATGAATGCCATTTTTAAAAAGGAACAGAAATGCGATATCAGGCACCACCGGGTATTTGTAGCCGAAACCGTCCGGTTTTGGCATGAATTCGTCCTGGCATCATTTGAATTTTATTTTTTCATGGCGAAATGATAAAAAAAAAAATGCGTAATTCAAATTGACTAATACATCTTATGTATTCAACCAAAAAATGAGAGATAAAGTTGAAAAAAAACAGAAAATTAATTACTATTTGTTCTTTAATTTTTATGACATTTTTGTGATTTCGTTCAACTAAAAAATGAAGAACATTCTCTGCTACTGTCAAGAATTTTTCATATAGTTCTACCTTCTTGGTATCAATTGAATGTTTAAAGTCTACAGAAGTTTAAAGGGTGGCTAATCGAATTTTTTTTCTCTGACTTAATTCTACTAGTTTTAATTCCTGGCATCTCTCATTTCTTTGTAATTTTAGATTTGATCGTTCACGTACAGATTTTAGCGTTTATTGTTTTCAAAAAGTTTTTACGTTTGTGCGCATTGGACGACTTTGACGACACGTTCGGAATCTTTTTTTTTGGTTTGTCTTTTTTGGTTACTATGAAATTAATGAAAGGTTTAATTACCCAAGTTTGAGTCCTTAAGATCTCAAATAAAAATATTATTTCCTAACTCTTCGACATGAAGCGAATCAACGCATCAAACATCACTCCGCCTTGCGCCAAACGTCCAATGGCAACTTCACCGGACCTGGACCCAAACACTGTCGCACTCGCGGAACAAGAACGACAACGCACCCTGGTCTTCATTGGCCTCCCGGAAAGCATTGCCATTCGCCCATCGGAGCGTGTTCAGGAAGACAGGGAAGCCGCCACAAAAATCCTGGACCATCTTGAAGTTGAGGCCCAACCAACCGCCGTCTTTCGACTTGAGTGTACGATCCGCAGCGCACAGCACCGCGCCCGCTCAAGGTGATCATGCCAGCACCCGAACACCACACATGGCACTCGGAGGCTGGAAGCGTGAACGTGCTCGACTCCGATCTCAACAAAACATGACCCGACTGTTCGTCCGCCCGGCACTGACTATAGAACAACTGAAGAAGGAATACGAAGAGCGGGTCCGAAAACGACAACAAAACACAGCCTCAATGGCACCAAAACTTCAACAAAACCAAGCTCCCGTGGCACCCCCGTCAGAGGCAAGCAATCAATTGTTAGTTGACGATTATTGTACGTAACTCGCGGGTCATCCACTGGTCACTGCCCAACAAATGCCATCATCCATTTGGTTAAATATTTGTACAATTACTATTTTATGCTTCAGAATCCAAATTATGAAAAAAGGAATTGCCCTGCCCCCAGAAAATTTGTCTGAAGTGGTCAATTCACTTCGTTTTGACATCTGTTGGGCGAAAACTCGGGTTTCCTTTGACTTTGACTATTTTGTATTGGAAAGGCAACGAATTTGGATTCGAAAACAAAAATGGGTGGAAAAATAGATTATTAATATTAAAGACGAAATTATTTTCTTTTAGAAAGCACGGGGCGACTTGGCCAACGCGAAGGAACTTTTGGGAAATTTGGCGGCACACATGCTTCCAGTCCACCTCGGACAATTGCGCAATTGTAAGTTCATTTGTCTATCTTAAATTAACGCTTACCGACTAAATTCCCTTTAGTGATCGCTTCATTTTTTGAGGTGGCATACAACTATGGATTTCCTCACCACGAAGACAGTCAAGCTCCAAATGCAGGACATTTCGAGATTCAGTTTGGAAGAATTCTCAACCTGCTAGAAAACGCAAATGCCACCCAAATTAACAAGGCTTCGCAGTGTTAGTCGTAAACACTGTCTATTAATTATACTAATAATTTGAATCTTCATTAAGTTCTGTTCGCACTCTATGAAACCTTTGCTACCTTTAATCAGTTGGCGATTGATAGGACCGACAGTCAGAACCAAAACGTCGCCGTTCGGGGTGAGAATGCCGGCCTTCGGGCGCTGAATGTCGGTCTTCGTGATGAGAATGTCAGTCTTTTGGCGGAGCATGTCAGTCTGCGGGCGGAGAATGTCAGTCTTTTGGCGGAGAATGCCGGCCTTCGTGATGAGATTTAATAATCGTTTATGCTAGGGTTGCAACCCCGACCCCGAACCTTAACCCCGATCGGGGTCGGGGTTAAATATACACCCCTAAGCGTGTTAAGACATTTGCGGTCCGGACATTTGCGGCCCGGACATTTGCGGTCCAGACATTTGCGGCCTGCTGAAAATCGGACATTAGCGGCCCGACAAATGCGGTCGGACATTTGCGCCTCGGACATTTGCGGCCCATTTCTTAAGGGCCATTTTCGGACATTTGCGGCCCGACATTTGCGGCCTGCTGGAAATCGGACATTTGCGGCCAACGGAACGCCAAATTATCACTTTTTTAATTCCAAAAACACACAGCGGCCCAATTTTGGGCTCCCAGTACAATTATGCTTATTTTTTATTTAGTAATCAGAACGCCAAAACTTTGCAATGCTTAAAAATTTCCGGGGATTTTCCCCTGTAAAAATAGAAGAGCCGATCTCGAGTTAGAAAAGAAACTTTCAAAAAACAAAAGAGAATTCGATAAAGGGGGTCAAAATATAGGCCTATACAAAATTTGAAGAAATTTTAAAAGCTAGAAAATTTTTTTGAAAGGGACGAACATTTAACTCATTTACCAGAAATTTTATTATTGTTTTTTAATAATGCCAAATCAACCAAAGCCGTTTTGGGCTTCTAGTGCAGAAGCAAGACGAAAGCGGAAGGAATGGCGCCAGGAGCACGGTTGCAGAGTCGGCTCGACGCCAAAAAGTGACGAAAATTGACCAAAATTAATTTTATTTTAAAACACTGCATTTTTCAGCGCTAAAGCAGACCGAAGCCGAGACAACAGCAGATGGAGAGGGGACATCGACCCAAGCCGCCGAAAGTGGACCATCAACGTCAACTTTGGACCTTCGTAAGTCAAAAAAGTCACTATTTTAGAAGCAAAAATTAAACTAAGGCCCGCGTTCAAGCCCAAGGCCATTGTCAGCAACTCCGATCAGGCGCCATGTGCGTGTCCATCAAAAAACTGCCGACAAAGCAACGAACATGGACTTCACAACTACCGACAGTGCAACAGAAGTGGATTTGACAACGGTGGACAAGGCAACGGACGTGGATTTGGCTTATGAGGACGCCGCGACACAAACCGACCAATTGGACAAACAGTTGAAGGAGCAGGAACAAGTGATCAGCTTTCTTCGACAGCAGGTCCGCAACAGAGACGCAATGATCACTGCGCTTCGGCGGCAGTTGGAGGAAAAGATGGCACCACCGATGGAGACACCGACCACCAGCAAAAGTGAGTGAAACTAAAATCCCCTTTTTATCTTTTTCAAATAATTTTCTCTTTTTTAATTTTAGCAACTCCAACAGGACGACTAAAGAAGAATGCCGATCATTTGCAGCGCACCTCACGTCGCAAATTGGCAGATCAAATTGCGGATGTAATAAGCCGCGACAGATCACGTTCCGCCAGCCGGGCGTCCCTCGAAGGGATCAGTCGGGAAGTTCGGCACAAATTTGCCCATTACACGCCAAAAAAGAAGAAGCAACAACAACCAAGACAAAACGATTCAGTCGACCCAGAGGATGCTCTTCTGATCCTCGGGCTTGTCGGTACACAGAAGGCTTACAGACGACTAAAAGGCACTATTCGTCTGATCAATGCCAAACTTGATGTGTTTCCGCCACTCAAAAAAGTAAAAACATATTTTAGCATTTTTTATATTATTTAAAAATTCCATTGATTATTGTTAGGTGCTTGACATCAAACGCCGTATCTGTGGGCCATTGCAATACGCACCAATTGAGACCAATGTGGGTGTTGGATTTGTGTGCACTGATGTTGGGGCAGCTTTGGAGGCGCGTCTTTTGTCTGCCAAAGACAATCTGATCACCTTTGGCGGCGAAATCTACATGAAGCTGAGCGGCGACCATGGCCAGAGTTGTACGAAGATTACCATCTCATTCAGCCAGGCTGCTCGGTCAAATTCACCATCAAACAATTTCGTCTGTGCCGTTTTCCCCGCGAAGGATAGCCGAGAAAACTTGGAGCGCTATGGAGGCACACTTTGGGAACAAATTGACGGAATTGGCACATTGGCGGGCAAACGAGTAAAGTGGTAAATTTTAAAATTTGTTTTTTTCCCATTTTTTGAATTCAAAAGGTTTATGGGCGGAGACGTCAGTTTTATTTGGTCAATGATCGGGCATTGTGGTTCTGCAGTGACAACATTTCCGTCTCCAATTTGCGGTTGCAGAAGTGATCATTTGGTGAAGGAGGGCGAAATTTGTGAACTCCGGACAATTGGTCAGACTGTGCATTTCGCGGAACAATTCACCAAGGCCATGGTGAATGGCGAAAAGGCAAACGCAGCGGTCAGATCGGCGATGATGGGGATCACGAAACCACCGCTTCTTCTGTCCATTGGATTTGACCGGATTATCCCCGCGCCATTTCACGTTTTCCAGGGGATTGGAAATGCCTTAATTCGGGAACTCGAACAGCAGGAAGGATGTGTCGAAATTGCTCAACACTTTTTTCGGAGATTCGGCGCGCGGAGGGAGCAATTTCGTAAACGAGACATGACTGGGAATTCAATTAGAAAAATCCTTGTCAATGCTTCTGAAATGGAGCACCTCTTTTCGACAGACTGGCCAATTACGATTTGCAGAACCCTTGTGCACCTCGGGAAAATTCAAAAATTTTCAAAAGTCCCTTTTTTCTCTTTTCACAAACTTAAATTCGAAATTCAGGCAGAGCCATTGTCACCGAATGACCTGGATGAGCTAGAGGAGCGTGTCAACGATTTTAAATCTTTTTTGTCTGCCCAGGAGCGAATGCGCGGGTTTCTCTCAAAGAAGCCCAAAGCACATCTTTTGTTGAGCCATTTTGTTCCCTTCGCTCGCGAGCACAAGTTTCTTGGCCTTTTAGATGAACAGGGTTGTGGTGAAAAATGTTTTCTATCCCATTAATCTGAATTTTAAGGTGATGAGGCGCTCCATTCCGTTTGGCGCCGACTTGAGCAACTGTGGAAGTGTATGCCGGACGCAGACCAAATTTTGCAGCAATTGGAGCACCATTTTGTCAACAATTGGCTCCTCGACACGGGCAAAATTGATGAAATGAAGCAGGTCTGTATGTTTGGAGGGGGTGATTGCATTAAACTTGTTTTATTTTAAAATTTATATATAATAATTCAGAGACAAAGTGATCAGAGGGAAGAGGATGATGAGCTCGATCAATCTGAAGAAGAAATTGACGAAATTTCGCTTATCAATGTCATTGATTGATGGTGATTTAGCAAGAAGAAATTGGTGATCGACGGGAGACGGACGAAGAAAACAATGGAGAAGAAGAGCAATTCGATTTTGGATAGACACAGTTCGATAAAGGTGTTTATTCGTTTTTACAGAAAATAAAATTAAAAAAAAATTCTTGGCTTCTTTAAAAGTTGTTTTATCATTTCACTTGTATTTATTTGCTTTAAAAACCTCAAAATACAGTTACAGCATGCATGGGATTTGAACCTGAGACCCCCCTTTTGGTGACTAACTCACAGACCACTAAGACGAAAAAACCAACTTAATTGTACTTGGAGCCCAAAATTGGGCCGCTGTGTAAAAAATCGCCAAAAGGCACGAAGAAGCCTTTAAAAAGACAAAAACTGAAAAATGCAAAAAAGACATGAAAAATTAGCCTAAAAGATAACAAAATTCATAGAAGACTAAAAGGCATTACTTAAAATAAAACGTATCTTGAAAAATTAGCCCTGAAGAAAACAATCTATTTGATTGGATAGCAAGCAGATTTATGCGCACAAAATCAGATCATAAAAGGCAAGCGCCAAGTGGCAATCCCAAAAGTTAAACAAAAATTAAGTTCGAAAGAATAAATAAAAGTTGTCGAAAGGCATGGATCAAGATTATGTCAGATCAAATCAAAACAAATTACCCGAGATCATCCCATCCTTCATGCATTAAAGCGAGTGTCCGCGAAAATATGTCCATTGTAGCAGAGGCGTCTGTTCAACTGCTGGTAGTCGATTTGCTGGTTCTCGGCGCGCGGGATATATTGTGGAGTGCTGCAAAAGCAAGAAAAACTCTTAAAATTTCCCGGACCCTTCGCAAACGACCGTCCGAGTGGAATGCTATGAATCCATTTTGATAGTGCGCGCACACGACAGTTTAGACAAAGTCGGACAGAATGGAGGGGGAGGGGACTGATTTGGCATTGACTGTTGAATTCGCTTTCCAGAAAGGTTTGGACTTTGTGCTCTCTTATTACGACGACACGCGGTCTTCCATCCCACAGAAAATCTACCAATACGGCATTAATGTTATTGGTGAGGCAAAAGACAAACGAAGTGTCAATATGTTTGTTAATCATTTTCCGTTAAGGCCCAAGCTTTATCGAAGATGTGCACAGGGGGGCGCTGGCATTTTCAGATTCAAAAAACAAACAGTGAAGAAGTGAAGGCGAACTTCGACCAAAAAACGATGAATAAAATGATTTTTGTTGAATAAAACCTGGAGCAGTGTTCTCGACTTGTTGCTGCCCCTTAACGAAGAAACGTTTGTTGTGATTCTTGTCGACGATGCAATAGACGAATTTGGGCTCCCAATTCGGGTCATATTTCTTACACGCCTTCACATAGGAAGGAAATTCGTCGTGAATGTTCTAAAGCACACTTTTACAATCCGTCGTGATTCTTCCAGTACAACTAACGTTCGGAACCATTCCCTCACTAACACCATCGCGAATGATGAAAATCTTAAATTTATTTTACTTATCATTTAAGTACAACACAATTATTTATTATCATTTTTTACCGTAGATGGAGGTTTTGAACGGTTCTTCTTAACTTTGTCCAAAATCCAGCTCATTTTGTATGACAGCATATTTGGCTCCAAAACGTCCTGCCTAAATTAGTCACATTTGCCCAACAAATATCACAACGGAAAACAAACGTGCAAGGCTGGAAGTAATAATCTCCGCAGAATTTGTAAGGGTTTTTCAGGTAGTTTGCGCAAATGCCAACTAAAAAATAAACAATAATGCATATTTGAAAAAACAAACCAATCAGCGGATCCTCAGAAATGAGTCCCTCAACCCCTTTCTTGCGAAGCATGAACTTTTCGAACGGCGTTGCCTTTGGAGGACGACTGGTATCAACGCCAATCACAAGCACATCACCTCCATCCATGTTGAATTTGCTCTTACTATAAGATAGAATATAAGAAATTTTAATACAGAAAAACGAACGACGCTTGCGGGAACATAGGCATGTAATTGAAGCCGAAAAGCCTGAAAACAAAATAAAGTCACTGAATGTTCGCTAAGCCCACTTCATGTTCATTTTATTCAGCACATTCGACAGAGTCATAGCACGAGCTTTGCTGGCCACTTCGAATGTGACATGTTGAGTCAGCAGACCATACTTCTTCTCGTTGAGTTTCAAAATTGCTAGATTTAATTTAAACAAAAAAAATATGGGCATTGCCACCGTGTGATTTGACGAATTTTTTGTCGATGTAGAGCAAAAACTGAATTCGGCGGTCCGAGAGTTGCTGCATACGTTCAGAAATGTTCTCCAATTCGATGCACTCGTATTGCGGGTCTGGCAAATTCATGCCCCTCTTTCGACCCATAACCACAATTTGTTGAATAAAGTTACTAAAATTTAAAAAAGAACAGTAAGCGAACGAATGCCCTATTCCATAATTCTACCGGACATCTCCCTCTCCAACTTGGCGCGTAAAACCAACGACCCATGCCTTCATCAAAGTGCTCGTCTCGAGAAAACGAACACCTGGATTCACCTATAACGAGCAAATAGCAAGTGATTTAAATAAGATTGCTACTCTGTCTTGGAAATAGCCCATCACATTCCCTCCAAATTTGATCTAAAATTGGTTAATTAGGTGAACAAAAAGGTAACGAATAGAGATTACCTGTGGCATTTCATGCATGCCAATTTTCACATCATTCTTTCCACCGATAAGCTTCACTCCAAAATGACTCATAAATGCACTTGATGTGCCGGTCCCGATTTTTCTCACTTCCGCTTCAATGTCGGCGTACCGTTTGCTCGGATTAGTCGTGTTTGCCTATAATAGTATAAGAGAATGCGAGGGATAAAAAAAAGATATTTTACACTAAGAAGCTCGCGCGAAATAAATTCGGACATCTTGTCGATGGTCACTCGCTGACCAGGCAAGATGATAACACACGACATTGGGAACAATGTCTACAACCGATAATGTGGTTAAAAACAGTTCTAATTTTGTTAAAAAAAGAAAACCTCTCGGTCCTGTTGCTGGCGAACGGCTGGCAATTGTCCATTTATCGGAATGTTCTTCTTAGTACGGAAAAAGTCGACCATAGACATAGGACGACCATCAACGTCAAAACTAGAACCAAGTTTTAATTAATCCACAAAACTCTCAAAACCTAATCTCGGACATCTTCCGTTGACTGATCGCATCAATGACAATGACGCGCGACGGTGCATAGGTCAGGTAACCGCTAACGCCGCGAAACAAGTGATTGAAATCGGACCAGAATCGGTCCATCTGGGAAGCATTGTTGATGTTGAACCGTCTTTTCTGCACCATCTCCATGACGATTTCCTCAAGGTTACGACTTGCGAAGAATGCACAAGTCTTCACTAAAAAGAAAACTTAAGCACTCAACAAACAGAAAAGTTCGGCCACTCTTTCCACGTTGACGAACAACGGTTCAATGTGCTTGTTGTTGTTGTTAGCCGATTCCTTGCATTTCTTGGGTTGGGGGTGGCATGAGTTTCAGGAACGCGGCGGCCAAGTCAGGAGCTGACCACAACGTTTTGACTCGAAGATTGGTTGGGTTTGAAGAGCAGTTGAAGAGGTGGGAAGTGTCATGGGGGGATGAACCACACGCAGGGCAGCAGTCGTTAATTTGGGGGTCAATTCTATTTAAGTAGTTGTTGAGAAGGGGTGAGAATCCAGAGCGTAGTTGGGCAAGGCGGGTGCATCCAGCTCATGTTTATCAGTCTGACAGGGTTTGATCTCAATTTTGACCGAAGACCCACGCAGGAAATCGCGAACGATTCCTTGGACTTTTTCCGTGTCAATTTCCAATACCTAAAATTATATAATTACATAATGTTAAAAGACAAAAAGCAAACAAATTGTTCGATTCGCTTGTTCGTGAATAAGATTTTACGGTTGTCGTAAACAAATTGTGCCTAAAATAAAGGTAAATAGTGAATGCGATTTAGAGGGAATTACCGCTTGTCCAAATCCCTGCGTCGAGTCGTGCACGAACTTGATCAATTCAAAACAAACGCCGCGGAGCAATCCATTTTTCCCATCGTCGCCACCGCCCGAAGTCAAACTTTTGTTTCTAGTGAGCTGCACCATTTCAACATCGTAACGGAATGCAAAAGCACCGCCATGTGAAGATGGTCGAGTTTCGAACCTAAATAACTTCAGTGTCTCAAAAGCATTAATTTAACTGCACACATACACATAAACGCTTGAAAACCCTTCGACAAATCTGTTACAAACTGCCGGAGGAGGAATGTTCTTAAACAATTACGAAGACTATTGAACACAAATACATTGAGTCTTACAGCGGCCTGCTTAACTTTCTTGACCTCCTCGGAAAGAGATGACATATTTAATATTTGGTTTCAAACAACGCTCTCAAGATTTCTTCTTAAATTGTTAAGAACAATTCTCAATTAATTCAAAACAAAAACAGCAAATAAAGAAACGATTTTTGCAACATTTATGTGATGTATAAACCAAACAAACAAATAAAATTTGTGTGAGCGTGAGTGGATCAATAAATTCTTACACAGCACCTTTTATTCATTGGTCACACAACACAAACAAAGTGAGTGATTGCGTGTGTTATAATTCTGCAACGGAAGGGACAGATGAAAAAGCGTTGTGAAAAACTTTAGAGAGAAAAAATGGAAAAACATAAGGCCAAATTTAAAAAAATCCTCTTACAAAGAAAGCAATATTAGAGAAAAGGTTTTAGGGATTTTTTGCTTTGCAGGCTGATTGTTTCTTTATTTGCTGTCTAATTCTCGATTAAATTTTTAATTTAATTCGAATTTTTGTCAAAAAATGGAAAAAGACAGCTATGCGTAACTGTTTACATTCAATTTTGTTTGTCTGTTTTTTCAGGGCTTTGGTTGTCCTCTTAAATGTCATCATAACTCAATGAATTCGCCTTTTTCAGTTTCGGTAAAACGAGGTAAATATCGGATTTGCTTAAAAGTGACTTAAAATTTGTGATTTTCGTAGAAGAGTTCGAGGCTGGTGCTTCTTCCCAGCATTTGCAGAGGATTCATCTCAACGGCGTTCCGCCACCGGTCCATTCGCTGCTGCTTTCTTCTCCTTCCCACCATCCACCGTTTGTGCCCACCGTTCGTCCGTTAGGTGTCGCCGGCGGCGTTTCGGATGGAAAAACAAATGGCACGACTTTTTCGCGTCCATCGCATTTAACTGAGGCACAACAGCGGGGATCTATTGGTCCTCTACAACGGTCAGAATCTATAAAAAAGATTTTCCTAACGTAATTTTAAAATCTTAGTCCATCTAGCGGCGATGCTAACAGTACAATCAATCAGTTTCTGATGAATTACGTTGTGGTAAATTCGCTTTTTCTCTCATCACATTGTCATTTTATAAACTATTACCCTCAGGGTTCGGATCGCGAGTTCAGTAAAAAAGCCATCGAAAGTCTGATCAAAAAATTGAAGGACAAACGCGATGAATTGGATGATTTTATCGCTTCCGTTAGCTCGATGGGCCAACTGCACACGAAATGCGTGACGACGCCACGTACTTTGGACGGCCGTCTGCAAGTGCACGGACGGAAGGGCTTTCCGCATGTCGTTTACTCAAAAATATTTCGCTGGCCGGACCTGCACAAAAATGAGCTGAAGCATAAAAGCTTTTGCGTTTGTGCGTTTGACCTCAAAGTGGAACAGGTCTGACAACGAGTTGGAGGAGTTTATTAATGGATCAATTTGAAACAATGAAAATAACTAATTTATTCACGGTTTTCTTAATTAAGGTCTGTGTGAACCCGTATCATTACCAGCGAGTTGTTTCGGTTGAAGGAATTGAGTTGGAGTCGAACAATGGAAGGTTGGTCAAGAAATTGCTGCTACATATTTAAATTATTTTTTTGTATGTGATACAGTTTTTTTTTTGTTACCCAAAGAATGACCAGTTTCAGTCCATCGCAGACCTCTGAAATTGTTTCCCCGCCCATTGGTCATCCTCCAGCGATGTCTTTGTCCAAAAGTGCTCACAATCAGAATTCCGCTAGTGCGTCTTTTTCTGCTGCGCGTGGCCCCGGGAGACCTTCAAACGCATTCCGTCAGCAACAAATGAACCCTTCGCCAAACAGTAGCATCAGCAACAATGGGAACATTTCCGTCAGAACACAACAGCAGTTCACCGCTGCTGTTGCTACGACCACTGCACATGCCCAAATTATTACATACTGTTTCACTTCGGCCTCGTACAAAAACCGAGTCACAACTAATTTTTGGGCGATCTTAAAATTTTAATCTTAATTTAGATGGAACTTAATTTACACTTTGTCAATGGCGTCTAGAACAGCCGGGCGACAAAATAGATCTTCTTTTAGGAATTTGACTCTCGCGATTGTCAGTTGTTGCACTTCGTTTTGTTCTTCAGCGGATAATTTTGAAGTTTGGCACGGTTGAACGGTTATTTTTCTCCCTCTTGGCAACTTCATCAACATTACCTAAAAATATTTAATTCTTTTCAAAATACCGTATATGCACTAATTATAGCCCATGGGGGATTATTTTTCAACCTCCTCAAAATACAGGGGATAATTAGAGACTGCGTGATTAATAGAGACTGTGGGATTATTTTTCGACTGATTTGTTTAGTGAAAAATTTTTGAATTTTTTTTGAACATGTCGCCAAAAATGTCAGCTCGGCAAAAAATAATTATTTTTAATGCATTTTTGTTACAGAATTTCTGTATTTTACATGAAAAATTCCATATATTTAGCAATGGAGTCTTTTTGCTGTGTTTGTAAAGCAATTTATGGAGGAAGCCACAGCTGTTCCGTCTGCAAAAGCCCAGCAATGGACATAAGCTCAAGCCTATGTGTTGGTCAACAGAAAGCGACCGGTGCCGCAAATTATCAACCAATTTGCTGGAAAATTGTTTTGTTTTTCAGAAAAAATTAGTGCCAAACAATGTTCTCAAAATTCCATTTATCCCCCATGGGGGATAAATGGAGACTGGGTGATTATTTTTTAAACTCCTCAGAAAAGGGGGATAATTGGAGACTGCGGTATTAATAGAGACTAAATATTCAATTTCTAACTTACGTATGCCCAGGCGTAGTCGCAGGCCTCGCTGAGATCCTGACTGGATCCCTCGGTCGCTTTATTTTTGACATTCTCAAACACGCATTTTGTTGCTCTTCGGGTCAAACCTTGTTTTAGTACCAATATAATATCATCAATCACATAATATTTCATTGCAGGCACTTCGCATCAACGCTATCCGTCCGAACTCGACTCCATCCCTGCGCCATTTTTCGACGCAGCCACAACAAAGGCTCCTGTTTTCAAATACGTTTCCGGTGTCACTGAATTCTCCAAAGTATACAACCATGCTTTTGATTAATTAATTGACCCTCTTAATTGTTAGGCATACAATCGTCCGTTCATTTCCGACAAACCAATGCCATTGCATTGGTGCTGATCCGAAATATCTGACATTATTATTGAGAATGAGTTTGCTATTTATCGGGCAAGGGATAAATCCCATTAGAAAAGTATTTAAGGAGTTAGAGTTGATAATGTAAAAATGGTCATTTTCGAGGTATGTATTTTTGATGGCTGATTTAAAGAAAATGAAAAGAGATGCTAAAATGGGTGCGCGCATGAATCCGTTGGGCCCTGGGCCAATGCCAGGGGCATTGGCCCAAAGCGCGGATTCCCCAATTGAAAGCTCCGATTAATTCAACAATCGGTTTATTTAGCGTTGAGTATATGTGTAAAAGCGAAAAGGAAAAGTTGGCAACAAGCTGATCAAAGTCCCCGATCACACTGGTCAATCCGATCTCTCCCCCAAATTTTTATATTGGCAACAGGTGGGCGGGTCGGGCGCCCCGCGGAAGAAAAGGCCAAAAGGAAGGGAAATTGGGATGACTAGCGACAGGGAAAAAGAAATTGTGAGAGACAACAGGGGAAAGGAAGTCAAGATAGGCGGTCAGACATAACAGATACAGAGGCAGAGAAAACGTGAGTAAATAGAGCAAAGTTAGGACTATAAAAAATTATAAGAAAAAAAATTTTATTTCTGTGACCATGGCTGTCCTTCTCCTCCGCCGTCGTCGTCAGTGGGGCACCCGCGGTTTGGGTTTTTGCAGTCAATGTCGCCGGTTCTCAGCCAATGGAAATCAGTGAACTGATACGGGGTTATTAGTGTTAATGACACTCTCAGGATTTGTTAATTTTTTTGTTAATTTTAATTTACATTTGATTTCTAACTGAATAAAGCTTTAATTGTAAAATTACGAAGAATTTAAGAAGGAAGGAAGGGTAAAAAGAGAGTGAAAATGGCCTATAAATGCGAAATGTGTCGGCCAAAAATTTAAAATAATTGTAAAAACGGTAGGGGAGAACGAGATAATAAAAATAGAAATTTGCAAATTGAAATTTAATGTAATGAAATGGAAATGGGTGGGGAAAACGTAAGGAAATGGCAAAATTATTCATGAAAATGCGATGCAAAAATTAATTGGCACATTTACAAAGGAAATTGAAATAAATTTTAATTAAATTTAATTAATTAGTAATGAAGGGGGGGGTGAAAAGAAAAGCGCCCGCTTTGGGAAGTTTAATTGTACTTTCCCCACAAGGTCCACCATAAAATGGGTGCGCGCATGAATCCGTTGGGCCCTGGGCCAATGCCAGGGGCATTGGCCCAAAGCGCGGATTCCCCAATTGAAAGCTCCGATTAATTCAACAATCGGTTTATTTAGCGATGAGCTAACAATTAAGGCCTATTAACACAAATTCCCTCCCGCCATTTCGAGTACAATTTAAGCTGGGAATGTGATGATCACTTCCACCTGACCTAACATTTTCAAATTGTTTCTCTTATTTTTTTGTCATCACATTTCCCTAGTTGCCCATCTCTTTCATTCTCATCAACTGTCCACCTCATTAATTTATTTATTGTTTCAAAAATTTTTAATTTGACATTGAATCGATGTGGTAACATTTTTTGCGCACATAAATTTACACACAACAAAAGATTGACAAAGCAAACGGAAGTAATTAATCGTCATTGGGGTTTTTAGGTGCAAAAATTTTTTGGGGTAATAGTACCGATGGTATCACACCTTTTTTGAAATTTTTTTAAAAAATTTCAAAAGTCATAAAAATATTTATTATAAGGTTTTCAGGGTCGCTGAGCACGAATATGGCATCCATTTCACCCAATTCCGAACCCCTGATCCGAATTCGAACAAAAATCGAAAACTCAAATTTTTCGAAATTCACATTTATCCAACAAAATCGCTCGAGATTCATAATTAAAAGATAGGTCAGATTTAAGGCCATATTCGGATTCTACTGGTCTAATTTGTACAGAAAACCTTCTTTTTTGTTATATCAGGTTACTTTTTTGACTATAAAAAATTCGAGAAAAATTAGTGGGCCAATTTTCAATTTTTGCATGGTCGGGAAAAAATACTAAAAAAATTGAATAAGCAAATAAAAAATGAAACAATGGCATGAAATGAAAGAAGACTTTCTGACGAACAAAATAAAAAAAGAATTATTAAAATAACTGCAGAAATTACGGAGTTATGAATTTTTGAATTTGTCAAAAAAATTGTGCGCAAACTTATGTTACACCCTAAGTATTTTTGTGAAAATAAAGGATAAATTTACTCACATTTATTAATGGAAAAGAGTATTCAGATAATTCATTCACGAGCAGATGCGCCGCTTCGTGTTCGGCGATTGTAAAGGTCAACGGCATCGGCTGTTGTGACCATAAAAAACAGCAAACCCAAAACAATTACCCACTAAATAGTAAAAAATATTAAACTCCTAATTTAAGTTAGATTATTTATCCTTTTTGGACTCCTCTGGAACATCTTCAGGCCGTAGCCCGCATGCTTCTTGTTCGGTTGGGTTTTCATCTGCACGGTCGACAGCCTGGGAAGAACTCGCCTCGATTGCCCGAAATTCCTCCGTGCCCGTCTGATCATCGCCAGTGGTGCCGAATTAGGAGGGGCCCCGGGAGTGAACGGGATAAATCCATCGTTGGTAAATGTAAATCTTAAAAAAGGGGTTTCGAGTACTGAAAAAAGTGCGGACAGATTTTTGCAGATTTAGATATTGAATTTTTGATGACGGCAATTAATTATTCAATTAAATTAAATCACTAATATTTCCATCTTATTAAATATCCACCTGAAGTGAATGAAAATTGTGATTGAAAAGTTGTCGAGAGAAGATGATCAGCAGCGTTGGTCGTGTAGTTTTCCATGACAGGGCGAGGTTGTTGAGGTTGGGAGCGGAGAACAGCTGAAAGGATTAGAAAAGTTATTTGTACATAAATTGTCCGATTATTTTTCGCTCACAACTCTTCGACTTCGCGGACCCTACGGCGTCCTCCGCAACCCAAATGACATCCTTCTGCGCTCCTAAATTTTGATGCCGTGATAAATTTGACATTCTCACATTTCCGTGTTAAATTCAGGCCATGGCCTGCTGACTCTTTTCTGCAATTTTATGGTTCAGGCCGAAGCCTGCATGTCATTTTCTATTTGTTTCTCGAACCTAGCCCACTAAAATGGCTATTTCTCAAGCGGTCTAGTCTAGCCCGTTTCATACACTTTCAGTTAACGTACTCTCTTTCTCTTCGTCCCCGCATCACCCCACAAACACCGGGATTCTGACACGCCCATCCGACACAATCTGGTGTCTCCCTCTAAACACAGCGTCCGGGGGCAAAATGAATCCCCAATCTGCGTGCCAATGCTCTGCCACCACAATCGCCCAAACATCAATCCATTGGCCCTGTCGTGCCAAGCCGATGTTGCCATTGACGTTTCGCTGTGTCAATACAAATTCAATGCCGTCTAATTGGATGCGTATGGAACAGACAGCTCGGTTGTGTCTTGGCCCTCCGCGGACGCAACGCAAGATCTTGGCTCTGGCAGGAACCCACTGGTGCATACACACACTGTACACGGCCGAAGCCGTAGCTTGCCAGTTGAGTCTGGCCTGGTGTACCCAACACGGTCTGTCGTTCATTCCTTCGGCCCCAAGCTGCTCAAAACCTTCTCTCCACTCCACACTTTCTATCACCAGAGTATCGCCAATTTGCAGTTGTCGGGCAGCATTGACAGTTTCGTTGTTAATCCGATCAGCATACGGCTGGATGATGATTGCTAGTGAAATATCGCAAAGTGAAGAATTTTATGGCGATTTGACCGTCAAGAAGAAAAGGGATTCCAGGAATTAAGTGATTTTCCATTGCTGAAATATTTGACGTCATTTTTAATACTTTTTGGCCGTAGCTCACTAGTCATTATTTCATATTAAGAAAAGTTAAATGTATTATTTTACAATAGAAAATAAAGCGGAAGAAGACAGTTAGGTACAATAGTAGACAAAAATAAGATTTTGAGAAAAGAAAGACAACGCAGGTGACCTCAAAATACGTATTGGGCCATAGCCCACTGCAAAAGATTTTTTTAAAGCACTCTTTATGGTCATTCTCCTCCAATACCCCTTAGGGACCGTCCCCGGGCCTCATACTCATTCTTAACCATTCATTTCCACGGACTTACTCTTTCTCATTGCCGGCAATTCTTCGCAATGTGTCCTTGTTCTCCACACTTGTGACACGTTCGCATTCTCATCTTTCCAATCAATGGCTTCTCATTCGGATTCCTTTGCACAGATGTACTAGGCCTTCCTTCTAGTTCACGTCTTTGCCCTTGTCCTCGATCAAAGCCGAAGCTTTTGTTTGGCGGGGCACGACTTCCTCTTGGCTGCGTCTCCCATGTCGTCACTTCTCGCGGGTTGCGGAAGTCTCTTTTTCGCCTTGGCTCTTCAAGTCGTTCGATTGGCGAGTAGCCATGAACATTTGCAAGGATGCCATTCACTCTTCTTATCTTCGTGCTTTCCATCAGACCAAGATATTCATCGGTGAAGATGGGCACAAACTCTTGCGCTTTGGTGAGAAATCGTTGCCACACCGGCCCTTCCTGAAGGGTCCTGAAGTCACCAATGAGGAACATTCCATCTCTTGCTCTGGACAACGCGACAGTAGCACGACGGCTATCCTTGAAGAAGTCCGAAGTCAAACGTCCTTTTGTTTGTTCTGCGGTGTTTCCGGGGCGAGTCGTAACCAGCACGATTATATTGCTCATTTGCCATGAACATATTAAAAGAGGGCGGGTACGTTTTTCCACCGCCGGTCAATGATGTATTTTGGTCGGCGTCACGTTCCTGTTTAGGGCCGAAAAAGTTTCGAATAAGTGACATATCACGATTATGTTCACTTCTTTCGGCAGATTAACGTCCAAAGTATAGACAAGCTCTCTGGCAATTCTGTTGTGGTCTTCATTCGAGACAGAGAACGAGGTTTCATCCGTTCTTGTTCGGCCTTCAGAGTGTAACAGCACCAGCGGAATGTCAGCAATCGGCAGATTGATTGTCGAGTGAGTCAAAGCCGTTCTTGCGTGTGTCACTTCTTCCACCGGAACAACTTCTTCACCATGCAATTCGTACGAAGCGTAGGAAATGCAGTTCACCAGCGCACCATGCGAGCGATAACATTGCCGAAGAACAGTCTCCGGCACAGCAGGAGACTTCACCAATTGTGTTGTCACTGATTCCAGGCCGAAGCCTGCCCAAATAGCTTCAGGAAGCTCACTCAGATGCACACCCAGTTGTTTGATATCACCCGTGATGAATACCTTCTTCAAATTGGGCATCATGCAGACCATGTTCACGACACATGTGAAGGGCACTTGAGTGGCTTCATCAATCAGTAAATGCGTAGTGTTGTCTGACGCTTCAGGGATGCGCGTCGCCATGCTTGTCGTCGCAAACATTATCTTCTTCCGTTCCATCTGCAGGAATCGAGACGCAACTTTCGCTTCTTGAGCTCTCATCGGATTTTTCACGACTTGCTTTTTGTATGTCTTGAATGGAGCTGCTCCAGTACCGGCTTCTTTGGCTTTCGCGAGAAATGTGTCCGTCAACTTGTGCCGAAGCAATTCTGATTCGAGAGCAGAAATTTGCTCTGCATACCGAATCCTCGCCGTACCACTGAAGAACGCGATGAGCTCTTCATTAACACCAAGAGCTTTGGTCTCTTCCACCATTTTCGTGACGGGCAAATTAGACGTGGCCGTAGCCACCACCACATCTTCAGCAACACCATTATTCGCAATCAGATCAATGGCCGAAGCCAATGTCTTCGTTTTTCCGGTGCCTGGCGGAGCCTGCTGCAAAATGATGAATGGGTCCTGACATTCCATCAGCAACAATGATTCCTTCTGCTCTTCATTAAGGCGTTTAAATGTCGGCGAGTCCAATGTTTCATCACAAATATTAACCTCAACTTTGTCACCAGCAAACCGACTTTTATCTTTCAACGGCCGTCCCAACAATGCTCGGAGCATTTCTGCTCTTGGAGTTTCTTGTTTTGCGATGCTAGAGGGCGAGTTGAATCCAAAGCATGCGGCTTGTTCGGCATAACCAGACGTGGTACCCGTTGCCTGCACTAGCACTTCTTCGCCGTGTAGCATTGAACGGAAGTTGTTCATTTGACTGTCGTTGTCTTCATGGGCATTCAATTTGATCTTGATTCGTACCACGAAGAAAGCGTCATCGTTTTTGAACTCGGCACTTCTTTTCAGCAGCAGGACTTGTCCTTGAGCAAACGCATCGGAATCGTAGTCCTTTCTTGCAGCAACAGGCGAATCGATGGTCCATTGATCAACCAGCTTTTTCACGTGCTTCCGATCCGATGTTTCAAAGCGCAGCCAAAAGAAGCGAGGAAATTCTTCCTGCTCCGTGTCGACGTTGTCCCATACAGGTCCAACTACTCCTTTGAACTGCGTCTGAAGTCTCAGCATTTCTTCCGTTTCGGCTGCGACTGTTAGAGCTGCTGCAACAACTTTCTCAGCGATAACGAGCTCATCTTCAGTGTATTCTGACACAAACGGGAAGATGATTGGAATTCCAGACTCAGTCTTCCTTGGCCAATTTTTCCAAACAGCCCGGCCATAGCCGGTATCTTGCCATGTGCTCCAGCATTAAATTCTGTCCCTTGCCTCACGGGTGTCTTCTGAGGCAGAATGTAGCTCGAACCGATCATCCAACCTTCAGCAACTTTCGCCAATTGCACTTCAATCACATCCGACACAATGGCTTGCTTCAGCTCAAGTCCAGGCATACATTGGCGTTCATACAGGGCCATAGCCCTCTTCATTCCAAACGCAACCACCGAAATGGCACCGACTTCTTTATTTCCTCTGAGCGATTTGGCAGTGATCAACCCAAATTCTTTGTGGTGTTTGGCATAAATGACGTTGTCAATTTTTGTGACCGTCGCTTGACAGCGAATTTGTTCGGCATAAATCCATCTTGACTTGTCCAAATGCTCTTTTCCTTCCACCCAAGCGTAATCTTCAACAAAGACACGGTCACCAGGCAACAATGGACGTTCAAATTTGCCATCAAACACATCCGGAAGAAAGATGAAGTACGGAAAGTTGTTTTTTTCCGAAGGATTTGGGTATACCAACACAACTCCTTTGCTTTGGAGTTGGCAGACCACATATTCTCTTATCTGTGCCGATGTCTCCGGATCCAAAAGAAGCACTTCAACAACTTTTTTGGTTTGTTCTCCAAAACCACCGTTTCCGAAGCCTTCAGAATGATTTTGGGCCGTAACCCACTTCATTTTCTTTTCACTCTTTTCAACCTCTATCTCTCCACTCTTCTCAACTTCCTTTTCATTGTTCTTAGAGTTCTGGGCCGTAGCCCACTCCTTTTTCTTCTTCTCAGCGTCCTCATTTAACTCAGCTTCTTCGCCCTCATCCTTCTCCTTTTCCTCTCCTTCCACCTCATTCTCAGAATTTTGGGCCGTGACCCACTTCTCTTCTTTTCCTAACAACTCCTCTTCTAATTCTTCCGTCAATTCCTCCTGGAACTCCTCACCAGGGTCGAGAGAGACGCTCTCCATTGAAGGCACAGAATTATAGCTTTAATGCGATTTTTGCTTAAAACAAGAAAAGATTTAAGATTTTCAAAATATTGAGCCTATCAATAGAAACAAAATTTAATCAAATTTGTGAGGACGACGAAGAGACATGCGATTTCGCAGTCCGTAAGAGGGTTGGGGATTTGTCGCATTTTCTGAGGTTTCAGGGGCAATATTGAAATCACTTGGCATTTGTGGGTTTTCAGATGAGGCAAAATCGGGAATAGAATTGGGAGTGTGAGAATAGCCAGGCTGATTTTGGAGTTCTTCAGCTTGGGCACCGAGAAGGGCATCTTTTTCATTCTCAGTGAGTTCGGGAACAGTACAGGCAGGACCTAATCCATCGAAGGATTTCTTCAATTGGTTGATATGCACAACCCTAGGGTTTGCTTGCGGGGCATTACAGCTTGTTATTGTTACCTTTACACCATCAATGTTCACTACTCTAAAAATTCCTCTCCATGGTAGGTGGAATTTCTTTGATGTGCCTACTTTAGAGATATAATTCTTCAAAAGAACTCTGTCACCCACTTGGATATCCAGAACTCGGTTTTGTTTATCATATTGGGCCTTAGCCCTCATTTGGGACTCCCGGATTTCCTCAGCAGTGGCCGCCCATGCCATTCTTAAAGAATTGATTAGACGATATTTGAATTCTGTTAAATCAGTAAAAGCAACTGGGTCTGCTGTCCTTGGGTCTAAAATTTGATTAACGCAAAATATTGGGTCCCTACCATACATCAGAAAGAAAGGTGTTTCTCCCGTTGATTGATGAACAGCAGTGTTATAACAGAAGGTTGCCGCTTCTAAGTGTTCATCAAAGTCCGGTTGGTCTTTTGAGATGTACTTTGACAATATGTTGTGAAAAGTACGAAAGGTCCTTTCTGTGGAGGCGTTCCCTTGAGACCAATGAGGAATTGCATAGCGTTTGCTGATGTAGAGCATCGCACAAAATTCACGGAAAAATTCTGATGTGAAGGCAGTGGCATTGTCAGTTATCAACTCAGTGCATCCACCAAATTTGAGATAGCAATTTGTTAGAAAGGCATTGACTAATGTTGTTGATTTGGCATCTGGAACTGGAACTGATATAACAAATTTCGTGAACCAGCAAACCACGTTCATTATGTGTTTGTTACCTCTTTTTGTAACTGGGAATGGACCTGCTAAATCCAATCCCACCTTTGCAAAGAGAGTGTTTACTGGTGGCATTTTCATCTCTGCTCTGTAAGCAGGAACAGGAGAGTGCCGCAGCTGACAAGTGATGCATGTACGAGTCCAATTAACTATATCTGCATGCATTCTTGGCCAAAAATATTTTCGGCATTTCTTCAGACCTCCTTGTCCAACATTTGAGGCGTCAGTGAAAATATGGAAGGGCTTCTGATAATCTGGGAATCTTAGCACTGGTTTATCACAAAGAATGCTTTTTATTTTGTTAAAGACATCCTGTTGTTCAGCCTCCCACACAAATGGTACCTCTTTTCTGGTGAGTCTAGTCAGTGGCTCAACCAGTGTTGAGAATCCAAGAATGTGCTTTCTGAAAAATGAGGCCATTCCAATTATTCTTCTCACCTCTTTCACCGACGTTGGGGCTGGAAGTTCTTTGATTATTTCCACTTTGCCTAAGCTTGGTGTGTAGCCATGCTCATTTATTACAAAACCCAAAAATTCCATTTGAGATGAGGCAAGAACACATTTCTTAGGACTTACTTTGAGATTGTATTGCCGAAGGCGCAAAAATACCTGTCTGAGAGCAGACAAATGATCATCCAAATTAGGAGACCGCGTGTAAATCAGAAAGTCATCCACATAGGCAATCACTGTATCTTCAAGACCTGTAAGAACATGAGCCATTACTCGAGCAAATGCACTTGTGGCATTGCGAAGGCCAAATGGCATGTGTGTCATTTGGAAGATTTCATCTTCCGTGATGATGCCACATTTTCTGCTTGCTCTGTCCGTGAGACGAATTTGAAGATAACCTGAGGACAAGTCCAAAGATGAATACCAATGGCATTTTCCTATCTTTTCAAGAATCATTTCCAATCTGGGAAGAGGGTAGTGATCCGGAATTGTAACTTCATTCAACTTCCGAAAATCAATACAGGGCCTTAACCCTCCATCTTTCTTCTGTACCAGAACTAAGTTTGAGACCCATGGAGTGTCAGACTTTACCATCACGCCTGCTTTGATCCATTTATCGAGATGACTCTTAACTTGGCGCTAGTGTAAAAGTTGGCCTTTTTGAAAATTTTTTAAAAAAGTCATGAAAATACATTTCCGGGGGTTTTCGGGGCCGCTGATCACGAATATGACATTCATTTCGACCAATTTCGAACCCCGGACCCGGATTCGAACAAAAAGTCGAAAATCGTAAATTTTCACCAAAATTTACACATTCATGCAATTTTAATGTGTATTTTATTAGATTTAACAAGATTAATCATTAAAATTATAATTAAAATGCAACAAATCAACAAAAGCTTTAAATACAGACAATCCTTTAGCCCTAGCATTCAATCGGAAAATTTGTTCATGCATATATGATTCTGTCAATTTTATGCTGGTGCCATGAATTCTTTTCGTCTTCTGCTTCAATTGGGCCCACATTCCTTCGCATTTGTTCGTATTAACATTGAATTCAGTCCCGTTTGGAAGCGTGATGATTTTTGAGAAACCACCACCAGTTGTTTTTTTGTGACGAATTAGTAGATGTTCATATTGCGGCAAATGTAGAGACATTTTCAGATATGCGGGCCATTCGTCACTGATGATCACCGTGCCTGGACGAATCCATTTCCTTATTTGACGGAAAAGAGTCCTTCTTTTGCGGTTTTTCACTTGCACACAAAATGCTTGACCACCTTTAAATTAAAAAATTAAAAGTTTATGGAAGTTTTTTTGCACCTTCACCACGTTCAATGGCGCCAAACATCCAAATTTGGCTCCCCTTTTTGGTTTTTCCTCGATGATGCTTCATTTTCGTCCAACATGTCTCGTCAATTTCGACCACTTTGTTTTTTCCTCCAATTTTTGCCTGTTTTGAACATTGTTGACGACAAAAGTTGAAAAAATTGACAATGGTATGTTTTGTCACACCCAATTCTTTGACAGCGTTTTTGTTTCGATAGTCTTCAATCCACATGTAGATGATGGTGAACATTTGCGTGAGACTCAAAGCACTATTGTGAAAAAAACTTTTTTCGCGCACAGATTTTCTAAGATGACATTGTTGACAGCGCCACTTAAAAAAGGATTAATAAAAGATAATTATTTTATAATTACTTCAAATCCATCCTTTATTTGGCTACGTTTTGTCAGAGCCATATTGTTTGAACAAATTAGGCACATCATTTTGTTTTGGATAAGTCCGTTGTGAGCCAAAAATTGTAGAATCTCTTCAGAATTTTGGGAAAAAAGCCATCTCAAATTTATATCGTCCAATGTTGGAAAGCCGAGGAGCGGCAGATTGTTGGAATCAATAATGGAATATCTTGAAATTTTAACCATTTGCTAAAAGGATTTAAAAAATTATCATTTATAAAAAGTGAAAATTTACGATTTTCGACTTTTTGTTCGAATCCGGGTCCGGGGTTCGAAATTGGTCGAAATGAATGTCATATTCGTGATCAGCGGCCCCGAAAACCCCCGGAAATGTATTTTCATGACTTTTTTAAAAAATTTTCAAAAAGGCCAACTTTTACACTAGCGCCACTTCTTCACGAAATCTGAATGGTGTTCGGCGCGGTTTAGAAGCGACTGGCTCTTCTGTTTTGGTGACGATGTCGTGTTCACCCACAAGGCATGAACCTAAATCATACTGAGATTTTGAAAATATGTCCGAAAATTCGTCGCATAATTTCCTCAGTTTTGTTAAATCATCACCAGTGGCCGAGCTTTTTGAAAAGTCGATGCAAAATGAGGGGTCTACCTCACCGACGGAGTGGCCTACAGCGCATACTGAATGGTCAATTTGTTCAGTTAGCCATGGACCTTCATCACTCAATCGCAATTGATTCACCGAAGCGATTTGCATACCTTTATACAATCGTACAGGAGCGAATGTTGGATTAGTTAATACCAATTTTATGTGTCCATTGTTGGACACTGAAACAGTTGGAATGAACCCAATGTTTTGTTGTTTTAATCTTCTGTCCAAGTCATGGACAAGCACTTGATTTAAGTCACAAAATGACAAAAGTTTACCTTCAATGACTTTGCAATGTCCTGGAAGCAAGTCAGTGGAGACATTGCAGACCACTTTGACGTCTGAGAACAGCCAATCTCGTTCTGCGCCTATGTCCGTTGAACCATTTAGAATATGTAGTTTGGCATTCGCAATGTCAAAGGTAACCGGCGGCATTTTCTTCATCGCATCACAGCCAATAATGAGTTGGTAATTTTTGCGTTTGGCGGCTCCATCATCATTCACCAGTTTAACTTCTGTATAAATTTTACAATTTGCAACTTCAATGTGCATTAGGGCCTTGGCCCTCACATCAATCAAATGACCAGAGGCTGAAATGACTCTTTCATTAGTAGGGTAAAGATGGCAATTTAAGTCCTGAGCCAAAGAAATGGGAGCGAGCGTTACACTAGCACCCGTGTCCATGAGACTACAAACAGGCTTATTATTGACAAAGGCACGCACAGTTGCCATATATGGATGAAGTGTATTTACTTCTGACACAACTTCATTCCAAGTGAGATATGAGGCCTTGGCCTCCTTTCTATTGTGTAAAAGGTACTTCAAGCAGTACAGAGCAACAAATAGTATCAAATAGACACAAAATGCAGGAATTAGTGCAACCCACCAATCCAAAAGAGTGGTCCGCATTTCATCTTGGTGGTCCACTGCCTCCGTTTGTGGTAACAAAGAAATGCATGCTGTCAGCACCATGATTGATGTTGTAGCTGATGTGCCCGCAATTCTCCCTTGTGCATTGGACGGCGATGATTTTGAGCGTTTTCTGCTTTTTAAAGACTTCCTGAGTGTCTGGAGCCTTCCCATAGGTCTGCTGTTTTGAGGATCAGATGAGGCAAAAGTAGGAGGAAAGCTTGATACTGAAGGCGGCCAATTGGTAGGATCTCCTCTTGCTTCCAATATTTCGTGAGTTTGGACCATATCTGAAAGTGGAAATTCATTTACTTGATATGTTTCTTCAATGTCCTGTTTTGGTTTCCTTCTACCAAAAATTATACGTGCAAGACGTCCATTGCCAACATAACATTCCAGTAAGACAGGTGCATAGCGGAGGGTGAAGTCCAAAATCAGCACTGATACCAATATGGTCAAGAGAGTCAGCCAAGTCAGTCTGTAATCTCCCACAACTTTCTTTTTCAACTCATCAGCAACTTGAGTCCATTGCTCAGATACAGATGCTTTGATTATTGAATTCTCCTCACTAATCTTATAAGTGATGGCACTTGCCTTTATCATACCGCTAACAAAAGCATGAGTGTTCAAATCTGTAAGATTTATTAGGGCTCGTTGATGAAAGGAATGCCTTTCGATCTCAGATATCTGTTTGAGCCGTAGCTCACTGTTGAATATTTGAACTTCGAGAGTCTCAGTTTCACCACTTACTTGATCAACTTCGAATGCTTTGTCATTGAGTTGTATGATGATTTTCCTGTGGGTCGAACATGATGCCTTCTTTGAATCAGTGTGAATTATCATTGTTGAAGGATCCAAAAATGCAAGTTCATTTTTGGCCTGTGTTTTGAACTCAATGGGTAACCTTTCAAAACACAAATCATCAATTTGAGTAGGCTTAAAGCGATACTCACCGTTCCTTATCAAAATACAAGGCCAAATTATGAATCGATTTAAGAAATCCTTTACCGATTCTCCATCAGATTGGCGGCATGCTAACAGGGCTTGTCTTGATAAACTCTTGCTCTGCGGCGAATCCAGCTCAGCACGAAGATTCGTTAAGGCCATACCAATCGTCGTTTTCTTTGCATCTTGCATCTTCTCAATCAAACGCTTTGGTATCCCATCCAAATAAATGACCAGCCTGGCCAACTTTTCTTTTTCATCCAACTTCCGACCATAGGCTTCCATGTGTTCACGAAAACGTTTGGCCCACCTGTCATATGTGATGACACAATCATCCCTGTAGACTTCCAACGGAATTGGAGGACCATCAGTCAGCATGTTGACACGTTGAAAAGGTGTTTCATCCCATTTGATCCGCAATGTTGTGGCCATCGTCCAAACCATCTTCGTTCTCAGCTTGGTTGTTCTGAGCTGGAAAACCAGCACTAGGATTTAAATCCAGGGACGAATCCCTCCGTTGACGATTTGCATGATTTGTTTGTGCTACTGTGTCAACCCTTTCAGCACATGTCTCAATTTGAGTTGTGAGAGTCCTAAATCCAGTATTAACTTCACCAGACAATTGACTAATGTTGCTCAAAGCACGGTTGGCTTTGCGATTGACATGCCGAAGGACACGATTTATGCCTTCCTCTAGGCGGACTATCTCACCCAAGACTTTGTCAACGTCCTCGAAACGGACTGAACCCGAAGTCTTTCCATTGAATACATTCTTATTTACCACCCGCACTGCTACCATTTCATCATCATTATGATTTTGGGCCATGGCCCAACCACTTTCTCCAAGCGCACCAATTGACCCTGAGGTCATAGGTGTGGGCAACAAACAATTGTCCCTCCAATGCCGAAGATTGTCCCTGTTTCTGCTTCTTCCCCATCTTCCTGAAGGGCTATTGACAAATTAAATGATGAATGATGCCTTTGATTGGATGGACTCGGCTTATAAATGAATGAGAAAGTGTGACAAGAATATTCGAGACCAGATATGTGAGTGTGTTTAATGTTTGAGAAAGCTTTGCGTTAATAACATAAGCAATTGCGATCCGAAATGCATTAGCGTGGGAAAGGACCGCTAATGTCAGTAAGCATTAGTGTACACAGTTACTTTAGTCATCGGTCACCAATGTTACACCATTAGAGAACTGTCGTTGTAACACAGGATTCTGTCGCTGTACTGCTCCATCTCCTCGTCCTCCTCACCATTTTCATTGGTTATTTTCCACTGATTGTATTGGCCGTAGAAATTGTCCGTCTGTTGTTCATCACCGTAAGCAACGTTCTGCTGCTGTTGCTGCTCTTCGTTGTAGAAGCTGTTCAGCGCCTGCTGCGTGCACTGTTCCGCGTCTTTCAAGGCGTACGAGCGATGGAATTCCACCAAATTGGAAGCTGAAATCTCCCAAAGTGCCATGATTATAATGATGAGTTTTCACTAATTGTGATATTGAATGCAATTTGAAATTCCAAACACCGATTTAGTTAATTAATTAATTAATACGCTTTGTGATTCAATCCATTCACAACTCTTTTCTGGGCCTTGGCCCAGCCTTTTACCAGGCACGATAAAGGGGTTAACTACTTTTTTTTTTATTCCACCTCATCCACCTAAGCAATTAATATATGCCTTTATAACCCACCAATTTGGCCATTTGCCATCCAAAACTCCTGCTCCTGCTCGTCCGAAACATGCCAAAATGCATGCCGTCCGCACTGGGCGTTCTTGTACGCCTGGGACACCTTCAGCCACGCCTTGCGTCCGTTGAATCGCACTGCGATTGGCCCCGTGCGAATGGTCACGTCCGTCTGGCGTGGGTCGTTGAACTGCACGCACTGCTGGTGCTGCAGCTCGTCCTGACACTGCTCGTCCCCGCTGATCGGCTGTCCGTTCACTTTGCAAAGCACACGCCCTCGCGTTGCGCATTGTTGTACAACTGCTCGAACTGCCACTTTCCGCTGGTGCGCAATTGCTGCTCGTCCACGGCATTTTCCAACAGTTTCAGAGACGATTTGACGTGTTTGGCACTAAATTCGGCCAATTGTGAGTGCCAAATTTTAAATTTTCCCACATTTGCGTCTCGCCCGGCTTCTGCGAGTTGGACATGGTCTTCATCGTTCTGTAGCAGTACGCCTGCACTTCCCGGTTCGGCTCCTTGCCAATCGCGTACATCAGCTGGTCCACCACCTCGGCCGTTGGTTGGGCGCCCAAAATGTTGGCGAACGCAGTGATGCGCACCTGCGGCTGCTCGCCCGTGTTCAGGAACACCGGCAGCAACATGGCGCGCACGCTGTGCGGCATTTGCGTGCGCATGCGCCGCGTCGATGGCCATCACCGCCTTGTCGTAGATGCACTGCGGTTGCTGCTGCTTGTACAGGGCGAAATGACCCCAATTAGTAACTAATTATTTGGGGAATTTTTGGGATGACATCCGACCGCCCGGTTCACCTCTTTGTACTTCTGCTTCTTGTCCGCCGGGCATTTGTCCTTGTCCACGAATCCCGACTGTGCGCATTTTGCCGTGGCACCGGCGCCGCCCTCCCCGGCACATTCCTTCGCATTCTGTGCCGTCGTATGCTGGCATACTTCGTTGACCATGCTCCGAATGCCAACCAGCAGCTCTGTTTCAGCGCTTGGCTGCCCGCCACTGTTTCCGATTGGCACAACTGCTGTGTTTGATCAGGCATGGCATCCGACGGGGACGGCAATTGGTTAAGCTCGAGCAGTGATTGGACGGCGACGGATTGGACAACTTGCTGAAAGTACACGAAATGATTGGCCAGAAACGAAATTTGGCATTCTTGGCGGTGAAATTGGCGGCATTTTCTCCAAAATAACGGATATATTATCCTACCCTCCCCCTTCCCCGTTACTCCTAAATTATGCCACCTCTGCTCCTCCTCCGGCTTTGCCCTTGCTAAGCCCTCGTTACCCCCTTTTTGAATTTCCGTGCCAACTCCGCCACACAATTCCGCGTGCCGCACTGTGCCAATGCGTTGGCCATCATTTGGTGGCACTTTTCGCCTCGATTCTGTCTTTTGCTTCTTCTGCGTTTGCGCAGTGCTCCTCCACCTGCTTCAGCTCCTTCTCTGTGCACATGCGCAGCATTTCGACGGTGACCAGCACCAAAAGTACGGCGGTACGCATATTTGTTTTTATAATATGGAAACCCTAAATATAACCAATCGTGTAATATATATTCAGGTGGCATACAACTATGGATTTCCTCACCACGAAGACATAGTGCCACCCACTCCCATTCGGCTTCTCTTTCCCAGTTTGGAAGAATTCTCAACCTGAATAAAAACGTAAATGCCACCCAAATTAACAAGGCTTCGCAGTGTTAGTCGTAAACGAAATTTTTTAATTATACTAATAAGATTCTAACAATAAGAATACGAAAGGATGTCGGAAAAAAATTTTACGAATTTTTTTCCAAAATTGGGGTGTTGCATTAGAATAAGGACACTTTGGAAAACTAAGAAAAATCTCATCAACTACTAAAAAGAAACTGATAAAACAAGCTAAATAAGAAAGAACAAATTTTTTTTCACATTTCTGTTTATTTTGCGAACAGAAATATGTCTTTTAGGCAGAGTTATGTTGAATTTTCTAAGTTTTCAGGAGAAATTAAGGGCCAAAAGGCTTAAATCGCCTCTAACATTTGCCCAACCGAATCAAACTGACAGCAATCAACGCTAAGATAACGTACAGACATCCTTTAAGCATTTTGTATTCATTTTATGCCATAAAAAAGGCATTAAACACAAAATTTTTGCGGGTGAAAAAATACGAAAATCTGAGTAAATTCGAAAAAAAAATTCTAGGGGGTTGGAAAAAATTTTCCGTAGAAGATGATTATGACGAACAGAAAGAGCACAAAATTCTCTACAAAATGGCCTTTGAATGAGGTCTCTACGTCGCGTCTCCGCGAAGGCGCGTCTTGCTGAAAATGGATGTCTCAAAAATGAGGAAAAATGCCTTGAATTGGGTCTTTTTTTGGATAGTCGGTATTTAACAAGGCACCCCTCAGCGAATACTTGCTATAGAGCAATCATTCAAAGGCCATTTTGTAGAGAATTTTGTGCTCTTTCTGTTCGTCATAATCATCTTCTACGGAAAATTTTTTCCAACCCCCTAGAATTTTTTTTTTCGAATTTACTCAGATTTTCGTATTTTTTCACCCGCAAAAATTTTGTGTTTAATGCCTTTTTTATGGCATAAAATGAATACAAAATGCTTAAAGGATGTCTGTACGTTATCTTAGCGTTGATTGCTGTCAGTTTGATTCGGTTGGGCAAATGTTAGAGGCGATTTAATCCTTTTGGCCCTTATTTTAATGCAACACAGTGTAAAGGATTAAGAGACAGGAACGAGAGGAAGGGGGGGGGAGTGGGAGCCGAGAACGCTCGAATGATCACGTCTGTTGCGTTCGTGCCCTAGAGGCGGACGAGAGAGAAAAGGGCGGCAAAGGAGATGGAGTTCGGAAACACAGAGGTTTTCCAACCTACGGTGGAGACAGGAAGAAAGGTTGAGAGAGGGGGAAGAACTGATGAATGGCAGTGCCAGCCACATTTTCCCCACATACAGCCACCCCCTCCCATTCGCCTTCTCTTTTTCTTTTCGCCCTGAACAATGGAACGTCGACGGAAGAGAGCTTAATGCCGATGCACGGACCAACAACCACTCCGAGGCGGAGCATCATCGTCGGCAGGGCGCCTTCAATTGCGGCCCACCGTGACATTTTCACTTCATTGACGTGCTACGTCGTGAGCAGGCGACAGAAGGACCATGGACAGCGTCATTCATTGCCGGAGAGGAGCCACCACCAAAAAAGCGAAAGTTTTTGGCGACAGATGAACGAATTCTTAATTTGGTGCGCCTTTACGTCCCGATGAAGTCGTCGTTGTTCGTTTACACGTACATGTTAAAGTCGAAGATTTTTATCTCCCTTTCCCGTTCTTTCCTTTTCCATTCGCATAGGAAGGCTGTTCATTCACAAAAGTCTTCTGATTTAGAAACATTCCTTTCATTTTCAAAGATATTTCTGCCATTTGTTTCGCGGCTTTTGCACATTCCGTCTAATAAATGCAAGCGTAAGTTATACGATAATAAGTAGGGATGTCAATTTTATGTAAATACATATTTTTTTCCTGGATTCTCCATGCTCTAAATAGCAGGAAAAACACTTTCTTTTTTATGTTTGCAAACGAAAATCGGGACTTTTATTTACATATTTTTACATATTTCGGGGTTTTATACATATTTTACATATTTCGGGATTTTATACATATTTGGTACATATTTTGGACTTTTTCTTACATATTTTGATTTTTTTTACATAATTTGCGGGTTTTTTACGGAAATTTTTGGAAATCCTCAAAAAAAAAATCCAAAATTTTGGCAAATTTTTTATTTTTTTATACATATTTTGAGAATTTTTGAAAATTTTTAGAAATTTCTAGTGAAAAAATTAAAAAAAAACTTTTTTTAAATGTACCCCTCCAAAAATAATTTTTTAAATGTTAAAAGGTGATTCTAAACATATTTAGGTCATTTTTATGCCATATTACGCCTATTTAACACTTTACGAAGGTTTTTTCCCAAAAAATAACCATTTAAAAAAATTTTATTTACATATTTTCGTACATATTTTGGGTTTTTATACATATTTCTTACATATTTGGGGATTTTTTTTACATATTTATGTACATATTTTGACCAATTTTTGTACATATTTTTGACATCCCTAATAATAAGTCCATGTCCCAGACTTTTCGGGTTCCAGTCCCTGTCCTGACTGACATAAACATTTTGTTCTACTCCACTTCTCGAACCGGTTTAAATGTGTTGGGGGTCTTTTATTAAAAGCCCTGTCCCATGCGTTTATGTCATTCGTAAGTTTTCCTCTTCTTCAGAGTCACAGAACAATGCTTTTGCAAACGATGGGCTTTCAGTCTGAAGAAAAGCATGGAAAGCGAGAATGTAAGTTCGCCTCCGTTGTTTGGCCAATTGTTCGTTTCCCTATTCAAAAAATCATTTTTTCAGTTCGAAAGGCATTTCCGTTTGGCCATTCAATCGGTCACTGCGGAAGACTATGAAAAGATGCGTCAGTATCGGCACCGGGAGGACTCTCTCGCGACTTTGGCCGGTCGTCTCTTCCTCCGTAAGGCTGTCCAATGCCTTTGCGGTGTCCGTTGGGCCGACATTGAAATTTCACGAACGGAACGGGGAAAGCCTTTCATTGTTCGACCCGAGAACATTTCCATAGGACTGAACGTTTCTCACCAAGTTGGTTTTTGAAAGAATCTATTCCAGGTACTTATGTAGTTTAGGGGACAGATTTCACATACATTTTTAGATTCATATAAATGTGTTTTAGAAATTAATGAAAATAAGTTTTATGGGGTTTTTGGGGTCGCTGATCACAAATCCGGGCTCGGATCAGCGCTACCGTTCACTACATGAGCTGCTGTACAGGGACAAAGAATTGACAGGCTTTCTGACCAATAATACCCTCATAGGCAAGATGCCCATGAGGATATTATCCATACAAATTTTTATTTTTGTTCGAGTTCGGGACAGGGGCTCGAAAAAGTACCCTATTCCATATAGGCGGCATTCATTTGTTAGCAATTCGTTGTTGTTTAGGGCGACTACACCGTTTTTGCCAGCAGTTGTACCAACCAAGTTGGCGTGGATGTGATGCGATTGGACATGTGCCGTGAGAAAATGTGTTTTAGGGTATAAACAAATTGTTTTTTGAATAAGGAGGCAATAAAACTGCGGATGAATACATCAATTCGATGGTAATTAGCGCTATAGTGCAATTTATTGTTAATCGGTCCAATTATAGGCGAAGTCGGCTTCGGCGGGAGAATTGCGAACGATGCGCGGCCAGCCGACAGAACAAATGAAAATGACCGTTTTCTACCGATATTGGGTGAGTTATATTCGGACAAACAGCAAGGAGTATGAGAAACAAACAAAGGCCGTATTAATGACTTTTACCCACATTGTGGAATTTTGACTTTTGGTTGTGTGCCCGCACATTAATATTTTTTAAAAAGGTACAAAAAGGGCGTTGGCTGTGTAAAAAAGGGAATGTTTTGGACCCTTTTTGAGTTAAACTAAAAATAAAAATGTTTTATTGTGAGTTGCAATTCGCCCGTTTTGGATATGCCAAAATGGAAGCCATATTCATGAAACCCCATAGGAACACGTTGTCCAAACCATTAAAACCAAAACCTGAGTTCGCTAAAGATTCGATGGCAAAAATTCATTCATTATTTAATACTTTAGTGTCTGAAAGAAGCCATTATGAAGGCGACAGGGCATGGACTCGTGAACGACTTGAGCCGTTTTGATTTCATCATCGATCCAAATGAACGTTATAAGCAAGGCAAGAAAAGGGAATGGGCGACTGACCAACGAAAAGCGCTTTGCTTAAAGGCAGTTTCATCACATCGACGACCTTCACGGAGGACGCAATTAAGCAGCCCCAATGGGTTTTCGAAGAATCATTTGTTGATGCGAATCACGTAGCCGCGGTTTGCAGAGAGGTGATTTAAAAGAAAATCATTGGAACAAAAATAAACGAAAAAAATATTTTCAGAAAGCTCTTCCCGCGGTCTGTACGTTTAGGAAAGAGCAGTGCGCGAAAATATTTTTCTCCAAAATCGATTTTGAATTTTTGTTGGACGATGCTTCCATTCTCAACCCTTTGGCTGATGGGGGCGCTTCAGAGTACAACAATTTTATGCAAAAACCGCGGAAGAAATTTTGAAGGGGCGACGAGATGTCAAATGAAAGACAAATTCCAATTTTCTATAATTTTCACAATCAAATTCAATTATATTCATTGCTATACCAATGGTTGATAATTTTGTAATTAAAAATTGGAGGAAATATTTGCGTGAATAGGGCGGCTGGCAGAAGGGAGAACAAAGGAGGAAAAGTCAGGGAAATAAATGGAGGTGTTATGGAGCGTGTAACAGATGATAATATAAAGGGAGCGTTTGAAGAATGTACGACCGAGGAATTTGTGTCGGTCGCTTCCTTCGCTTTTCATTTGTCAGCCCTTTTATTGTTGATGTGTCTGCTGTTTCGTGCCCGTTGAATTGGTCGTACCTCATAATTTGTCCGTTCACACCGAAGGCGTACAGACAGAGAGAATGGAAAGAGAAGAGAGAGAGTGATTTTATTAGTGGTGGCGTACGCCAAAGAACAGAGAGAAAGGAAGCAATAAAATAGAGGAGAAGCAAAGAAAAGTGCCGGCGGATGCAAAAATTGGGGGGAGAAGAGAACTTTTGCGGAGGAGAAAGAATTATGGGATCGGCGTTAGACACTTGGCGAAGAAGTGAAAAAAGAGGGGAGGGCGTGCGGAAGGCGCAGAGTCGGTGGACCGACGTTTGGTAGCCCTTTCTGTTGAGCAATGCTCGGAATGGCTGTAGGAAGGGGGAAGGAGGCAAAAGGAAAGACGGAGAAAGAAAGGGAGGGATGGAGGGGAAAAAGACGGAGAAAAGGAGGAAGGGACGGAGAGGAAGGGGAATGGCTGGAGGATGCATTTGGGTTGGCTGAGAGGTGTGCTTGCTGCTGATGGATGGGGATGAATAAATGAATGAATGCGTTGTCGGGTTTTGCCTGGAGAGTGAAAAAGGTGAGTGAGTGAGTGCGGTGGTGTTTTTCTCCCCCGTTTTTCTGCCCATCCGCCGATTTGACTGATCCATCCGTCCCCCCCCCCCTCCGTCCATCCTTTTGCTTATACAATTCCATGGATGAATGTGAAATGAATGAACCCTTTTCCTTATTTTGAGTTTGCCTTCAGTAAATATCCAGGTACTTTTTCACTTTACGCAACATAAATTTTAAATTTATTTTTGTATTTTTCTGGGACAATTATTGTCCAAAGCCGATTCAAATAGACGGGAATATAATAAACAAAAATAGAGATTCACAGCCATTTAGTGCGCATTTGAACCGTTTTTTGAAAACAAGGCAACGGACGTGGATTTGGCTTATGAGGACGCCGCGACACGTATCATTCTCATGTATTGTATCTATCATTTGTATGTAGAATTTTTTTTAATTTAGGTTTTCTTAATATCTAATCCTTAAATATTGGTTTATTACTTTAAAGACATCCAATTTATTTCAATGCATTTCCTGTCAAACTTTTTGCCAACTTAGCAATGATTTCGAGAGGTAAACTTTTCTATAAATATGATACTTCAATTTATAAATAATTTGGTTTAACTAAAAACGGAAAAGTCCAATTTGACTTTCTATTTTTTAGATTTGACTTGTAACGAAACAATGCCCCCTTTGGACGACGGGGACACCAAAACGGTACGCCCAAACATTAAAATATTTCCGTTTTTACAGAATGCATTTTTTCTTAACGAAAACTCATCGAACCAAATTTATAGAATGTTTTTATTCTCATTTGAATGGACGACGTCCAACTCCTTTTTGGTCCTTCGTTTTTTGTCTTTAAATTTATGTATGAATGCAGACAGTGAGAAGTCAAACAGTTCCTATACTTAACACAAAAAAACGAATCGGAGTAAAAACGAATTGGCCAAAAAAATAATCATTTTTACCCTTTATATTATCCCTTTTTTTATTCAGGATCTGAATAGGACGCGTAATGGCAAAGCAATGACCGGCAGATCATCTTCGGGGACTATTGTGCCAAAACCTTCGCCTGAATTTGGTACGACCGGCTCATTAAATCACATGACGACCGTCCGCGACGTGGTCACCCGACATTTTCGGAACAGCAAAGTTTGTCCATTTTCCATTTTTAAATTGGTTTTGGCTTGTTTTTAGCTGAATGCTTCGGCCGATTTATCTTTCGTGGACTGTTCGAAATTGGGCGGAATTTTGTCTTCAATTGGTGGCCGTTTCGATGTCATTTCGCACGGCTCACAAAACCAACAGCAGCGCCACGTACTGATCACCAACCAAGGCAATGCATTTTAAAACACGCACTAAAAACATGACGTCATTTTAAATATTGTACTTAATTTTCATGTAATAAAAAACCGGAATCAGATGGCAAACATTTTCAGATTGTAATGGTTTAGCGCATTCTTCCGCCGATTTCCACCACCGTTCAATGGCACCGCCCGCCCATCCGTCGGCTGAGGAGGCGTGGCGTCACCCGCACCTTTCGCCCTCCTCGACGTCGTCGTCCACATCGACTCCACCTTCCTCCACCGCACCTTCTGGCAATTTCGTCGTCACCAAACACAACCATTTGGACATCAGCACCAAAAGTGGCCATTATCCTCCCTCCGCTTCCAATTCACTGCTGTCCAATTTAACTCCGTCCTCCTCCTCTTCGTCTCTTCTCCACTCCATCAACAAGTCAAACAACACCACTGCTAATTACTTTGTGAAGACCGTGCCGATTGACGGAGGAACAACATCTGCGGCGTTCATTTCACCGCCGCTTTCTACCGGCGCAACAATTGAACAACAACAGCAGCAGCAAATCATACAACCCGAGTCACAAAATGCATTTTTCCAACAGCAACAGTCACAATGGGCCATTTATCCGCCAGTTGAACATTCCGTTCAACAACAGCGACAACACTTGGTAATACTTGCCAATGCCATTTGGCTTCTTAGTTAACATTAAACAAACCAATGAAAATTATACAATTAGCACTTTTATTGCTTAAATTTCAGTAACTCTAACAATAAGAACCGACTTCGTTTGGTTTATTTTATATAATTAATTCCGTTGTTTGTTAAAACAGAAAAGTAGTGGCGTTGTGCCCTGTCGGACATCGGCTGCCGCCGTTCGAATTGCTCCTCCACGGCCCCCACGGCAAATGGGCGAGGCACGGACGAAGCACCAAATGCAAAAGCAGCATAATAATGACGAGCACAGAATTCCCGCACCAACAACAGTTCCTTCGGTTGCCATTGTTTTGCAACAACAACCGCCTTCGGCACCAATCAGCCCACAAAAGCAGCAACAACAACAGCACACGAGCCCAAGGCCGGGAATATTGCGTAAGTAAGACAACGCAATTTATGCAAATGTAATTTCAAAAGGTGGCAATGCGTCGGCAGTGCGTCGTCTCACTGTCGATCGCGACCGTCCCGCGTCAGTTTCGGGCTCGTTCATAAACAATTCGGAGGAATCCCCTCGGAAACGTCGGAAACAGCACTTTGACAACAGTCAGCTTCTTGGTGACAAAGTGACGGTAATTGCAAATTGAAACAATTTATGGGGCTCACTGAAAATTTAATGATTTTTCTAATTAAAACATTTTTCTTATGTTACATTAATTGTAAGTCGTATATAATTTTAGGTCGAGATGAGACCCAATGACCGTCTTGGACAGTCGGCTTCTGCTGGGCCTTTGCTGGCGGGCTGTTGGAGGAATTCGAGCAGTTCAGTGACAACCGAAGGCGGTGTTGCAACGCAACAGTCAGAATATATAATTTTTCAATGCTTTTCCGTGCCAACTTTCTGTCTTTACTTAGGGGAACCTTTACGGCCGACCCATTGGCACGTGTTGGCGCGGCAATCAGTGGGAAAAAAGCCGTCAGCGGTGTTCCAATTGAGGGAAAACAGCAGCCGAAGAAGCGCGGCCGACCGAAAATGAATTGCCAAACGCAACAATTTCCGCTGGTGTCGGCAAATGCGACGACAAAAAGTGTGCAACAGAAGCAGAAAAAAGCGGTGGACATCGCCAAAAATCAACCAAAACATCACAAATTGGCATTAGGGAACCATTTGACGATGACAACACTCAACGAAAGTGCAAAAACGTCAAAGTCAAAACAGATCATCACTGTCCAAGTCGAGCACATCACAGAGGTATTTGAAGTGAGATTGGAAAGGCACACCAAAGCAAAAAAAAACACATTTAAGACGGAGCAAAAGAAGCGCAAATACCAAAAGAGGACACCGAACATTGACCCATTGACCGGGGCTAGGAAAGTGCGAAAAAAGGGCAGTGGACGAAAGTCAAAGAAAGAATTGGCTGCGAAAGCGGCAAATGGCGGGGGAGTTTTTGGCACTGACGGGCGATGGGTGCTGACGGAGGCACAACCAGCCAAAAGCGATGCCAATTCCATCCCAAATCATAAGCTGAAGATGGAGGAATTTGATAACAGCCATCAGCCGAGCCAAATGCAAGCACCCGAACTGATGTCTGAAACGGCTGCGGAAAGGGACGTCATCAACACACTTTGCCGTTTTAAGCGAGACAAAGACATCAGAGAAATGTTGGCAGAGCAAACAACGGTTCGTCAACATCTTTAAAAGTCGAATTTTACGGTTTTGTTTTTAGCTCTTTTCCACATCCTTTGCAACGAATTCGTCTTCTAAATGTGTCGTCGACCAATCTGATGCTGCTGATGAGCACAACCAAAAACCGTCGTGTTCGTATGGCACTTCGAAAACCGAACGGAACCAACCTCTTCCGCTGCTTGCCGATCTCAACAAATTGGGCGTTTTGCGCCCGCTTTTACGGCGTTGCGAGCGCGGACTGAATAGTACGGACAATTGCCATTTGGGCGAGTCATACGAAGAGGTTTTAGTGAATTGGCACTTGCGAATGCATTTAATTTTACATTCTCTACTTTTCAGATATGCAATTTTTTGCGCTCATCCAATCGGCAACCAGTGATGGACAGTAGTGAAAGTGCGGTTCGTGCACCCAGAAATCGGTCTGACAATCCGCAACATTTGACGGTACCGAAACATTTGGACGAACGGTGCGTCGACCGATTGAGTGCCGACATTTTCTGCTCGATTTTCAACAGTTACGACGAGGTATGCTGTCAAAACACTTAATGAATTTGCCATTTTTCCATTCGTCGCCCATTTTCAGTTTAAAAAGACCACAAATTCGATGCGTTTGCTGCCCGTCGCCTGCGCCTATTTCGACGCCTCCCAACGCCTTCTCTCCTCTCTTCGCACTTCACTTCGAGGCTTTTCACTTTATCACGCTCTGCAAAAGTCAGATCAGCCAACTATCAAAAAGAAAAATATGGTAAAACACAAACAAATGACAATTTTATCAAAATTATTTGCATTATTATACAATATATAATTACACATATTTATAAAATCGATAAAAATGACCAATTACAGGATGAAATTTTGGTGGAGGAGAGCGACCGTTGGTTCTTTGGAGACGGTTTGGTGGGCATTGAGGAGGCCGAAACGGAATGGGACGACGACGCCGAGGGCGAGAGGGAAGAGCGGCTGAGCCGTGCCTTTTTTGCCAAATTGGACAAAGAATACCAAAACATCGTCGGACGACAGTGTTGGGACGACGATGAACAAAACGAGGCGAAGGGGGACAATTTTCAACCAAAAATGGCGCACCAATTACTCCTCCAACTTGACGTTGCCCAAACATTGGATTTAGTATTGCACAATGTTGAGAATGACAGGTCCGGCTGCAGAAACCCTTACCACGCATTGGTTATTCTCACATTTTGTTTAAGCAGTCCAGTTTCGATGCATCGATTTCATTCCGACCATTCCCAGCGGAGTTACGCATTGCCATCCGAACCCTCTGATACGACGGACTCATTCAGAGGGCACAACGAAACTCTATCACTCGGTGACTACCAAATTGACAAGAGGAACTTGCCAGACGATTTGAGTGAAATTTTGTGGACAAAACGGAAGATTGACAGAACATTAAACGGAGGAAGAAAACGAAAAAGAAGCGAGACGGAAGTGGACGAAGATAAGAAAGAAGAAGAAAAGGAGCAAAAAAAGAGAGGGCAAAAACAAAGTCAACGGCACGCGAGGACACCGCAACAGAGGTGGGACTAACAGAAAGATACTATCATTGGAGTGTGTGACAACTGACACAAATAAAGACTAACTTTTGATGAAGGGGGGGGGAGGGGTTCAGGGCAGGGATGGCTGGGCCAAGCTCGGCTTACAATTATCACTTGAAGCCGCCGGAGGTGAAGCCCCAAAAAACCCAGTTCTCGACACCAAAGGCGGTTGTTTCGTTCGTCCCTGGTTTGGAGGGACTCCTAAATGGTCCTAATTTCACAATATGTCTTATTGTTAGCTAGACTGTTTAAATTATACCAGCATAAAAGTTATACCTTTAATAACAAATAATTACTTTCAGTTCACCTCCCTTGTTGAAAAGCATTGAACGCTATTGTGCGGAATCTGCGACAGAAAGTGCCTTTTTGGACGCTGTTGTGAATTCATTGGAGCAGAGGATGGCCAATTGTCAAGTTCAGGACAGCTCATTCGCTGCAAAAGCGTCGTCTTCGTCCGATTCCATTTTGAAGTGTCAAAGTGCGGCCGATCGAACAACAGCAAAACGCAAGCGGAACAACAATAACAACAGCACAGCGAAGGCACAACACCAATTTGTCTTTCGCCCGTCGAGTCGAATGATTGGCGAACTGTTCAAAGTGAGTTGGGGGAAGGAATATTCCTTTTACTAACAATACAAGATAACATAACTATTTCAAACATTTGTTCAACAATTTTCGTTTATTTCTTTAAGTTTGTGCAAAAGTTGGAGCATTGTGAGACATCGGCGATGGAAAAAAGCGGAGAACGAATCGATGCCAGGGAAGTGCAGCAGAGGGAGAATGACAATGTTGTAACGACTCAATCGCTGCCTCAACAACAAAAATTGCTGAAGGCGGACTTAGAGGAGATGATGTCCAATTGCCAATGGGGAAGTGCCGTGGCAATGGAACAACTGCGGCACAAATACACAGAAATGTGAATTTGGGGAAGGGTCCATCTCTATACAATGGTGACAAAAGTACCGGATGAAATGATACCTCAAAACTACTAGGAAAATTCTTTATTCACGCCTCAAAATGATTTTGGAAGAAATAAATTTACGACAAAAGTCGGCAGTTGGTGCCTGCCCTTGGTACGGGCCTGCTTTTGCACAACACTAATGAACATATGGTTTACAATTTAAATATCAGTTTAAACGGAGAGCTGTCGTCGTCTTCGAGGAATGCAATTGGAGATGGAACGGACTGTACGCCTCAGGCATTCGACCGCGCCCTTCGCTTTCAATTCTCGCTGGATTCAACGCGGCGAGATAAGCAGTCAAGATTTTTCGAGGTCAGATTTTAAAGCAAATTGGCGGTAGAAGTGTAATTTTTGCATGCTTTACCTTTTTCCAAAACCACGCAATTAAGTGCTGCTATGATTGTTTGTTTCTTCCCATTTTGTTTGACTTTATTGATAGAACGACATAACGGTACGATTTTTCAGCAACGCTTGAAAGGGTTGCAAGAGATTTGCGCCACAACTTTGTCGTTGAGTCGCGCTCGTGCCGCATTGGCTGGGCAATGCGCGGAGTCGGTGCGTGAAACGCTGGAAGAGATGGAGCGGCAGCAGCTGAGGAGGACAAAGGAGCAATCGTTGGGTGCCCGGTTAAAGTCAGCAACTACGGCACTCAAAAGGATACAATCGGTGGACTCGACTATGCTGAATCACTCCCGGCCGACCTCTCACTCCCCGTCTTTGGCCAAATTAGGCACTATCCGCGTCCAACACTCGGCCAAAACAACGGCGATGTCAAAGCCAAAACAGCACCATCAAAGGCAGCGGAGAATATTAAGCCTGGAGAAAGAGGAACAGGAGGACGAGCAGAAGACACCAACGAGCGGTGGGGGGACGCCCATCGAGCCGCAACAGGGGAGGCAATCACCAACAAAACGTGCCGCTCATCAAAGGGCGCTCACGCAGATGATCATTTCCGCAACCGCCTCCGATTGATAACCTTTTGACGATCTCTCCTTTTCCTACCAGTGTTATAATTGCTTAAAACAATTCTCGCCCTTCCGTATCATCTTTTTTTATTCGGTATCATATTATGTGCCCATTTTTGCTCTATATCGGTTACTTTTAGCCAGAATTCCTCACACTTTTTGTGTTTGTAATCCTTGAATTTTGGCATTTCTCTGTCTTTATGCGTTTTTTGTTTTAAATCTTCCCATCGAATTGTTTTACCTCCTTTCCGAGCATCTCTCGTTTTACACAGTTTCCATGTCAACCTTTGCCTAATGGAATCCGATCCACGATGCATTCTAATCAAACCAAAGTCCATCGATATTATGTTATTTAATTTTCTAATTTTTGTGCTCTTTAAATCATAATTGTTTAAATGTAAACTCCAACGCCTCTCACTCTCATCCCCTGATCAGCTATTCATTTTCATACTTAAAAATATCAGAACTTATCAATTCTAATCTCGTGAAAATTTTTAATTCTTTCGTCGCCAATTAAATTACTCACGTGAAAACAAATAAAGATAATAAGCATTTGACGACAAATCGAGAATCAGTGTTCGACAGGCTAGTCAGTCCCAAGGCAGGATCGCATCCAAAAAAATTTATTTTCCAAAAATTTCGGCGACGTCGGAAAAAAGGAAATTTTTATCGGGAGTCATTGCCAAGTGCTTTGATTGTTTTCCAAAGTTTCTGATGTTGCGTGGGCAGCGGCTGAGGTGATCTAGCCATTTTGGCGACGGAATTTGTTGACCTGCTTAGTAATTGTGGTAGTCAGTTCGCGGATGCGGTGATTAGCCGGTCCTGGACTGTGGGAGGCCTGAAACGCACGAAAACCATGTTTTTAGCTTGTTTTGAAGCTTCTAGGATGACTTTTATGCATATTTGTGCATATTTCGCGATTTATGTGCATATTTTGGCATTTCGTGCATATTTTATGTGCATATTTTGGCGTTTTTCCAAAAAACCTCTAATAGATCGGCCCCCAATAGACAAATTGGCCTTTTTGACCTCAAAATCGGAAAAATTTTCCAAAAAAAATGGTTAATTTATGTCAAAAATAAGCAAAATTTCGCTTTTTGGTTGATTTTTCGCAAAAAATGAGTACATTTTTGCTTTATCATGTTTTTTTTCTCCTAAAATGATTTTTAATACCACATTTAGCCATTTTTGAAAATTTTACTTTATGTTTAATAAATTTGAAGAAATTTTGAGAAATTACACCCGTCATTTAGGATGACGAATGGGTGGTGCGATACGGACAACAAAGAGAGTAAAACTGAAAAACGGCGGTATTTATTTGTCATTTTCCATTGGCGCAACTGATCAGCTTTTATGACCAACAGTGGTCCGTTTGGTCATCCCACCTGACTGGGCGTGCTTTTGTGGAACAGTCCAAAGCCAACAATTTGCTGAGCCGCTACTCCTTCCATTGTTCGTGCGTTGAAATGTGACTCTTTTGGACTACAGACCAAGCCGCCCTTAGTTTTTTGGGGTGGCTTAAGATGGATATAGTATCTAAATATAAGGAAAAATATGGTCGTGTTTTTTAATGTTAGTATAAAGCCTATAGAACCGAAAACTATATTTTCTCAATAAAATTAAAAAGAACATTATTATATATTTAATTATTACATACTGTTTCACTTCGGCCTCGTACAAAAACCGAGTCACAACTAATTTTTGGGCGATCTTAAAATTTTAATCTTAATTTAGATGGAACTTAATTTACACTTTGTCAATGGCGTCTAGAACAGCCGGGCGACAAAATAGATCTTCTTTTAGGAATTTGACTCTCGCGATTGTCAGTTGTTGCACTTCGTTTTGTTCTTCAGCGGATAATTTTGAAGTTTGGCACGGTTGAACGGTTATTTTTCTCCCTCTTGGCAACTTCATCAACATTACCTAAAAATATTTAATTCTTTTCAAAATACCGTATATGCACTAATTATAGCCCATGGGGGATTATTTTTCAACCTCCTCAAAATACAGGGGATAATTAGAGACTGCGTGATTAATAGAGACTGTGGGATTATTTTTCGACTGATTTGTTTAGTGAAAAATTTTTGAATTTTTTTTGAACATGTCGCCAAAAATGTCAGCTCGGCAAAAAATAATTATTTTTAATGCATTTTTGTTACAGAATTTCTGTATTTTACATGAAAAATTCCATATATTTAGCAATGGAGTCTTTTTGCTGTGTTTGTAAAGCAATTTATGGAGGAAGCCACAGCTGTTCCGTCTGCAAAAGCCCAGCAATGGACATAAGCTCAAGCCTATGTGTTGGTCAACAGAAAGCGACCGGTGCCGCAAATTATCAACCAATTTGCTGGAAAATTGTTTTGTTTTTCAGAAAAAATTAGTGCCAAACAATGTTCTCAAAATTCCATTTATCCCCCATGGGGGATAAATGGAGACTGGGTGATTATTTTTTAAACTCCTCAGAAAAGGGGGATAATTGGAGACTGCGGTATTAATAGAGACTAAATATTCAATTTCTAACTTACGTATGCCCAGGCGTAGTCGCAGGCCTCGCTGAGATCCTGACTGGATCCCTCGGTCGCTTTATTTTTGACATTCTCAAACACGCATCCCGCTGTAAATGAGAGTTACTGTATTTTTATGCCTTGCATTGCTTTAATGTTACCTAATTTAATATCCAGGGCCAAAAATTAGTTCTTCCGCTGAGAATTGCGACGGGTAGCAATGTGTGACTCTGCCATCGTTTGGGTTTTCCTTTAAGAAGATCTGAAGTTAAAAGAAATTATTTTAAAAAATTGGTGGTTTCGTGGCAATGCATGTACTTTAGGGTGTAACATAAGTTTCCGCACAACTTTTTTTAAAGAATTTTTTTGTGAATATAAATTTAAAAAACCACAATCATGATCCGAAATATCTGACATTATTATTGAGAATGAGTTTGCTATTTATCGGGCAAGGGATAAATCCCATTAGAAAAGTATTTAAGGAGTTAGAGTTGATAATGTAAAAATGGTCATTTTCGAGGTATGTATTTTTGATGGCTGATTTAAAGAAAATGAAAAGAGATGCTAAAATGGGTGCGCGCATGAATCCGTTGGGCCCTGGGCAATGCCAGGGGCATTGGCCCAAAGCGCGGATTCCCCAATTGAAAGCTCCGATTAATTCAACAATCGGTTTATTTAGCGTTGAGTATATGTGTAAAAGCGAAAAGGAAAAGTTGGCAACAAGCTGATCAAAGTCCCCGATCACACTGGTCAATCCGATCTCTCCCCCAAATTTTTATATTGGCAACAGGTGGGCGGGTCGGGCGCCCCGCGGAAGAAAAGGCCAAAAGGAAGGGAAATTGGGATGACTAGCGACAGGGAAAAAGAAATTGTGAGAGACAACAGGGGAAAGGAAGTCAAGATAGGCGGTCAGACATAACAGATACAGAGGCAGAGAAAACGTGAGTAAATAGAGCAAAGTTAGGACTATAAAAAATTATAAGAAAAAAAATTTTATTTCTGTGACCATGGCTGTCCTTCTCCTCCGCCGTCGTCGTCAGTGGGGCACCCGCGGTTTGGGTTTTTGCAGTCAATGTCGCCGGTTCTCAGCCAATGGAAATCAGTGAACTGATACGGGGTTATTAGTGTTAATGACACTCTCAGGATTTGTTAATTTTTTTGTTAATTTTAATTTACATTTGATTTCTAACTGAATAAAGCTTTAATTGTAAAATTACGAAGAATTTAAGAAGGAAGGAAGGGTAAAAAGAGAGTGAAAATGGCCTATAAATGCGAAATGTGTCGGCCAAAAATTTAAAATAATTGTAAAAACGGTAGGGGAGAACGAGATAATAAAAATAGAAATTTGCAAATTGAAATTTAATGTAAAAAATGGAAATGGGTGGGGAAAACGTAAGGAAATGGCAAAATTATTCATGAAAATGCGATGCAAAAATTAATTGGCACATTTACAAAGGAAATTGAAATAAATTTTAATTAAATTTAATTAATTAGTAATGAAGGGGAGGTGAAAAGAAAAGCGCCCGCTTTGGGAAGTTTAATTGTATCTTCCCCACAAGGTCCACCATAAAATGGGTGCGCGCATGAATCCGTTGGTCCCTGGGCCAATGCCAGGGGCATTGGCCCAAAGCGCGGATTCCCCAATTGAAAGCTCCGATTAATTCAACAATCGGTTTATTTAGCGTTGAGTATATGTGTAAAAGCGAAAAGGAAAAGTTGGCAACAAACTGATCAAAGTCCCCGATCACACTGATCAATCCGATCTCTCCCCAAATTTTTATATTGGCAACAGGTGGGCGGGTCGGGCGCCCCGCGGAAGAAAAGGCCAAAAGGAAGGGAAATTGGGATGACTAGCGACAGGGAAAAAGAAATTGTGAGAGACAACAGGGAAAGGAAGCCAAGATAGGCGGTCAGACATAACAGATACAGAGGCAGAGAAAACGTGAGTAAATAGAGCAAAGTTAGGACTATAAAAAATTATAAGAAAAAATTTTATTACTTCAAAAATGAATTATTGGAGGGCCGAGTCTAAAAATGGTCTCCAAAAACGGCATTTTTCAAGGACCATCAAATAACAAAATGTTTTAAAAGTGGTTTTGGAAATTCCGAATTTAATTAAACTAAGTAAATTGACCACTCTGAGTTCCGAATATGGCTTTAGATTTGGTCTCTGGGTTCTCAACAAACCTGTACAGCTCCAACTTCATGCATGGAGTTGGAGCAGTACAAGCTCAGGGTTAAAAGATAGGTCAGATTTAAGGCCATATTCGGATTCTACTGGTCTAATTTGTACAGAAAACCTTCTTTTTTAATTTTCCTGGAACAAACTTTTTTATTCTTTATTCATTTAATTTCTCTTCTTGTATTTACAAAAAAATTTTCTGGACTAGAGTTGGGGGCCGGCGGCGCCGGGGAATTGTTGAAATTTTACCCCGGTTTCAAAGCAAATTTTGCCCAAAAAGTGTCCAATTTTGAGTTAATTTACGATGAAAAGTGTTTTAAATTCAATAGAATTTATTGTTAATTAGATATTAAAGAAATATGTATTTGGCAATTTCAAAAAATTAAAATCAAATTTGGGCAATGGTAAAGAATTGTGGTCCCTAATCTATTTTTAAAAATATAATTTTTTAAATCGGGGTTGCGTACTGGGACCATGCAAAATCCCACGCTGATCTCTATTTATTCAAAAAGTATATAAAATTCGCAAAAACAAGAAAATTCAACGATTTTTTTTCTTTGTTACGCAATGAGGCAGGGGAAAACGTCGAAGTTCGCCTTCTCTTCTTCACTGTTTGTTTTTTGAATCTGAAAATGCCAGCGCCGCCCTGTGCACATCTTCGATAAAGCTTGGGCCTTAACGGAAAATGATTAACAAACAAATTGACACTTCGTTTGTCTTTTGCCTCACCAATAACATTAATGCCGTATTGGTAGATTTTCTGTGGGATGGAAGACCGCGTGTCGTCGTAATAAGAGAGCACAAAGTCCAAACCTTTCTGGAAAGCGAATTCAACAGTCAATGCCAAATCAGTCCCCTCCCCCTCCATTCTGTCCGACTTTGTCTAAACTGTCGTGTGCGCGCACTATCAAAATGGATTCATAGCATTCCACTCGGACGGTCGTTTGCGAAGGGTCCGGGAAATTGTCGCTGCTAAGTGCTCTGCTTAAGATATAAATTTGTTTCCTTGGCCGATCAACGAATTGGCGACGAGCGAAAATGTAAAGGCGTGGCCAAAGGGGGAAGGGATATCTGAGGGGGGAAGGGAAAATGGTCTTTGAAATTAGAAATCGGAAACGGGGCAGGCCCTTTTACGGACCCGGTGTTTTTTTGCGGCTGAGACGTGTTTTTAGCCCGTTTGTTTCCAACCCCGTATATGTGGGAAATGCCGACCTATTTTAAATTATCGAAAAAAACAAATGCCAATTTATTTGGCGGTGCCAACTCACTCACTTGCTCTCCCACCGAATCACTTGTGTCCCCGTGTTGTAATCAAAATCCAACTCGTCCAAGCTGTTCACATTTTTATCCCATTTGAGTCGACAGGAAATGTCCTCCTGAAATAATTAAAACTTATAATTCGTAATCGCAACAGTCCCAAAAATACGGCCGAGTAAACCCAAATCCAATAGAGAATGGACAAACTAAAAAAAATTGCCGAGGATTTCAAAAACAGAAACAAAAGAGCTAGAAAATTGTTAGGATTAATCCGTTGACAACGGGGCGGCCGAAGGGCAATTCGGATAACACTGGAAAAATTGAAATTCTATTGTTTTTCTAAAAAAAAGTCAGCTGTTGTCCACCAGCCTCCCCAACTAATTGGCCCAGAATCCGTTGTCAGACCTGCACAGTTACAAAATCGTTGGGTGAAATGTCTTCGTAAGTGCCAATGCATCGGTATTCAAACACGCAATTTCCCCCATTGGCCACAAATCTCCGCCGGTACACCGCCAAACTTTTGTTGCACCAAAAGAGTGTCCAACCTTCGTCAGTTGGGGGAGGCGAAAAAGGGTCGCATTCTTTGCACTCACTTAATTAAAAGGGCATTAATAACAAAACAAAAAAGGGGAGACTACGTTTTTATCCTTTTGTATTCGTCTTCCAAAGTCACATTTGAACCGAACGAAACGCCGACCAAAGAAGCGCCAAAGAGCAAACTTCGTTTGCTGCGCAAAAACAGCGAAAAATGGTCACGGAAAATACGGCGAGAAAAGGCCACGGTGAAACGAGCAATACACAACTGACAATGAGAAAAGGGAGGGAAGAAATTATGAAAAGACACTTTGGAAGCGAACGCCACCCAAACGACACCTTGCAAAAATTGACGGGAAAATGTCGAAAATTGCCTAACCTGAAGATCATGGCTAATTCTATATGCAAATTATGTATGAAAAGTTGCCTTGCGATTTGCTCAAATAAGTAAATAAATTTAAAAAAACAAATTAATTAAAAATATCAAAATACAAAATTGTAAAATTTTTAAGCAAAAAAGATGGAATCCTGATACATAGCTAAATTAGTTTTTGTTAAGAAAAAAGATATTTAGGTAGGTATTTTAGATCTTTTAAAAATTCGATTAGAAAAACATTTCAAATTATTATTATCTTTTTTACTTTGTAATGTTCATTTTTTAATACATAAGCATAAAGCATAAGCTTCCGTTTTTTAAAATGATCCGCTGAATTGCTTCGCATTTCTCTCCACTTTCTTCTCTTTCTTCGGTGCCTCTTTTGCCCTTTCGTCTTTTGCTGATCGCTGCCACTTTGGCCTTTTTCTCCGTTTCTCCCATTCCCTTTTTGATGCCGCGCTTTCCTTTTGCTAAACGATGCTCTTCCCTTTTCTTCTGTTGCCGTCGCTTTTGTCGTCGCTCATTTCGCTGTGACGCCGACGAATGTTTCGAGCGCATTTTCCCACTTGTCGATTTTATGATCAGAAGAGTCCTCGGAAGGGTAAGCGAATCATTTGGCCCTTTCCTTTCCATTCGTTTGGCCTTTTTCGCCCCCTCCTATTTTCAATTTCCTTTTCAGTTTCTCTTCATTCTGCTCTATCTTTTGTTGTTGTTCATTTTGCTGGTCACTGTTACCATTGTAATTCCATATGAATCTCTTCACAAGGTAACGCTTAAATGCCATTGGATTTGTCTGTTTAAATTCGCTTTTTTAGCCCCAATGGTCGCTTTTTCTGCTCATTTTGTTCGCCGTTTATCTCGTCGTCAACCTCTTCTTCCATTTCAACAAGGCGTGCCGAGTGAAGCCGGGCAGTCCGGCCAAAGTCCAGCATTTTCCGACTCAATCTGTCAATTGAAAAGAATTTTTAGAGTGACAAACACCCGCTCTGTTACATCTGCCAAAACTATAAGCCAATGAATGCTCACCACTGCTCAATTTGCAATATTTGCGTTGTAAGTGCCGTTTATAGGCTTTTTATAGCCTTTTTGTTCACTTTAAATCCGCTAATTCCTCTCCTCCCCCAATCAGCTGAACATGGACCACCACTGTATTTGGATCAACCAATGCGTTGGCGCCGATAATCATCGCTATTTTTTCCAATTTCTCGTTTTTGTCACTATCGGCTGTCTTACTTTCGTATTCGCCGCCTTCAACACTTTTTACTACAATTATTGGCGTGTAAGAATTTCTTAAAACAAAAAAAGCGATGGAACTTTTCCATTCTGTCTCTCGCATATTAATGGGCGCAAATATAAATAAAATGGACATTTTTACTGTGCTTTCCCATTGCAATAATTAAATTTGGCCGAACGGCCAAAAGATTTTGCTTTTCCCATTTTTAATATGCCCCTAATTTTAGTCATAAAATTAATTTCTGCCGCAACTTTCTTGTGAAAAAGGGAAATTTTGAACACGGAGAGGCCAACAATAAGAATGGAAAAATATCAAAAGGGTTTTCTCGATAAACATTAAAGAATGCAACCAAATCGAATGATTATTTCCCCGTTTAGGCCTTCACCAATAAAATGTTTTGTGACTCCAACACTTTGGCCGACTTTTTGCCGTGGTTCGACTTTCTTTGCACTCGTGGCCCCCACTTTATCATTTCCTCCGTCTTCTTCACCTATTTGCTGTGCATCATTGTTTTTTTGCTCGTCGGCTCTCTTTTATATTGGAATTTTGTGTTGATTTCCTGCGGCGAGACTTACCTTGGAATTTTGGTTAGCTTTTTTTCGATCTCCGATTGTTCCCCATCCTCCCCATTCCCTCCAATTAAATTATAATTCCCCAATCCGTCCCTTTTCTTTAGCTCCAATCCGGCGGTTTCGGTCGCATTTGGCATATGCTTTTGTTCCCCCATCGCCACCCGCGCTTCCGTGAGAATTGGCGCTCCTTCCTCGGCCTCCAGCGCAACAGTCGCCGCTCTCTTTGGCGTCACATTTTACTGCCCTCCTCCCACGCCACGCCCTATTCACTGAACGCGGCCTCGGCCTTTGACGAGGAGCAGCAGCGACTGGTGACAGTTAAAACTGACATTGGAAACGGACACAGCACAACACAGCAACAGGAAGGGACGCCGCTGATTGCCGACTCTCCCCAAAGTTCGACCGAAACGAATAATTCCGCCGATGACAACATTTTAATGATTTGATGATTATTACCCTTGTCCTTTCCTCATCGATTCCTTCATTTTACGGGTATTGTCTGTTTGATCAATTGGTTTTCGTCTTAACGTCTCAAATGTAATGTCTGAAGCATTTCTTCGGGGCATTTGGTTTAAATTGATATTGTAAATCAGCATATGAATTGAAATTCTTTTTTTCTCGATCTTATGTATTATACATTCATGGATGAGTACTTAATGAAAATGACAAATCAAAAAAGTATTGTAAAATTTAATTTCTTTTTCAATGTTTGTTTAATTAAAGTTAGGCACAAGGCTTTTTTCCATTTCTGTTCTAAGTGCGGTGATTAATGCGCTCGTTTGACGAATAGCGAGAGAAGTGTTTGTATGTTGGGAAAAGAGCACAGTGCAATGGTACGAAGCAGGCGAAGAGTTGGCACTCTGTCCAGACAAAAAGTCCCGGGACACTTTGCCTAAGCGTGAAGTGAGTGGGGCCGCCAGTGCGGCAAGCAGAGACGAAGGGAGAGCAAATGGCACACAAGCTTGAACAGTTTGGGACGGACGGGAAGAGTCGTTGAAACATGTTGAAGAAGTGCTTATGTTGTTTGGGTTGCAGAGCTAAACGACCAAATTAGTGAAATTACAATTCGGCATTATCTCCATTTGGTGAGGGTACCCATTCCTTTTTGAGGAAGTTGAACGACTTTTCCCTCACCCTAATCAGCAATTCGCCTTCACAAGTCCGTGCAAAAGTGATTTCCTCGGCATTTTGGCCATCAATTTCCTCCCCATCGATGTCATGAGACGGTCCATCTTCAGTGTCCAAATCGTCCATGAACATTAATTTGTTGAACATTTGCTTGGCATCTGTCGCTGGAAAGGTTTCATAATGCCAAATGCCCTGAGGGGTCGTTCATTTTCCTTACTTTCCTCGGGCACATAATGCAAAGAGAGTGAAGGGCTGCCCACGCGGACGCATTTGTAGGCGATCATATCGAAGCCGAGAAGGGTCGGTTTGAGAGCATTCCGACACAAAGTGCCGGAAGCAGTGGCGCACAGCTCGGCGTCAAATCTGGCCAAAACGGCGGCTATTTGTGCGTCCATTGAACGGTTAAGGACTAATTGAAGCGATGGAAGGATTTGGGCACGGGCGCGAAACGCATTCCAACCCAACAGCTCATCCAACAGAGAACGCTGCACTCTCTGCCAAAGTTGGAAGTGAAATTGGACATTGAAAATGCCAAAGCCCACTCTGAGCTGAGATCGCATGGCATCCAAAAAGGTGGAGGAAACTCGGGAAACAGAGAAAGAGGAGGAGGAAAAGGCGGCCGACGAATGGGTGAGGGGAGGCGCGACGGTGGACGAAGCGGAAGAGACAGTGCATTGGTTATTGGAAGCGCAGCGCGAGACGAGGCGCGGCACGAAAACGGAGGGACGCGCAAAGGCAGCGACCGGCGAGCGGAGACGCGAGAAGGGCGAAAGCAGCGACAAAGGGGCGCGGTGGTTGGGCGAAAGCCTATCGACGACGATGGACGGCGGCGGGCGGACCGCTTGCGGATGAGCGGAGGAAAACTGAAGCGGTGGAAGGCAGGGAGCAATGTTGGAAAAAGGGGGGGGAGTGGGGCACGGCACAGCCCAACGGCATGCAAATGGCATTTCGGAATTCAAATCGAAATCGTTTGACTCACCGCCGAATTTATCGATTCTCTGAGTTTGTTCCAATGATGCTAAAAGGGAATTTTAAACGAAATCTTTGATTGTTTCCTCGGATTTCACCATAATTAGCCGTTGCGTCCTCGGCACATTCTCCAGAAAAGGGAATTGCTGTGCCATTTTCTGATCGTTCACCCCCGAAAAATCAGTCGTCATTTGCATTTTGTTCCTTTCGGCGGTGCCATTGTTCGCCAAACAGTCCAACAATTTCTGCTCATTGGAGTGGCCGCCCATGCCATTCTTAAAGAATTGATTAGACGATATTTGAATTCTGTTAAATCAGTAAAAGCAACTGGGTCTGCTGTCCTTGGGTCTAAAATTTGATCAACGCAAAATATTGGGTCCCTACCATACATCAGAAAGAAAGGTGTTTCTCCCGTTGATTGATGAACAGCAGTGTTATAACAGAAGGTTGCCGCTTCTAAGTGTTCATCAAAGTCCGGTTGGTCTTTTGAGATGTACTTTGACAATATGTTGTGAAAAGTACGAAAGGTCCTTTCTGTGGAGGCGTTCCCTTGAGACCAATGAGGAATTGCATAGCGTTTGCTGATGTAGAGCATCGCACAAAATTCACGGAAAAATTCTGATGTGAAGGCAGTGGCATTGTCAGTTATCAACTCAGTGCATCCACCAAATTTGAGATAGCAATTTGTTAGAAAGGCATTGACTAATGTTGTTGATTTGGCATCTGGAACTGGAACTGATATAACAAATTTCGTGAACCAGCAAACCACGTTCATTATGTGTTTGTTACCTCTTTTTGTAACTGGGAATGGACCTGCTAAATCTAAACCCACCTTTGCAAAGAGAGTGTTTGCTGGTGGCATTTTCATCTCTGCTCTGTATGCAGGAACAGGAGAGTGCCTCAGCTGACAAGTGATGCATGTACGAGTCCAATTGACTATATCTGCATGCATTCTTGGCCAAAAATATTTTCGGCATTTCTTCAGACCTCCTTGTCCAACATTTGAGGCGTCAGTGAAAATATGGAAGGGCTTCTGATAATCTGGGAATCTTAGCACTGGTTTATCACAAAGAATGCTTTTTATTTTGTTAAAGACATCCTGTTGTTCAGCCTCCCACACAAATGGTACCTCTTTTCTGGTGAGTCTAGTCAGTGGCTCAACCAGTGTTGAGAATCCAAGAATGTGCTTTCTGAAAAATGAGGCCATTCCAATTATTCTTCTCACCTCTTTCACCGACGTTGGGGCTGGAAGTTCTTTGATTATTTCCACTTTTCCTAAGCTTGGTGTGTAGCCATGCTCATTTATTACAAAACCCAAAAATTCCATTTGAGATGAGGCAAGAACACATTTCTTAGGACTTACTTTGAGATTGTATTGCCGAAGGCGCAAAAATATCTGTCTGAGAGCAGACAAATGATCATCCAAATTAGGAGACCGCGTGTAAATCAGAAAGTCATCCACATAGGCAATCACTGTATCTTCAAGACCTGTAAGAACATGAGCCATTACTCGAGCAAATGCACTTGTGGCATTGCGAAGGCCAAATGGCATGTGTGTCATTTGGAAGATTTCATCTTCCGTGATGATGCCACATTTTCTGCTTGCTCTGTCCGTGAGACGAATTTGAAGATAACCTGAGGACAAGTCCAAAGATGAATACCAATGGCATTTTCCTATCTTTTCAAGAATCATTTCCAATCTGGGAAGAGGGTAGTGATCCGGAATTGTAACTTCATTCAACTTCCGAAAATCAATACAGGGCCTTAACCCTCCATCTTTCTTCTGTACCAGAACTAAGTTTGAGACCCATGGAGTGTCAGACTTTACCATCACGCCTGCTTTGATCCATTTATCGAGATGACTCTTAACTTGGCGCTAGCGTAGTGTAAAAGTTGGCCTTTTTGAAAATTTTTTAAAAAAGTCATGAAAATACATTTCCGGGGGTTTTCGGGGCCGCTGATCACGAATATGACATTCATTTCGACCAATTTCGAACCCCGGACCCGGATTCGAACAAAAAGTCGAAAAATCGTAAATTTTCACCAAAATTTACACATTCATGCAATTTTAATGTGTATTTTATTAGATTTAACAAGATTAATCATTAAAATTATAATTAAAATGCAACAAATCAACAAAAGCTTTAAATACAGACAATCCTTTAGCCCTAGCATTCAATCGGAAAATTTGTTCATGCATATATGATTCTGTCAATTTTATGCTGGTGCCATGAATTCTTTTCGTCTTCTGCTTCAATTGGGCCCACATTCCTTCGCATTTGTTCGTATTAACATTGAATTCAGTCCCGTTTGGAAGCGTGATGATTTTTGAGAAACCACCACCAGTTGTTTTTTTGTGACGAATTAGTAGATGTTCATATTGCGGCAAATGTAGACACATTTTCAGATATGCTGGCCATTCGTCACTGATGATCACCGTGCCTGGACGAATCCATTTCCTTATTTGACGGAAAAGAGTCCTTCTTTTGCGGTTTTTCACTTGCACACAAAATGCTTGACCACCTTTAAATTAAAATGAAAATGGCATTTACAAAAATGATTTTTGAAACTTTTTATAAAATATTGGTTGGATTAGAAAAAAAATATGGGCCGTGTGATAATTATTAATGAATAATTTTCGATTATTTTCGAAATAATTTATTTAAAATAATTCGACCTATCATTAGATTCAGAAAATTTCTCTCTGCAATTATATACAAAAATGAAGAAAACGACAGTCAGGTGCAAAAGTATTGCCCCAAGAAACGAAAATGAGCAAGTGTTCAAGAAATAAAAATTGTGAAACAAAACTGACCCAATTTTTGGCAGTGCAAAAGTATTGCCCCAAAATGTTTAATCGACCAAAACTAAATTTTATGCAGAGAAAAAATTCATGCTAGTTAACTTTTGATGCTGATCAAAAAAGTCTTTTGGATCACCATGATCAGAACACTCCTTTTTTGGTGAAAATCTATTAAAAACGGATAAATCCAAAATTATATTTGCCTAAAAACGGCAGCTCTGGATAAAATAATGACGAAAAAGCTGAAAGAATTGATTTGTTTGGATTCCAGCAATTCGACTTTTCCCGAAGTAATTAATGTCTCCCCCAAACTCACTTTCTTTCTTTCTTTTTCTTATCTCATCATCACACCTAATCAACAACAAAATCCAATCGGCCTCATTTGCGACCTCTCACAATCGGCGGAATGACTTTTCTTTCCCCCCCCCCTTAACTCAGTTCAAAATGCGTCTCTTCTGGGATTCTCTCATTCATTGCTATGAGAAGAAGCAATTCAAAGTCCAAAGACATAATCGGAACCTTTCATGACTTTTTTAAAAAATTTTCAAAAAAGGCCAACTTTTACACTAGCGCCACTTCTTCACGAAATCTGAATGGTGTTCGGCGCGGTTTAGAAGCGACTGGCTCTTCTGTTTTGGTGACGATGTCGTGTTCACCCACAAGGCATGAACCTAAATCATACTGAGATTTTGAAAATATGTCCGAAAATTCGTCGCATAATTTCCTCAGTTTTGTTAAATCATCACCAGTGGCCGAGCTTTTTGAAAAGTCGATGCAAAATGAGGGGTCTACCTCACCGACGGAGTGGCCTACAGCGCATACTGAATAGTCAATTTGTTCAGTTAGCCATGGACCTTCATCACTCAATCGCAATTGATTCACCGAAGCGATTTACATACCTTTATACAATCGTACAGGAGCGAATGTTGGATTAGTTAATACCAATTTTATGTGTCCATTTCAAAATTTGAGAATTTTGCTGTCCATTCGGCATCATCATACCCTTCGTTTCCCCAAAAATTAAACCTTAATTTTGAGTCAACATATTTAAATTTGAGTTAAATTTTTTTTTTGGTAACTTTGCTTCGAGTAACTTAAAATATACACACTAAGCGACGGCCTATTTTTCACAATTTTCCATAACTTTCAAATCTACCCAAATGTAAACTCCATTTTTAATTACGATAACTAAAACAGAGTTGAGAAGCATTTTTATTCACTGTTCATAAATACAAAAAAAAAATCGAATCACAACGAAAAAAGCAAAAATATGAGGGAAAGAGACTTTTTTTTGTTTTGTACAATCAAAATAATGGGCAAAGAGTGACCAAATTGTGATTATTATTACCAGTGTTATTTGGAAAACTCATAAATGGAAAGAAAGTAAAAAACAAATGAATTAAATTGGACGGAAAAACATCAGTTCGAATTGGAAAATTTAAGAGAAAGAGAGGAGAGCCGAGAGAATAGACAGACTTTTATTTAGGTATTAGAAATTTATTTCTGAGAAATATTTAAAAACTAAAAAAGCCGATGTGAGAAAAATCATCAAAGGAAGTGCGACTTTTCGCCTTTAGTCTGACAATAAAAATATTTCGCTAAATTCACTAAAAATCCCAGCAATTTTTGGCGAAAATCTGTGCAAATTTCAATTTTTTCACGGCACCGCCGGACGGACCCTCGTTTCCCCAAATTAAAAAGCGCGCCACGACTAAATGGCGTTAAAAGCAACAAAAAAAAAGAGTTGGTCGTACACGGGGGCGGTACCCGCTCCAAGCCGAAACCCTGGGACCGTTCCCCTGGGGTACGTACCCCTCCCCCTCTCTCCCGACCCTAAATTTACCACTAACAAAAGAAAAAAGTGGGAGAAAAAATGCTTTTCTTTAGTATAAATTTCACAGGGAATCGGGAGAAAAGCACAGCGAATGAAGGATGAAAATGTCACGACTGGTCAATGCTGAGGGCGGTCAGAATTTGTTGACGTCCGAATTTTGAGACACTGAAAAAAACGAAAGTAAGCAAATGAATAAAAAATGCCATAAGTGGCGACCATACTCGAGTACAGAAAGGATGAATTCGCTGGCGTCAAAGTGCGGTTCGTCCGTTTTGGCAGCCGCCAAAAAAGGGTGTTCCAACAATTCTTTGTACTTGGGCCTTTCCCGGAAATTCTTTGTCAGACTGAATAATGCCACACCAATTTATGGACCAATTACTTCTCCTCTGCTTCAAAAAATGCATACCAAAGTGCCACGAATTCGTGCAGATCGTCCGAATAGCCCGCGTTTCTGTCCACCGTCGGCGCCGGCTCTTGGATGACCTGCTTAAGCTGTTCGAACGGCGTCTTCCATTTGCCGTAGGGGTGCCGTCCGTTCGCAATTTCCACCTGAAAAAATTGTTATGGAATTAAAAAATCCAATTAAATTTCAAAATTCAAATTACCAAAGTGATGCCTAAACTCCACACGTCCGCTTGCACTCCATAAGCTTCTTTTGACTCGCCCTCAATTCGTTCGGGTGGCCTAAAAAATAATTCTGTTAATTTAAGGATATAAGTTAATCGTAACTCATCCTATCTATATTTCTTCATTTCGAATACCCATTCCCCCAAGTGTCACCCACATGTACGGCTTGCATCCCGCATTAATTGTTTTGGCGACGGAATTGGTCAAATGGCCCGAAATTCCGAAGTCGCATATTTTCACCTCTCCGTTTCGGTTCAGCAAAATGTTTGATGGCTTTACGTCTGACAATGAGATTAATATACATATATATATATATATATAAGGGACAAAGGCTGATTATGATTGATTGTCTGAGTGCTCACCTCTGTGAATGAGGTTCATCTTTTCCTTCATAAAGTTTAGGCCTTCAACAACCTTAAAAGAATTTATTTGCCTAATTTTTTTGGATAAAAAAATCTAATATTCTTCTCACTGAATACGCCACGCGCGCAACAAATTTCTCGGGGACTTGACGACCCATGTCGACACAAAGTCTGTAGAATTTGTCCAGAGAAATGTCCATAACCTTGGGGGGAATTCAAAATAACTACAAAAAAATGCTAACATTCCCTTAAGCACTTTCGAATAACAGCAAAAAAAACATGGGATTTGTTTACAAAACAATATAAAATGGCCACCACTCTGCTGATTGCTGTCATTTCCTTTGTTTTTTACCTCCATGCAAATCCAAACGTCGCCCTCTCTGTACATGGCGCCGTAAAAACGGACCATCTGCTGACATCGGCCACTCTTCATGCAAGTGTCCAACTCGACGAACATTCGCTTTTGACTTTCGTCGTTCAGCGAGGAATGAATTCGCTGCAATTGTCGAGGATTTAGGGAGGAATTCGTTCAGCGAAACGCACTTTCACAGCAAAAATCAGTCCGGTGGGCCGATGCCGCATTTGTTCGACCACTCCGTAGGCGCCTCTGCCCAACTCGACCATTTTCTCTAATTCATTTGCAGAAACAATGACTTCTGTCCCGTCTTCAAGCCTGAAAATGAAAGCACTGATAAGTCTCGATTTTGTTTTCCAAGCACTTCATCTGAAATTTGTCGTCCAAATTGTCCTCCAAAGTTGGCGGAGGAGTAAGATCGGGCATTTTAATCTCCAATTTCTTTATTTCTAGGAAATGCAATTAGGTATTTAAAATTTTAATAACGTAGAAAAGTTTTTACTTCCGCCAACTCTGAAAGATTTAGCCGCCATCAATAAATAATATACACAACGGTAATGGGCTAAAAGTTAAATAAAAGGTGATTATGATTGTGCAAATAGGTAGTATTTTGATGAAAAATCGACACCGATTTGGCGAACGGAAAAGGCCAGTTATAAACAACTCAAAAATGGCAATGATCAGTGATTTATTATTTTAAAATAGCGCGCAAATTAAACCCTGGTGTTTTGAATTTGTCTTCGGCAAGAACTAGAATTGCTCATACAGTTTAGTTCTTTAGTTAGCGTATCGGAATTCGTTTAAAATCCACAAAAGATTTGCAATAGTATGACCTAATCTGATTGTTGTATTTTTTGAAGCTCTGGTTTAGGATTCTTCTTCAGTACAACATTTGTGATGTCGAACCAAGACCATGGTCCCCTTTGGTGGTGTCCATAATTATTTGAATTATAATAATAATAATTTTATTTAGATTCACCCAATTAATTATTGATCGATTTAGTTAATTAATTAATTAATACGCTTGTGATTCAATCCATTCACAACTCTTTTCTGGGCCTTGGCCCAGCCTTTTACCAGGCACGATAAAGGGGTTAACTACTTTTTTTTTTATTATCAGCATTTGTAATAAGCAATTAATATATGCCTTTATAGAATTGGCATAAAAGAAATGCAAAAGAAATATAGGGAAAAGGTGGTCAAAGAAACATGCCAAAATGCATGCCAAAATGCATTGGCAATGACCAAATTCAAACAAATGACCAATGGGAAAAAAATTAAACCGAAATTAATTATTAATCAATTTTAATTGTCGGCCAAAAGTGAGAAAAGGAAAAAAAAGGTTGGAGGTAAATGCCAAATCGACTGATCAAACCAGGAAAATCGCATTGAAAAATAATTAACTACAATAAATAATGGGATAGAGAAAAAAAATGGAAATCAAATTTAATAGAGATAATCAATTGTTTTGATTTGGGCAAAACCCAATTTAGAAATATTTTTAAATTTAAATATTTAATTATGCAAATTAATATTGAATTTGTAATACAAAAACGAATTAAAATAAGTTAAATAAAATTGGAAATTGATTTAATAATAATGATCTGATATTATCATTAAACGGCCCAAAAAGGATACGGTATAAGTGATTACGGTATGAGTGATCAGAAATTCAATTGGGGAAAACTAAAAACAATGCCATTTGATCTGAGCCCTGACCCAATTTTGGAATAATTATTTTTGGAAAATTGCCCAAAATTGAGGAGAAAATTAAATGTGAAAACTAAATAAAATAGTGATCAGAAATGGGAACATGCAATTATGTCTGATCAAAAACGCAATAATTAATTGGAAAAAATGAAATGCACAAATAATACATTTTAGGCCAAAGCCCATTTTTAGAATAATTAATTTTGAGAATTGCCAAATTTGGGGAGAGAATCAAATTGAAAAGCAAAAATAAAAATAGTGATCAGAAATGGGGAAATGCAATTGTTTCTGATCAAAAATGCAAGAAATTAATTGGGTAAAATGAATGCATTAATTAACACATTTTAGGCCATAGCCCATTTAAGGAAGGGCATTTAAATCAATGGGCAAATAGAAATTGAATTATTAGCAATGGGCGCAAACTGATCAGAAATTTGAGGGAAATTTTCAAACTGGGCCATAACCCAAAATAAATCGTCTTAGTGTTTGATCAGGCACTTTTCTGATCAGTTTTAAATTATACTATTTTTAGTGCATAAATATTAAAAAAATGTAAAACATATTTAAAAATATTTTAAATCATAAAACCGCAAAATCGCACCCGCAAAAGTTTGGAAGGCCTTTCTGTCAAAAATGGTGGCGTCGCTTCGCAGGAGAAATGTTGCATAACTTGGGCAAGTTTTCTCCCACCCTGAATTTTTGACAGATTGTTTTCCTGTACATTTGCGACAATGACAGCAGTTGGCTGATCAAAATGTCCATCGGTTTTGGGCTGTTGATCGAATTTTGGAAAATACCAAAATGTTTGAACGTTGAGGTTCCTTTCTTCGGATTGCTTTTTTATCTCCTTTTTTGAAGATCATTCGGTCCGAACTTATCTTCGGCTTCATCCCTAGGATTCGCTTCAGTGACAAGGGTTCCTACGTCGAATCGGCCACCAAAGACTACGACCATGTGAGTCCTCCTTTTCAATTATTTACTGCTTTTTCTCGCTTAAGATGGCCTTCAAATATTTGTCATGGGCACTCTTTCCGCTTTTGGGCAGTTACGCCGTCTATTCGCTGGTGTACGATGAGCAGAAGGGCTGGTACAGCTGGGTTCTGTGAGTTTGTCGGCGCATTTTCCCTTTGTCATTATTCCCTTCTTCAAGTGGCATGTTGTACGGCTTTCTGTTGACATTCGGCTTTATTATGGTACGGATATTCAAAATTCCCATTCAATTAGCAAAAACGCCGTTCAGATGACTCCGCAATTGTTCATCAATTACAAATTGAAATCGGTGGCCCATTTGCCGTGGCGAATGCTCACTTATAAATTCATCAACACTTTTATTGTGAGGCCACTCAAACGATACTCATTTAGTCCCCTCTTCTATTAAAAGGATGACCTCTTCGCCTTTGTCATTCGAATGCCCACACTTTACCGGCTCGGCTGTTTTCGCGACGACATCATTTTCCTGGTCCATTAAATGGCTTTGTAGTGCGATATTTGGGAACCTGCATGCGCAGATTGACCGTCATAAAATTTAAAATATCTAAATCTGCAAAAATCTGTCCGCACTTTTTTCAGTACTCGAAACCCCTTTTTTTAGATTTACATTTACCAACGATGGATTTATCGAGTGGACCCGAAACGTGTCAACGAATTCGGCACCACTGGCGATGATCAGACGGGCACGGAGGAATTTCGGGCAATCGAGGCGAGTTCTTCCCAGGCTGTCGACCGTGCAGATGAAAACCCAACCGAACAAGAAGCATCGAATGTAAGAGATGAAGATGTTCCAGAGGAGTCCAAAAAGGATAAATAAGATGGTGCTCGGAATTTGTTTTTTGAATTTACTATTTAGTGGGTAATTGTTTTGCGTCGCAATTTCTTGCTCCCAAAAAATTTTTGCACCTAAAAACCCCAATGACGATTAATTACTTCCGTTTGCTTTGTCAATCTTTTGTTGTGTGTAAATTTATGTGCGCAAAAAATGTTACCACATCGATTCAATGCCAAATTAAAAATTTTTGAAACAATAAATAAATTAATGAGGTGGACAGTTGATGAGAATGAAAGAGATGGGCAACTAGGGAAATGTGATGACAAAAAAATAAGAGAAACAATTTGAAAATGTTAGGTCAGGTGGAAGTGATCATCACATTCCCAGCTTAAATTGTACTCGAAATGGCGGGAGGGAATTTGTGTTAATAGGCCTTAATTGTTAGTTTCGAAGTGTCTGCTCTTCGTTAGTGTGTTTCCGCACAAATTACTTGATGAGTTTTCCGTATGAAAGGGAAATTTGAGTTGAGATGTTAAAAATGAGGGGAAAGGCTAAGTCAAATGGTCGATCAGAGGAGTGTTCATCACCTCGTCCAGCAATTGGAGAGCCCTTTTCAGGTGCAGCTCAACCCAACAAGGCGTTTCCTGGGAATTAATGGAAGCGTAAAACAAATGGGGAACAGTGGGATGGCTAAAGCGAACAGCTCCTAATTCATAAACAGTACCTGAATTGTCCGTTTTGGGTAGCTGAGACCAAAGCCTTTGAAGAAGGAAATGCGCACAGTGCACAAAGTGCGATAATCGTCCACGCCCGGGTCATCGGCGACAGTCTGAAAAGGCATAAATTAATTGCTTGGTTAACCCAGCCCATGGAAGCGTACTTTCCTAAAGAATATGCACCGAGTTTGTTATTTTATTTAATAAAAAACATAATTTTTCTTTCGTAATTATTCGTTTGTTGTTTTTTCACCTCATCGTCACTGTGCTCGCCGCCCTCAGCTTTTATTCTGCTTTGGTTGGTCGTTGAGCCTTCTGCCCCAACTTCCACTGTTTTTGATGTCGTTGTCCTTTGAGTGCTGTGATTATCCAAACGAACTCGACGAGAACGCGTTTCTCTGTCCATTCGACGGGACATAATTCGCTCCAAATGTGTGGCCTTCCAACACTCGTAGCATTTGAACAGGTCGAAAATCTTTTAAAAAAATCAATTGGAGAAAAGACAAATAATAAATCATTCGCAGCACAATTTTTGAAAAAGCATAAAATTGCTCACCTTAACAGTAGTAAATTGAACAAATTTGTGGGAGTGACCCAATTCTTCGCGTTCAGTTAACACGTCCAAATAGTGACTTTGTACAAAAACAGGGCCTTTGCAAAGTACCTAACAAAAAAAAACAATTTCACTAAGATAATAGAAGGAATTAATTTCAATTAGGCTTACCGTCAGCCAAACGTCGCCCTCGCCCTTCAAGTCCAAACGAATGCCTCGGGCAATGTTACGCCTAACAAAAAGTAGGATTTATTTACTTAATGTTCATTCACATTTATTATATGATTCTTGACTTTCACCTGCACTTTTCTGATGCGTGGGTTCTCTCTGTGTTTGTCAACGGACCCAAACAGAAGCGGGCAATGTCAGTGCTGTCCAAACCACCGTCCACAAAAATGCGAGGACAATCGGCGACGGCCTGGAACATTTCGCCAATGCTCCGGTCGAACTCATAGTAATTGGCCGAGCACCAATGCAATGGCATTGGTTTGTCGGAAATGAACGGACGATTGTATGCCTAACAATTAAGAGGGTCAATTAATTAATCAAAAGCATGGTTGTATACTTTGGAGAATTCAGTGACACCGGAAACGTATTTGAAAACAGGAGCCTTTGTTGTGGCTGCGTCGAAAAATGGCGCAGGGATGGAGTCGAGTTCGGACGGATAGCGTTGATGAGAAGTGCCTGCAATGAAATATTATGTGATTGATGATATTATATTGGTACTAAAACAAGGTTTGACCCGAAGAGCAATAAAATTGATCAGCGTTTTGTTGAATGGCATTTTCGTTGTTTGCCGTCACTTCAAAGCCGACCACAGAATTGGTCAAAGGAACTTGAGAGTTGGGAATGGGTGTCTAAAAAATGCTAATGAGTCAAAATACACTCCTCGCCATTTTGCCTGGTTTTGATTTTGGGCATGGTATATCTGATGATGATGGGCGAATTGTTGTTGTTGTCTATGTTGTGGCGATGAAGAATTGGGGGGACAATACGCCGGATTGGGAGGAGGAGGCCCAATAGCCACAGCGGCCATTTGCGGGGACATGGACGAGTGGGGAGAGTTAGCATGTCGGGGAGAATGCCCTTGCTGGTGGACATGGTGACTTTGCTGGTGATGCGACCCATGGGCGTGGAACAACACAGCAGACGCTGCGCAAGTCAATGGCCCACTGTTAGTATGGGGTTTTTGGGGTCGCTGATCACAAATCCGGGCTCGGATCAGCGCTACCGTTCACTACATGAGCTGCTGTACAGGGACAAAGAATTGACAGGCTTTCTGACCAATAATACCCTCATAGGCAAGATGCCCATGAGGATATTATCCATACAAATTTTTATTTTTGTTCGAGTTCGGGACAGGGGCTCGAAAAAGTACCCTATTCCATATAGGCGGCATTCATTTGTTAGCAATTCGTTGTTGTTTAGGGCGACTACACCGTTTTTGCCAGCAGTTGTACCAACCAAGTTGGCGTGGATGTGATGCGACCCTTCTTTAAAGTAGCGCCAAAAACATTAATCTACTTTACTGGATCCACAAATCTATAATTACAAGCACCACCTTATAATTAGTATTTTTACTTGATTTTGAACTCCACAGGTGCCTATTTGGGTTGTCTGCTGCTGCCATTGCTGGATGCTGTGCATCCTCTGCAGATGCTTGGCATGTACTGTTTGATCATGATGAAGCGAAGCTGACTGAGGGTTGGCCATGTTTTGTTGGGCATGTGCAGTGGTCGTAGCAACAGCAGCGGTGAACTGCTGTTGTGTTCTGACGGAAATGTTCCCATTGTTGCTGATGCTACTGTTTGGCGAAGGGTTCATTTGTTGCTGACGGAATGCGTTTGAAGGTCTCCCGGGGCCACGCGCAGCAGAAAAAGACGCACTAGCGGAATTCTGATTGTGAGCACTTTTGGACAAAGACATCGCTGGAGGATGACCAATGGGCGGGGAAACAATTTCAGAGGTTTGCGATGGACTGAAACTGGTCATTCTTTGGGTAACAAAAAAAACACTGTATCACATACAAAAAAATAATTTAAATATGTAGCAGCAATTTCTTGACCAACCTTCCATTGTTCGACTCCAACTCAATTCCTTCAACCGAAACAACTCGCTGGTAATGATACGGGTTCACACAGACCTTAATTAAGAAAACCGTGAATAAATTAGTTATTTTCATTGTTTCAAATTGATCCATTAATAAACTCCTCCAACTCGTTGTCAGACCTGTTCCACTTTGAGGTCAAACGCACAAACGCAAAAGCTTTTATGCTTCAGCTCATTTTTGTGGAGGTCCGGCCAGCGAAATATTTTTGAGTAAACGACATGCGGAAAGCCCTTCCGTCCGTGCACTTGCAGACGGCCATCCAAAGTACGTGGCGTCGTCACGCATTTCGTGTGCAGTTGGCCCATCGAGCTAACGGAAGCGATAAAATCATCCAATTCATCGCGTTTGTCCTTCAATTTTTTGATCAGACTTTCGATGGCTTTTTTACTGAACTCGCGATCCGAACCCTGAGGGTAATAGTTTATAAAATGACAATGTGATGAGAGAAAAAGCGAATTTACCACAACGTAATTCATCAGAAACTGATTGATTGTACTGTTAGCATCGCCGCTAGATGGACTAAGATTTTAAAATTACGTTAGGAAAATCTTTTTTATAGATTCTGACCGTTGTAGAGGACCAATAGATCCCCGCTGTTGTGCCTCAGTTAAATGCGATGGACGCGAAAAAGTCGTGCCATTTGTTTTTCCATCCGAAACGCCGCCGGCGACACCTAACGGACGAACGGTGGGCACAAACGGTGGATGGTGGGAAGGAGAAGAAAGCAGCAGCGAATGGACCGGTGGCGGAACGCCGTTGAGATGAATCCTCTGCAAATGCTGGGAAGAAGCACCAGCCTCGAACTCTTCTACGAAAATCACAAATTTTAAGTCACTTTTAAGCAAATCCGATATTTACCTCGTTTTACCGAAACTGAAAAAGGCGAATTCATTGAGTTATGATGACATTTAAGAGGACAACCAAAGCCCTGAAAAAACAGACAAACAAAATTGAATGTAAACAGTTACGCATAGCTGTCTTTTTCCATTTTTTGACAAAAATTCGAATTAAATTAAAAATTTAATCGAGAATTAGACAGCAAATAAAGAAACAATCAGCCTGCAAAGCAAAAAATCCCTAAAACCTTTTCTCTAATATTGCTTTCTTTGTAAGAGGATTTTTTTAAATTTGGCCTTATGTTTTTCCATTTTTTCTCTCTAAAGTTTTTCACAACGCTTTTTCATCTGTCCCTTCCGTTGCAGAATTATAACACACGCAATCACTCACTTTGTTTGTGTTGTGTGACCAATGAATAAAAGGTGCTGTGTAAGAATTTATTGATCCACTCACGCTCACACAAATTTTATTTGTTTGTTTGGTTTATACATCACATAAATGTTGCAAAAATCGTTTCTTTATTTGCTGTTTTTGTTTTGAATTAATTGAGAATTGTTCTTAACAATTTAAGAAGAAATCTTGAGAGCGTTGTTTGAAACCAAATATTAAATATGTCATCTCTTTCCGAGGAGGTCAAGAAAGTTAAGCAGGCCGCTGTAAGACTCAATGTATTTGTGTTCAATAGTCTTCGTAATTGTTTAAGAACATTCCTCCTCCGGCAGTTTGTAACAGATTTGTCGAAGGGTTTTCAAGCGTTTATGTGTATGTGTGCAGTTAAATTAATGCTTTTGAGACACTGAAGTTATTTAGGTTCGAAACTCGACCATCTTCACATGGCGGTGCTTTTGCATTCCGTTACGATGTTGAAATGGTGCAGCTCACTAGAAACAAAAGTTTGACTTCGGGCGGTGGCGACGATGGGAAAAATGGATTGCTCCGCGGCGTTTGTTTTGAATTGATCAAGTTCGTGCACGACTCGACGCAGGGATTTGGACAAGCGGTAATTCCCTCTAAATCGCATTCACTATTTACCTTTATTTTAGGCACAATTTGTTTACGACAACCGTAAAATCTTATTCACGAACAAGCGAATCGAACAATTTGTTTGCTTTTTGTCTTTTAACATTATGTAATTATATAATTTTAGGTATTGGAAATTGACACGGAAAAAGTCCAAGGAATCGTTCGCGATTTCCTGCGTGGGTCTTCGGTCAAAATTGAGATCAAACCCTGTCAGACTGATAAACATGAGCTGGATCTCAACGACGTCTTTTCTTCCATCTCGCGCCGTCCTGATGAGCAGTCTGACAGATCTTTGCGCACTTTCCTTGAAATGCTGACTTCCCAGCCATTTCTCAATGCGTAATTAGCAGTATTTAATTATTTTTCAAGTTTAATCTTAGTGGGACCCATGACATCATTGGTGCTGGTCGTCTTTTTAAGCGTCAGATCTGCAAAGAGCTCGAAGATGGAATTGTCACACGCGAGGGCATTGCTAAGGGAGTTCGCGTCATTGACAACAATGGTGAACCAAAGGCGGCTTTGGTTGCTGACGGTTTGCTTTGTTTTCTGTTTGTTGAGTGCTTAAGTTTTCTTTTTAGTGAAGACTTGTGCATTCTTCGCAAGTCGTAACCTTGAGGAAATCGTCATGGAGATGGTGCAGAAAAGACGGTTCAACATCAACAATGCTTCCCAGATGGACCGATTCTGGTCCGATTTCAATCACTTGTTTCGCGGCGTTAGCGGTTACCTGACCTATGCACCGTCGCGCGTCATTGTCATTGATGCGATCAGTCAACGGAAGATGTCCGAGATTAGGTTTTGAGAGTTTTGTGGATTAATTAAAACTTGGTTCTAGTTTTGACGTTGATGGTCGTCCTATGTCTATGGTCGACTTTTTCCGTACTAAGAAGAACATTCCGATAAATGGACAATTGCCAGCCGTTCGCCAGAATGGCACCGCCCGCCCATCCGTCGGCTGAGGAGGCGTGGCGTCACCCGCACCTTTCGCCCTCCTCGACGTCGTCGTCCACATCGACTCCACCTATCATCTTGCCTGGTCAGCGAGTGACCATCGACAAGATGTCCGAATTTATTTCGCGCGAGCTTCTTAGTGTAAAATATCTTTTTTTTATCCCTCGCATTCTCTTATACTATTATAGGCAAACACGACTAATCCGAGCAAACGGTACGCCGACATTGAAGCGGAAGTGAGAAAAATCGGGACCGGCACATCAAGTGCATTTATGAGTCATTTTGGAGTGAAGCTTATCGGTGGAAAGAATGATGTGAAAATTGGCATGCATGAAATGCCACAGGTAATCTCTATTCGTTACCTTTTTGTTCACCTAATTAACCAATTTTAGATCAAATTTGGAGGGAATGTGATGGGCTATTTCCAAGACAGAGTAGCAATCTTATTTAAATCACTTGCTATTTGCTCGTTATAGGTGAACCCAGGTGTTCGTTTTCTCGAGACGAGCACTTTGATGAAGGCATGGGTCGTTGGTTTTACGCGCCAAGTTGGAGAGGGTGATGTCCGGTAGAATTATGGAATAGGGCATTCGTTCGCTTACTGTTCTTTTTTAAATTTTAGTAACTTTATTCAACAAATTGTGGTTATGGGTCGAAAGAGGGGCATGAATTTGCCAGACCCGCAATACGAGTGCATCGAATTGGAGAACATTTCTGAACGTATGCAGCAACTCTCGGACCGCCGAATTCAGTTTTTGCTCTACATCGACAAAAAATTCGTCAAATCACACGGTGGCAATGCCCATATTTTTTTTTTTGTTTAACTTAAATCTGTAGCAATTTTGAAACTCAACGAGAAGAAGTATGGTCTGCTGACTCAACATGTCACATTCGAAGTGGCCAGCAAAGCTCGTGCTATGACTCTGTCGAATGTGCTGAATAAAATGAACATGAAGTGGGCTTAGCGAACATTCAGTGACTTTATTTTGTTTTCAGGCTTTTCGGCTTCAATTACATGCCTATGTTCCCGCAAGCGTCGTTCGTTTTTCTGCATTAAAATTTCTTATATTCTATCTTATAGTAAGAGCAAATTCAACATGGATGGAGGTGATGTGCTTGTGATTGGCGTTGATACCAGTCGTCCTCCAAAGGCAACGCCGTTCGAGAAGTTCATGCTTCGCAAGAAAGGGGTTGAGGGACTCATTTCTGAGGATCCGCTGATTGGTTTGTTTTTTCAAATATGCATTATTGTTTATTTTTTAGTTGGCATTTGCGCAAACTACCTGAAAAACCCTTACAAGTTCTGCGGAGATTATTACTTCCAGCCTTGCACGTTTGTTTTCCGTTGTGATATTTGTTGGGCAAATGTGACTAATTTAGGCAGGACGTGTTGGAGCCAAATATGCTGTCATACAAAATGAGCTGGATTTTGGACAAAGTTAAGAAGAACCGTTCAAAACCTCCATCTACGGTAAAAAATGATAATAAATAATTGTGTTGTACTTAAATGATAAGTAAAATAAATTTAAGATTTTCATCATTCGCGATGGTGTTAGTGAGGGAATGGTTCCGAACGTTAGTTGTACTGGAAGAATCACGACGGATTGTAAAAGTGTGCTTTAGAACATTCACGACGAATTTCCTTCCTATGTGAAGGCGTGTAAGAAATATGACCCGAATTGGGAGCCCAAATTCGTCTATTGCATCGTCGACAAGAATCACAACAAACGTTTCTTCGTTAAGGGGCAGCAACAAGTCGAGAACACTGCTCCAGGTTTTATTCAACAAAAATCATTTTATTCATCGTTTTTTGTAGGGGCGGTTATTGATTCGAAAGTGGTACGCGTCGACATCCACGAGTTTTGGATGCAGTCACATGTTCCGCTCAAGGTTTCGGTTGGAATGACAAATTTATCTATGTATTTTGTTTTAGGGGACATCAAAAATGCCACAATACATTTTTCCCGTCAATGATCCCAAGGCCAACAACAACGAATTGCAGGGGTAACTGGCAATCAGTTGCGGTATTATACACAACTAATTTTTTGTAGTTTCTTGCTTGCTCTCTGCTGCAGCTGGCAAATTGTTACGCTGGCTCCGGCTTTGCCAACTCCTGTTCGTCAGGCTAAAGAATTGGCTAAGCGTGGTCGTGCCAATTTTGGGGAATTGAAGCGGTATTATTTAGCTGCCTTTTAAGAGTTTTTCTTGCTTTTGCAGCACTCCACAATATATCCCGCGCGCCGAGAACCAGCAAATCGACTACCAGCAGTTGAACAGACGCCTCTGCTACAATGGACATATTTTCGCGGACACTCGCTTTAATGCATGAAGGATGGGATGATCTCGGGTAATTTGTTTTGATTTGATCTGACATAATCTTGATCCATGCCTTTCGACAACTTTTATTTATTCTTTCGAACTTAATTTTTGTTTAACTTTTGGGATTGCCACTTGGCGCTTGCCTTTTATGATCTGATTTTGTGCGCATAAATCTGCTTGCTATCCAATCAAATAGATTGTTTTCTTCAGGGCGGTGCACATATATTACGTTTTATTTTAAGTAAATGAAAATTTTTTTGTTAAGACAACATGTGGCTGGGTTAGATTCGTTGATTTCTAAAAGTCCCTTATTTCACAATTTCATCACCAAACATTGGCATGCACCACCGGACTAAAAGATTAAATCGCCACCATTTAAAATCCCTCTCCCCACTTTCATAAATTCGCCCATTTCCAATTCTTTGACTGCATAGCCAATAGAGGCCAATTTCGCATGTGTTTCTTCGCTAATTCCCTTCGGACTGATCACTCGGCGTCGGATTGTGATGGCATTGCACACAAACGTCATTGCTTCTTTCTCCGAAACTGCGATCGCCCGCGGCAAACGCCGTAGGACCAAAAGAAGGGGGGGGGGATTAAAAACCCTAAAAATTAATTAAAAATGGAATAATTAAATAAATTGGAACGCGTAAAAGTAATGAATATCGAAATATTTTCACTTCTTTTTTGGTGTTCTCAGAGAAAGCGGGAGGAAACCAAAGCTGAAAAATGAAATAAAATTGAAAAATGCCAAAAAACTTACCGCCGAGTCAATGCCAACCGGGCAAAGGCACGTGTCCAAATGGTAAAAGCGCGGGTCGACCAATTCGCAGGGCACTGTTTCGAAGTCGCCCATCTTTCGGATGTGTTCGTAGGCCTAAAGTGACCGAAATCCCTCGTCACGATACATTCGTTGGCTTTGCCCGGCCTTTCTGTTCGTCCTCGGCCCTCCCCAGCCGGCCCAAAGCGTTCGCTCGTCGGAGAAAAACGCATCGCCGCCGCCTTCGAATACTTCCGCGCAATCGGCGCCGTACAGCTCCAAGCCGAGCCCTTTGTAAAAGTCGGCGAAGTGCCGCTGCTCTCCGATTCGTTGAGCGTGGCGAAAGTGGGAAAGGTAAAGCTTATTGCGGTAGAAAAGGCCTGGCAGAGTTTGTTGGAATTCATTCATTGGTTCATTTAACGCTTTTTGGCATTGCGAAAGTGCCGTCTCTGTGCGGACTGACCGCTGTTGCAGGCGAAGACCATGTCCGGCAGTCCGTTCACTTGGTCCAGCGTCAGCACCAAAAGGGGCAACAATATTCAGTTGGGCTTTCCCCGTGCCTTTCTATGCTTTCGTTTTACTCACTTCGACTCCCTCCCCCTCAATGGCCCTTTTGAGTTGCGTCCATTGGTCCATCGCTTTCCGTTCGTCCACTACCGTACCCCGCTTCATCCACGGGTTGATTTCATACTGTGTAAAATGCCGTGCTCCGTTTTGCTTTGGCATTTGATTTCGAATTCAATTTCACCTCAACAGAAAAATGCTTTGGTGGGACCATCAAAACTCGCTGAACGATCTCTCCGATGGCGGTGCGCATTTTTCATAAAAGGAATAAATGTGTATTATTAGTACCCTCTTTTCGCGCAGATTGCTGCTTGGCGTCGCTTGCGTAACGTTGAGCCTTGCACCGAGAAATGACCCCGAGACCCCAAAAATCCGAGAAATTTCTCGACTTTTTGTTTTTTAGAAAATTCACAGGCCGCCGGTAAAAAATTGGATTTTTGTGCGATTTAGTAACAGTTTTTACACAAAAAGGGCAATTTTTTATGAAAACATATTAGTTTTGGGTCCGGCCGTACCAACAGACCGGAACGGACCAACTCCGTCTGAATAAAAGGGTCAATATAGAGAATGTCGAATCTTCTAAACATTTAAGGCTTTCGATTTTGCTAGTTTTATCAACAAAGAAAAAGATAGATTTTTGAACTTTGTTTCGTAAAAATTTTGGCTGACCACAAGATAACATAACTATTTCAAACATTTTGGTAAAACTCTAGGAAAATGGGCTGTTCTTATTTTTAATGAAACAGAGTAATATTGCAAAAGCGATGGAAAAAAGCGGAGAACGAATCGATGCCAGGGAAGTGCAGCAGAGGGAGAATGACAATGTTGAACGGATGTTTTCTATTGATTTCTTAATCAATTACTTTCGGTAATCAAAAGGATAATAAAATTAATTTGATTAATTAGTGAAAAAGGGGAATTTAAACAAATCACCAATTAGAATTTTAAATTACTGATCATAAATTGGACACCGTCGGAATTTTGGACACCAAAGGAAAATTGGACACCAAATTCCTCTTTTAAAATATGTATAAACCCAAGAATTTAAACATTCAATATGCACAATGATTGATCAAATGTGGCAAAAAATTGTACGAAATTAGGCGATGATTGTTCAATGTGCCAAAAAATGCGCAAAAATAGGAACCCCATCAAAATGAAAACTTTTTTCGTTATGAATGTATGATGGCTTTCTGCTGCTGATGCTACAAATAATAATAACATTATTTATTTCAATTAAAGACCGCGCCCTTCGCTTTCAATTCTCGCTGGATTCAACGCGGCGAGATAAGCAGTCAAGATTTTTCGAGGTCAGATTTTAAAGCAAATTGGCGGTAGAAGTGTAATTTTTGCATGCTTTACCTTTTTCCAAAACCACGCAATTAAGTGCTGCTATGATTGTTTGTTTCTTCCCATTTTGTTTGACTTTATTGATAGAGGGCGAAGGGAAAAAGGAAATTTCTGAAAAGCTGTTTAGGCGATCAAGGATTGAAAAACAACTTAATTTTGAACCCGATTTTGAACAAAGGCGCAAATGTCGGAAACACCCCCTCCATACCCCTTCGTAAAAATTTTGGCTGAACCCTTCTCCCCTAACCCTTAAAAACTGTCAAAATCACACAAATTTGCTAGCATTCTAAACAGGGCTGGACGTAATTACGGATTACGTATTACGGAAATTACGGCCTTTTTGGAGTTACGGATTACGGGTTACGGATTTTTGGGATTTTTCCGTAATTTTGATCCGTAACTGGCTTTTTAGATTATTTTTCGAGACGATTTCTTGCAAGATTATTTTTTATAAAATGAATTTTTTTTTCTATTTTTATTAAAAGGCTACCCATATTTCGATTTAATCTGACTTATTCTTGGTAATTTGTAGTATTATTAACATACATAAAGGGGGGGGGGAGGCTAGCAAAGGGGAAAAGAGGAAATGCTAAAAATTTGCCATTTTTTAACAAATTCGTTAAAATTCTGAAAAAAATTTTCCTCGGCGGCGCTTATCGGCACTGCCCGCCCCAAAAATTCCTAATTATTTTTAAATATTAGGATGGCATTGCACACAAACGTCATTGCTTCTTTCTCCGAAACTGCGATCGCCCGCGGCAAACGCCGGTGGACCAAAAGAAGGGGGGGGGGGATTAAAAAACCTAAAAATTAATTAAAAATGGAATAATTAAATAAATTGGAACGCGTAAAAGTAATGAATATCGAAATATTTGTTCGTAGGCCTAAAGTGACCGAAATCCCTCGTCACGATACATTCGTTGGCTTTGCCCGGCCTTTCTGTTCGTCCTCGGCCCTCCCCAGCCGGCCCAAAGCGTTCGCTCGTCGGAGAAAAACGCATCGCCGCCGCCTTCGAATACTTCCGCGCAATCGGCGCCGTACAGCTCCAAGCCGAGCCCTTTGTAAAAGTCGGCGAAGTGCCGCTGCTCTCCGATTCGTTGAGCGTGGCGAAAGTGGGAAAGGTAAAGCTTATTGCGGTAGAAAAGGCCTGGCAAAGAGTTTGTTGGAATTCATTCATTGGTTCATTTAACGCTTTTTGGCATTGCGAAAGTGCCGTCTCTGTGCGGACTGACCGCTGTTGCAGGCGAAGACCATGTCCGGCAGTCCGTTCACTTGGTCCAGCGTCAGCACCAAAAGGGGCAACAATATTCAGTTGGGCTTTCCCCGTGCCTTTCTATGCTTTCGTTTTACTCACTTCGACTCCCTCCCCCTCAATGGCCCTTTTGAGTTGCGTCCATTGGTCCATCGCTTTCCGTTCGTCCACTACCGTACCCCGCTTCATCCACGGGTTGATTTCATTTCGATTTTGCTAGTTTTATCAACAAAGAAAAAGATAGATTTTTGAACTTTGTTTCGTAAAAATTTTGGCTGACCCCCCCCCATTTTCCATGTGTGTGCGTTACTGATGAAGATTAATTTATGATATCGTCCTAAAAAATTTGAATACATTTAATCAACAATAGACAAATTGGCCTTTTTGACCTCAAAAACTGGTTGGGCGACTTTCATTCGTCTTTAATTTATGTCAAAAATAAGCAAAATTTCGCTTTTTGGTTGATTTTTCGCAAAAAATGAGTACATTTTTGCTTTATCATGTTTTTTTTTCTCCTAAAATGATTTTTAATACCACATTTAGCCATTTTTGAAGATTTTACTTTATGTTTAACAAATTTGAAGAAATTTTGAGAAATTACACCCTCAATTTGGAAAATTTTATGTGCATATTTTTGCCAGCCCTAATTATAACATATATTTAGACCAATTGCGAACTCCGGAAAAGATTATATTGTTGAAAAAGTTTTGAATTTTGGACTTTTTTGGGGATTTCGACTTTAGGTTGAATACGTTATTTTAAATTTTGATTGGAAATTTAGCTGATTATTTTTTGTTTATGTATATTTATTTACCCCAATATATGGTCTAAGCAACCTTTATTGATTAAAAAAATTTAAATTGTGATGAGTACATTTGAAAAAAAAGCTGGCCATTTTCTGGTAAAAATTTTTATTTCTGGAGAGAAGGAGCACGTGTCCCCCCTCCAATGGATACGAGCCTGGTCATCCCACAAACCACATCACGACTGAGATTGAGTCGGGGAGAAGTCGGACCTCCAGCAAGGGAAATTTGGTTTTTATGGGTTTGTGAAAAATTTTGGGGAGAATTATGAGAAAGTTTGAATTTTTTGAATAAATTGTTGGAGGTCTTACAGAACTATTTATTAAAAAGTTGGGGGAATTGTTTTTTGAAGGAATGCAATTCGCTGAATGCCTTGTCTAAGAGGATTTCTTGTTCAGCTGGGTTCCGCGGTTTGAAAATGCGGTCGTTGCTCGCGGCTGACCACGCACAAATACTCGGGCTGTCCCGACTCACTGGCATGCACAGAATGGCCGATTGGGACGAGCTGATTATGAGCAATGGATGGTCAAAAGGAACGGGTTGGGAGGAGATGGGATTTACCCACTCATTGTCAGCTCTTCGTATTCCTTCTTCAGTTGTTCTATAGTCAGTGCCGGGCGGACGAACAGTCGGGTCATGTTTTGTTGAGATCGGAGTCGAGCACGTTCACGCTTCCAGCCTCCGAGTGCCATGTGTGGTGTTCGGGTGCTGGCATGATCACCTTGAGCGGGCGCGGTGCTGTGCGCTGCGGATCGTACACTCAAGTCGAAAGACGGCGGTTGGTTGGGCCTCAACTTCAAGATGGTCCAGGATTTTTGTGGCGGCTTCCCTGTCTTCCTGAACACGCTCCGATGGGCGAATGGCAATGCTTTCCGGGAGGCCAATGAAGACCAGGGTGCGTTGTCGTTCTTGTTCCGCGAGTGCGACAGTGTTTGGGTCCAGGTCCGGTGAAGTTGCCATTGGACGTTTGGCGCAAGGCGGAGTGATGTTTGATGCGTTGATTCGCTTCATGTCGAAGAGTTAGGAAATAATATTTTTATTTGAGATCTTAAGGACTCAAACTTGGGTAATTAAACCTTTCATACACCACAAAATCATTTCATTCCGCTTTATCATTCTCGTGAATAAGTCTCCTGATCAGACTTTGCTCAAAAAGGGGCGGAAAAAAGCCTTGACTCAAATTTGAAAAACTATTTAATAGTATTGGATAACTAAAAACTGATCAATTAATGATCATTTTCCCTTGAAATACGGTAGAAAATAGTGATTTTTTATCGTCATCAAATCAACCATGTATAACTTTTATCTACAAGTCGTAGACCAACCATTCAAAAGGCAATTCGGTAGAGAATTTTGTGCTCTTTCTGGTAGCCCAATCAAAAAATTTCAGCAAAAATTTTCCCAGCCCCCTAGGAATTTTTTCGAAAATTTTCCCAATTTCAAGCCATTTTTGACTTTCCTGATCACCATGAAGGAGTGATCTGATCAAGTTGGTGTAAAAGCCTTTTAGATCAGTATCAAAAGATAAGCTAGCATGAATTATTTCAGGTTTTTAAATGAACTCTAAGGTGGTTTTTCAAGTTTGAGTCAAGACTTTTTTCCGCCCTTTTTTTGAGTCAAGTTTGATCAAGTGAATCAATCTCGGGATGAATAAGTCAAATAAATTTTCTTGTTGTGTGTGGACGAGTTATATATTGAGGGTAATAATTATACAAAAAGAAAAATAATAAGTCGACTTAAACAAACAAAATTTTAAATTTTACAAATTTTATCACTTTAGTCAAGACTTTTTTCCATCACTGTAAGAATATATAATCACTTTGGACATTTTGATCAATAGAAAAATGGTTAATTCTCGCTTTTTGGTTGAAAACAGCAGTTTAGGACTTGAGTTATACGTAACGAAAATTTGAAAATCTCACAACTTTTTTCTGAAATATCAAATTGCTTAGCATTCCATTAGAAAAAGATTCTCCATTTCAATAACTTTTTTTAGATATCAAATTTGTTCAGTTTGATTGGGTATGAAGCGAGTTATGGCAGATCAAAATAAAAAATACAAAAAAGGCATTTTCCAGTGTAAATTTTGAAATAACGCGCAAAAAATTACGCCAATTACGCTATTTGGCGTTTTGAGCAATTTTGTCTGACACTGGGGCGTGCCCATAGTGTAGGAGCTCATTTCTGGGATGGTGTGTATAAAAACGATTAATTTTGGTCACAATTTCAAAAAGGTACGTTTTCAAATTTTGTGGAATACCTATTCGTATTCGAATTCCTTCACCAACCGAATCTTTATTTTTCGGCATCTTCTTTGCTGAGTTTCAAATTTTCTAAAATCCCGGGTTCATTTTTTCACAAGTAAATTTTTTGGTGGAATCCAGATTCTCCAGTATTACCCGTAATTGAAAAAAGCACGAAAAGCCATAAGCGCAAAAAAGTCAAAATTTCGAGTCTCAAAAAGTAAAAAGTCAACTAAAAATGTGTGTTTTAAGCTCCACACAATAGTCGGCTTTTCGGTATGGTTACTTTTACTGGTCCCATAAAAAAAAAGAATAAATAAGGCGGTTTTTTGCGGTTCTGTGTTCCCTCGGGGGTTATCGGGGCCACTGATCACGAATATTACATCAGATTTGTCATGTGACTTGATCTACTCTATCATTTTTCATCAAGTCTAAGATTAAACAACTAATTTTTCATTTTTTTAAAATTATAGCTTTAAAAATCTTCTATTGGATGGAGCTGTTGCCCGAGTTCGACATGCTCCTCGCCATTTGTGGTTCCGCCCGCCAATTGGCCGTCATCCATCTCCAACAAATCCACCGCGCATTCAAAGTTGCACAACAGCCGACGGTGTCCTGCACAAACATTGCCAACATCGAACAATGCCATATTGCGGTGGTCAGCAACTCGGAACATCACCGCGACAAACGGTCCTTCCCCTCCACATCACTCTTCGTTCCTTTTTCCCTTATCCATTGTCCGTTTCCATTTCAGTTTCGTTTACATTGCCACAATCGACGAACATCGTCCGTTTCCATTTTCGACAACTTTTATTTATTCTTTCGAACTTAATTTTTGTTTAACTTTTGGGATTGCCACTTGGCGCTTGCCTTTTATGATCTGATTTTGTGCGCATAAATCTGCTTGCTATCCAATCAAATAGATTGTTTTCTTCAGGGCGGTGCACATATATTACGTTTTATTTTAAGTAAATGAAAATTTTTTTGTTAAGACAACATGTGGCTGGGTTAGATTCGTTGATTTCTAAAAGTCCCTTATTTCACAATTTCATCACCAAACATTGGCATGCACCACCGGACTAAAAGATTAAATCGCCACCATTTAAAATCCCTCTCCCCACTTTCATAAATTCGCCCATTTCCAATTCTTTGACTGCATAGCCAATAGAGGCCAATTTCGCATGTGTTTCTTCGCTAATTCCCTTCGGACTGATCACTCGGCGTCGGATTGTGATGGCATTGCACACAAACGTCATTGCTTCTTTCTCCGAAACTGCGATCGCCCGCGGCAAACGCCGTAGGACCAAAAGAAGGGGGGGGGATTAAAAACCCTAAAAATTAATTAAAAATGGAATAATTAAATAAATTGGAACGCGTAAAAGTAATGAATATCGAAATATTTTCACTTCTTTTTTGGTGTTCTCAGAGAAAGCGGGAGGAAACCAAAGCTGAAAAATGAAATAAAATTGAAAAATGCCAAAAAACTTACCGCCGAGTCAATGCCAACCGGGCAAAGGCACGTGTCCAAATGGTAAAAGCGCGGGTCGACCAATTCGCAGGGCACTGTTTCGAAGTCGCCCATCTTTCGGATGTGTTCGTAGGCCTAAAGTGACCGAAATCCCTCGTCACGATACATTCGTTGGCTTTGCCCGGCCTTTCTGTTCGTCCTCGGCCCTCCCCAGCCGGCCCAAAGCGTTCGCTCGTCGGAGAAAAACGCATCGCCGCCGCCTTCGAATACTTCCGCGCAATCGGCGCCGTACAGCTCCAAGCCGAGCCCTTTGTAAAAGTCGGCGAAGTGCCGCTGCTCTCCGATTCGTTGAGAAGCGAATTCAACAGTCACGTAAAGCTTATTGCGGTAGAAAAGGCCTGGCAGAGTTTGTTGGAATTCATTCATTGGTTCATTTAACGCTTTTTGGCATTGCGAAAGTGCCGTCTCTGTGCGGACTGACCGCTGTTGCAGGCGAAGACCATGTCCGGCAGTCCGTTCACTTGGTCCAGCGTCAGCACCAAAAGGGGCAACAATATTCAGTTGGGCTTTCCCCGTGCCTTTCTATGCTTTCGTTTTACTCACTTCGACTCCCTCCCCCTCAATGGCCCTTTTGAGTTGCGTCCATTGGTCCATCGCTTTCCGTTCGTCCACTACCGTACCCCGCTTCATCCACGGGTTGATTTCATACTGTGTAAAATGCCGTGCTCCGTTTTGCTTTGGCATTTGATTTCGAATTCAATTTCACCTCAACAGAAAAATGCTTTGGTGGGACCATCAAAACTCGCTGAACGATCTCTCCGATGGCGGTGCGCATTTTTCATAAAAGGAATAAATCCAACTCGTCCAAACTGTTCACATTTTTATCCCATTTGAGTCGACAGGAAATGTCCTCCTGAAAATTATTTTAATATGTAATAATTTGATGATGATTTAATTTCCTATCATTTCGTTCACATTTGATCAGTGAACGGATGTTTTCTATTGATTTCTTAATCAATTACTTTCGGTAATCAAAAGGATAATAAATTTAATTTGATTAATTAGTGAAAAAGGGGAATTTAAACAAATCACCAATTAGAATTGTAAAATACTGATCATAAATTGGACACCGTCGGAATTTTGGACACCAAAGGAAAATTGGACACCAAATTCCTCTTTTAAAATATGTATAAACCCAAGAATTTAAACATTCAATATGCACAATGATTGATCAAATGTGGCAAAAAAGTGTACGAAATTAGGCGATGATTGTTCAATGTGCCAAAAAATGCGCAAAAATAGGAACCCCATCAAAATGAAAACTTTTTTCGTTATGAATGTATGATGGCTTTCTGCTGCTGATGCTACAAATAATAATAACATTATTTATTTCAATTAAAATTTTTGTTTTATTTATTTTTAACTTATTTACGTTTTTATCCTTTTGTATTCGTCTTCCAAAGTCACATTTGAACCGAACGAAACGCCGACCAAAGAAGCGCCAAAGAGCAAACTTCGTTTGCTGCGCAAAAACAGCGAAAAATGGTCACGGAAAATACGGCGAGAAAAGGCCACGGTGAAACGAGCAATACACAACTGACAATGAGAAAAGGGAGGGAAGAAATTATGAAGACACTTTGGAAGCGAACGCCACCCAAACGACACCTTGCAAAAATTGACGGGAAAATGTCGAAAATTGCCTAACCTGAAGATCATGGCTAATTCTATATGCAAATTATGTATGAAAAGTTTTCTTGCGATTTGCTCAAATAAGTAAATAAATTTAAAAAAACAAATTAATTAAAAATATCAAAATACAAAATTGTAAAATTTTTAAGCAAAAAAGATGGAATCCTGATACATAGCTAAATTAGTTTTTGTTAAGAAAAAAGATATTTAGGTAGGTATTTTTAGATCTTTTAAAAATTCGATTAGAAAAACATTTCAAATTATTATTGTCTTTTTTACTTTGTAATGTTCATTTTTTAATACATAAGCATAAAGCATAAGCTTCCGTTTTTTAAAATGATCCGCTGAATTGCTTCGCATTTCTCTCCACTTTCTTCTCTTTCTTCGGTGCCTCTTTTGCCCTTTCGTCTTTTGCTGATCGCTGCCACTTTGGCCTTTTTCTCCGTTTCTCCCATTCCCTTTTTGATGCCGCGCTTTCCTTTTGCTAAACGATGCTCCTTTTTCACATTAACTAATTTTTCTCGGTAGCATTTGCAAAATCCGTGTCGACTTGAAGCCAACAGATTAATTTAAAAACCAATATAATACTTAACATAAAAGCACAGAAACTTATTGTTAACAGCAATAACATACTATTAAGTACCAATTAATGTTTATTTATGCGGCACATTGGCAGGCAAGTTATTATTTTCGAAATGGGTCATTACAATACAAAGTGATACATATTCACACACTTAAATTATTAGTAATTAGCAACTGCTATTTTATTTTAATCTCTTTTTTATCGTTTGGAAGTTCTTCACAGCAGTGCCATCGCAATCAGTGGTAATATCCCTTCACAATAGCGACCAAACCATCCTGGAAAATCAATGTTTTCGCTTCATGAAATCGCTTTTTCTTACAATTATAAATTGGGTTAAATAAATATCATTTGCATAATGTCAAAATACGACGATTTTTTAAATGTAGCTTTTTATTGTATAACAAACATTACATATTCTCTTATAATCAAAAATTGAAAGAGGGGCTGTCCAGCGGATTCTCCCATCCCCGGAATTTTTCTCGCGATGGGCCTTACCTTATAAGCGCCAGAGCAGTCGCTAGCGATGGCATTTTCCAGTGAAGTGCCGTACATATTTTGATATGCCTGGCGAATGTCGGCCAAGTCGACTTCGGAGCGGGTGACGACGAGGCGAATCTGTGAAAGGTGCAAAAAGCTAGCATTTTATATAATTTGTATAAATTTGGAGCATTCGCTTATCCGTTCGTCCATTTCCTTACCAAATCGGTGTCGCGGGTGCCAATGCCCTAACAATGAAAAATTAAAGTAACAATTGAAAATTAATAAGTGCCTTCATCGAATTGTGGAGAAGCTCAGCGAAATATGAGGCACGGTTGCGAATACTCTTCACCAAAGCCAAATTGGCATCACGAATGTCACCGCTTAAAACGGAAAATAAAACTTACCAAAAATAAAATCCAAAAAAACTCGTAGATGATAACAAGTGAACCGCTCAATTTGAACTCACCTAAACTCGTTGCTAATTGCCTGTTCAATGGAATGGCCATGCTGTCGTTGGTATTCGTCAAAGACCTTCAAAACAACGGGCGTCAAAAACAAACCAAGACAAAAAACACCATGCGAAGCTGCGCAAAGTTCTGCACCGCCAAAATAGAGTTGAAGGCGATTTCGTCGGTGCCGAGGCGTGCCTCACCGGCGCGCCACAATCGCTGGGCATCCTAAGAAGGGAAGCAAAGTTCAGTGAAGGGTCAGTCAGTCAACAAATTGAAAACCAATTTCTTCAATTTATTAAAAGCCGGCACTTTGTACTTGATAAGGCATATTTTTATTGCGATAAAGAAAAGTTTCGGCACAATTGGAAAAATTTGAATTTTGGCCAGAAGAAAAGCATTAAAATAAAACGATGTTTCGTAAAATTACTAGGCTATTGAGGCGAATTGAGAAACGACCAAAAATGGAAAATCGAATTATAAAAGCAAAAATTTAAAAAAATTCATAAATTAATTACTAAGTGCTCAATTGAGTTGCAAAATGAATGTGTTGTGAAAACACTCGCCTGATTGGCCTTAATTGGGTCGGTGTGCATTTGCTCATCACGCGCGCCGGAACACAGCGAAATGAGCAGACGCTGGAAATAGCCGGAAGTTTCGCCGATGATGTCACGCTCCAAATCCGAGTTGTACATTTGGCTGCAAATGGAAGAAAAAAAAGTTAAAAATTAGAGGCAATGAAAAAATAAATGAAAAGATTAAAGCTAATTATAAGTGTGAGCAATCGGTAATTAACACACTAAAATGAGAGACACGACTTAAAACTGTAAAATCTAAATTTTATTTCCGACTTTAACCCACCGATAAGCCATTTTGACGGCATAAATTTGCACATTTGGTCGCGTCGTCATAATCCTGTCAAAAGTTTATGTAAATGCGTATGAAATATCGAAAAGGAACTCACTCGATCAGAATATGCTCTTTGGTGCCAAGTCCCTAAAATGAGAAAACGATTGCCAGAGGCATCAAACGGAGTGAATGAACAGAGCAAAAAGAAAAATGAAGGGGTAATTAAGCCCGATTAATTGGCATCGAACCCAAATTAGAGCAACAATTTTTCTTTTCACAACCATTACACGCAAAACGCACCTCCATCGAACGGCGCAATTGTGCGGCGTCGTACACTGCCGGCAGTTCCATAAGTGCAATAATTAAGTGTTCGAAGTCGCCTGTTAGTTCGCTTTTCAACTCCGGGATCAGTTCCTTGCCATACATTTGCTTGAACGTGCGGATGACCTGAAACGAAAACCACAAAATTTAAAACAGTCAGTCAGAACTTTCGAAAGTTAAGAAAAGTGAGGGGATTTTCATTTTACGGCATTTATTTGCCCAAGGGGAATGCATTCTTTGTCCATTTGTTTTTTTTTCTCCACTCGCCTCTTGGCGTTGTGCATTGTTGCAGTTGACCAACGCTTGGATCACTTTGCTTTTGTCACAGCCAAAGCCTTTCATCGCTTTGCGCAGCAATTCCGCTGTCATTTGCGCGTTGAAATTTGGGTTTGCCCGAATTGAGGGGGCGGACATTGCTAAAAGGGGAGGACAAATTTAGAATAAATATATGTTTAAAAGGTGCACATTAATTCATTTTAATAAGACAAAAAGAAAATTAGATTTTACACTTATCTATAATTTTTCTATTTAAAGGGAAGAGTCAATGACAAAATCCCATTTTTGTATTAATTGCCATGACACCGTGGGAAGGGTGGGGGAGGAAAGGACAAATGTGCTCTTTTTCTTTCGTTTGTTTTAATTATTCGTTGTTTTTAACACTCAAAATGAGACTAAACATATGCGTAGATGACGAATGCGTTTGAATTGTTTTGTCCTTTCATCCTCCAATCGACCACGGGCGCGAAACGCATTCCAACCCAACAGCTCATCCAACAGAGAACGCTGCACTCTCTGCCAAAGTTGGAAGTGAAATTGGTGACACATCGATTGACAAAAAGTGAGTAACCGTTAATCAACTTTCCCACCATTCATCGTCCATTACTCTACGACGGAAATTAAGCAGCAAAAAAATTGTGGGAAGGAAAAGCGAATCGTAAATTGGCAATTATTAGTAAAATGTGAGGTTAAGTGAAGCGTAGTGCTGCAGGTGACAGCGCAAGTAAATAACAATAAAAAAGACACTTGGCACTTTCCAATTTTAGATTCGCTATGCATTTTTAAGCGCAACAAAGGGAATTATTTTATTAAAGCAAAGGAACGGAGGGGGGGGGGGTTACAAAATGGCCAATCGTCATGGATCGGTGCGTTTGTGTGAATGGCATACGACTCGACCAATTTAAATGCTTTGCCTGATGCTTGTGAAATGCCACCCAAATGCTGCTGCAGCTGAGGATGACCGTGTTGTTGCATTTGCGGATAGCCAAACCCGGCGCCACCGCCGCCATACGCCGTCTGTTGCGGTTGACTCCCAAAAGTTTGTGTTGGATAGGCCCCGGCACCACCGCCGGTGGTATGGTACGGCGGTTGCTGATACGGCGCCGTTTGTTGGGGGTAGGGCGAAGGTACCGGTGCCCCTCCGCCACCCAAATTGGGCTGATACGGCGGGTAACCTCCGCCACCCGCCGAAGGAGCGTCAATGTTAAATCCGATGGAAGCACCCGACGAAGGAGCATAACCTGGAAAACATCACTGTTTCCCGGGGTCGGTCGGCCAACATTATTTCCACCCCCCCCCCAAAAAAAAAACCATGTCAATCCCTCCGCACCAACAATGATTATCAAAAAATTTGTACCGCCTGTGGAAGTTGGATACGGTGTCGGCTGATATTGCGGTGGATAACCAGCGGTGCCGTACGGTGGAGCAATGCCGCCGTACTGTTGCGGAGGGTACGCACCCGCGGACGGCGGAGCAGCGGGCGGATATCCACCAGCGTTGCCAGTGTTTCCGGTGCCGTACTGTTGCGGATGGGCGCCTCCCGGATAATTCGATTGATTGTTGTAACCGCCGGAAGACATTTGTTGGGGCTGAGTTGAAGGATAATGCTGAAACTGACACATTTTATTATGGAAAAAAAACTAAAAGCATAATTAAATACCCATTTTCATGTAAAAAAACTATATTATTAAGGAAAGCAAACGGCAGATTCTGAAGAAATAACCCAAAATTGAATTGCTTAATTTGTAAAACCATTTTCAGGCATTATACAAAATATGTAATTTGGTATTATAATGAATGCGTACAACCCAATTAAAATTATTTAATAACCCTTTTTTCTCTTACTAATTGGGCATTTATTATTCTTTTCTTTTTTTAATTTGTTCCCCCATTCGCCTGTTGATTCGTCGAATTGACAGCGGAAGCGATTGTCGAAGAGATTTTGCCCAAGAGACCGCCGCCAAACGGTGCTGCTGACGACGATTTGTTTTGCTGTTGGTGGTGATAAGTGTTGTCAGCCTTTTTATTGCCGCCGAGAATTTTGTTTGTGATTGAGTTTGTCTAAAGTTAGTAATTTAAATTACAGCCTCAGTGAGGGGGGAGGGAACGACACAAAACTAAATCAATGCATAAGGCAAGATCCCCATTAATTAATAGATTCAAAAAATGGATTTAAATACTCGGCGCTAATGGAAAAGTATTTGCGCTTGAAAATGAAAAACAAAGGGGACATTTAAAACAACGGTTTCATTTTAAATTAATTGATTGATTACTTTTTGGCAAAATGCAATAAATCAAATCGTTTACTTTTTCAACCAATAAATAATTTAAAAAACCGTAATCTATTCGAAAATTGTACGGTAAAGGGTAAGAGTTACGGGCTGCGAAAGAATGGAGTACGGACTTATAGGCTTTATAATCCGAAGTCCGTAAACCCATTCGGTCGAAAAAATATGGATTACGGGCTATGGGTCCGTAAAAACCCGTTCCAGGAAGTGGGAACGGGATTCCCATAAAATCCCATTCGCGTAAAAAAAATCATACTGGGATAGAAAGTACTAGATTGGGACCGGGACTCCCAAAAAAATCCCCAGGGAGTCACGAGTAGGGATGATATTTTTAGGTTTTTCACTATTTTTTTCCTAAGCTCCCCGTAGCCTGAAATGCACGAAAAACATGTTTTTTTGGCTGTTGTTAAGCTACTTTTCGAGTTATTAGCACCTATTTTCTAGGTTTTTATTATTAGCACCTAAAAAACCTAAAAAAATTTTTAAAACTATTTTCACCTATTTTGGCGTTTTGCCCAAAATTTGTTAACAAAAATGCAATAAAATAGAAAAATAAACCCGTAAGAATCGGGGACCCACGCGTTTCGGCGCTCGCGTTTCGGCGCTCGCGTTTCGGCGCTCCCGTTTCGGCGCCAGCTCGTTTTTCCACTTAAGCTTTTTTCTTTGGCATCCAAATCCAACAATCTTGGTATCATTCGAAAGCTCTTAACATGCTCTATTAGCCTTATCAAAAACGAAACGTTTTTCAAGCCTGTAAAAATTTTATTAAGAAAAAACTTCAAAAATTTCGACTTTTCGCAATTTTCATGCATAACTGTTTTGTGTCTAATTGCAAAGCAATAGCTTAGAAAAATCTTCTAAATAGATTAAGCTTTCGAACGACACCAACAATGTTGGATTTGGTTTACAAAGAAAAAAGTTATAGCCAAAAACATGTTGGCGCCGAAACGGGAGCGCCGAAACGCGAGTGCCGAAACGCGAGCGCCGAAACGGGAGCGCCGAAACGCAGTGGACCCTAAGAATCGACCCAAAAAATTTTCAAAAAATACGTCCCTAAGAATCGACCCGAAAATTTTCAAAAATACACCCCTAAAAATGAAAAATTTCTCAAAAATTTCTCTCCAAAATTTATTTATTTATTTCTTGACAGTGATTTTAAAATTTTTTTAGCTCAATCTTATTTGGCCTAATTTTTTTACTTTTTTGAATAAATTTTGTCTTTTTACACCCCTAAATTCGGAACTTTTTGGCACCTATTTTCCATTTTTAGCACCTATTTTGGGGGTTTTTTAGAACCTAAAACCTATCTATTTTGGCAGTTTTTAGCACCTATAAATATCATCCCTAGTCACGAGTCTTTCAGTACATCCGTGTTTTGCTACCCCCCCCCTTTGAGAAATTTAAAAAATCCATATTTCCATTTTCAAAAAATCATGGATATTTTGTTAAATCTATGAAGCCCCAAGAAACGAAAATGAGCAAGTGTTCAAGAAATAAAAATTGTGAAACAAAACTGACCCAATTTTTGGCAGTGCAAAAGTATTGCCCCAAAATGTTTAATCGACCAAAACTAAATTTTATGCAGAGAAAAAATTCATGCTAGTTAACTTTTGATGCTGATCAAAAAAGTTTTGGATCACCATGATCAGAACACTCCTTTTTTGGTGAAAATCTATTAAAAACGGATAAATCCAAAATTATATTTGCCTAAAAACGGCAGCTCTGGATAAAATAATGACGAAAAAGCTGAAAGAATTGATTTGTTTGGATTCCAGCAATTCGACTTTTCCCGAAGTAATTAATGTCTCCCCCAAACTCACTTTCTTTCTTTCTTTTTCTTATCTCATCATCACACCTAATCAACAACAAAATCCAATCGGCCTCATTTGCGACCTCTCACAATCGGCGGAATGACTTTTCTTTCCCCCCCCCCTTAACTCAGTTCAAAATGCGTCTCTTCTGGGATTCTCTCATTCATTGCTATGAGAAGAAGCAATTCAAAGTCCAAAGACATAATCGGAACCCAAATTTAGCATTTAGAACAAATTATGAAATGTTGTGTCGTCGTTTTTTCACCATTTCATCAGCCGCCGCTTTGCTTCTCCCCGCGCCCTTTCTCTTATTCTTATCATTTGCATTGCCTCGGTCATTCGTCCGTTCATTCCCTTCCCTTTCCCCCCCCCCGTCTCTGCTCACTCGTTTTTCTCTAAATTTCCTCGTTAAAATTCGTCATAATTTGTCGTTACTTCTCTCCCCCCCCCTAAATTGCTTATCATTACCACTTACTACGGGCTGTAAGAAATCAAATAAATGGAGCAATTCTAAGTATTACTTTGTAGTTTGGTGCCAACACATATGCTAATAGAAACAGATTTAAAATGATATTTCAAATTCTTTTTCAAAAAAGCCCAAAATATTAATTCAAATTTTTTCGGTTGCCGGGCACAAAATCCCTCTAAGCTTTTCAAAATTTGAGAATTTTGCTGTCCATTCGGCATCATCATACCCTTCGTTTCCCCAAAAATTAAACCTTAATTTTGAGTCAACATATTTAAATTTGAGTTAAATTTTTTTTTTGGTAACTTTGCTTCGAGTAACTTAAAATATACACACTAAGCGACGGCCTATTTTTCACAATTTTCCATAACTTTCAAATCTACCCAAATACAAATCTCTGGCAAAATTATCTCATCATTCTCATTATTCCATTTTCCACTTCCAATCTCTAACAAATCTTTCGCAAATTCTTGCTCTGTTGCAAGAGCTCTCATATTCTTTGTCAATCTGTATCTTTTAGCTAATCTCCAATACTCACTTCTCTTTATAGTTGCATTGACCATCTCAGCTCTCGTGGCATGTTTCTGAATTGGAAGGGTTTGACGAAAGTCTCCCGTCCAAAGCATGACTTTGCCACCAAATGCAATTCCATTATTCATTATCTCTTTCAATTTCTCATCCAAAGTTCTCATTGCGCGCTTATTTATCATAGGCGCTTCATCACAAATGAACAAATCAGTAGTTTTCAATTCTTGCCAAGCCTTTGATCTCGGACTAATACTCGAATTACTCATATCCAAAGTCAGTCCAAATCTATTGTGCAATGTTCTTCCAGCAGGCAGCAAAGTTGCTGCAATGCCAGTAAAAGCCATTGTACAAACTTTCTTCTTCTGTCCTCTCAGCATATGTACAATTGTCTTGTTCACATGCGTCTTTCCAGTTCCACCCGGTCCACTAAGAAAGTAGAACGCGGGTTCATTTACAGGATTCCATATTCTATGCAAAATTTCATCACAAATTTCTCTCTGTTCGGCATACATCAAAGCATAGTCTCTTTGTCCCAAATCCAATTCTTCAGCTAAATCAAATACTTGCTCAACATCATCATCAACATTTATCTGTTCCATGGTTGGAAAATCGGCAAGCGTTTTTCCAGCCTTCATAATGCTCAGTGCTATCTCTTTATAAGCTTTAGCATAAGCCAATTCTTTTCTAAAACTCCTGCAAAAATCTTCAGACAAAGAGTCTTTAAACATATTCCAAAGCTCCTCCGGTTTGGCCGGATTGCAGTGTACTAAAATCAATGCAAAAAACTCTCTCAATTTCCATGGCATCTCAAAACTCTCTGCTTCTTCTAATGCTCTTTTCCACTCTTCATCATTTCTAATCAAACCTCTTTCTAAACATGCGGCTGAAAAAGTTTCACAAACTTTTGCATTGCCATTAGTATCAAAAACTGATTTCAAATCATCATAGAAGCATGCTCCCTTCACATTTAACAACAACAGCCTCAGGTGGTATCGTTCCGGCTCAGCCGGTGACACCTTCACCATTCGGCCAATTGTGTTAAAATATGTCTTTCTCTCTGTCCATTTTCCTTTCTTAAAACAAAACTTTTCAGGTATCTGGTGATAAAACAAATTTTTTGCCAAAACATTTGTCTTATTCAATTCAAAATATGCCATCAACTCAGAACCATTCGCAATTCTTTCACGAATCTCTTCTTCTTCCATATTGGGTGGCCTAAAAAATAATTCTGTTAATTTAAGGATATAAGTTAATCGTAACTCATCCTATCTATATTTCTTCATTTCGAATACCCATTCCCCCAAGTGTCACCCACATGTACGGCTTGCATCCCGCATTAATTGTTTTGGCGACGGAATTGGTCAAATGGCCCGAAATTCCGAAGTCGCATATTTTCACCTCTCCGTTTCGGTTCAGCAAAATGTTTGATGGCTTTACGTCTGACAATGAGATTAATATACATATATATATATATATATAAGGACAAAGGCTGATTATGATTGATTGTCTGAGTGCTCACCTCTGTGAATGAGGTTCATCTTTTCCTTCATAAAGTTTAGGCCTTCAACAACCTTAAAAGAATTTATTTGCCTAATTTTTTTGGATAAAAAAATCTAATATTCTTCTCACTGAATACGCCACGCGCGCAACAAATTTCTCGGGGACTTGACGACCCATGTCGACACAAAGTCTGTAGAATTTGTCCAGAGAAATGTCCATAACCTTGGGGGGAATTCAAAATAACTACAAAAAAATGCTAACATTCCCTTAAGCACTTTCGAACAGCAAAAAAAACATGGGATTTGTTTACAAAACAATATAAAATGGCCACCACTCTGCTGATTGCTGTCATTTCCTTTGTTTTTTACCTCCATGCAAATCCAAACGTCGCCCTCTCTGTACATGGCGCCGTAAAAACGGACCATCTGCTGACATCGGCCACTGACTATCTCATTCATAATAGCTTTAACTTTTAAATTAAAAACTCTGACAACCAAATCTGGTCTATCACTTGACTTTTGTTCATGAAACAAATTCTCTGAAATCTCTTCCCATTGCGGGTTACATGTCATAGTCAAAAACATATCTGGTTTACCAAACCGTCTAACAACGGCCATCGCATCTTGAAAATGCTTCTCAATATATCTCGGACTGTTTGTCATACTCGGAGGAAGAATGACCTTCCTACCCAGTGGCAAACCTCTTTCTTCTGCTCTTCTCATTAACATATTATCAACATTCTTATATGCATCAGCCAAAATCTTTTTCTGATTACACTTTATCCAATTCATTCTGTCTCCTTCAATCTTAACATATTCATCAACACAATACTGTTGAAAGAGCTTTCCACCGTACAAAATTGGGTTAAACTCTCTTTCTCTAATTGCTAATGTGTAACACACATACTGCAACCTCGTTACTCTTCTGTTACTATTTCTATGCTTCATTTCAGGGTGCCAACCAAGCGTACCACGCGGATAAAACAGTGGGTAAGTCATTGGAGTCACCATTGAATCTGTACTCTTCAAAATCTTCAATTCCTTTCCACGTTCTCTCACCACAATCTTGGCATTAGGTACTTCACCGTCAGCCCCAGGTACATAAACTGCAGCAGGCAAGAACTAGAATTGCTCATACAGTTTAGTTCTTTAGTTAGCGTATCGGAATTCGTTTAAAATCCACAAAAGATTTGCAATAGTATGACCTAATCTGATTGTTGTATTTTTTGAAGCTCTGGTTTAGGATTCTTCTTCAGTACAACATTTGTGATGTCGAACCAACAAAATGGTGATGTCGCAAGCAGTTCTCAGCAATTGAGGGTCAATATCGACATTGGCATGCCTCAGTGCTCTCATTGCATGCTCAGTATCTACGATGAAAATCTGCCCATAAGCAGGATCATCGTCATTTTCTGGATTCAGAGCCAAATTCATTCTATGATAAATCTGACCGTAAATGCGAAAGCAATACGGACCTCGGTTATTCGGGTATCTATATCTCAGCGGATTCATTGAAGCAAATGAAACGCTGCTATTCAAATGTCTAATATTGTCAAAGAAATTCACGTGTCTCGCATCAAATTTCATGAACAAATCCCTCAATTCCTCAGGGAAATCCTGCTCAGGAATCTCGGGAACAAAAACTTTTCCATAGTGGCAGCAATCCTTGAAAGAATTGCCTCGGCCACTCATTTTTTCTTCAACAAAATGCAAAGCATCACAAAATTCACATCTAACATTCATAGGTCCAAGTCTGTTTTCATGAGCATTCACATAGGATCCCGCTGCATAAACATTAACCACACCTTGTCTAATTACTCTATGTCTAATTCTATCTTGTTCCAAGCGCAACTGTCTCTCTACTATAGATTCATTTGCTATTCTATCTCTAATCTGTTCTATGCGTTGTTGTCTCTCTAACGCATTCTCTTCAGATCTTTGACTGCTCATTCTATTTCTATTTTGTCCTAAACGCAAAATTCTTTGGTCATGCGATTCATTTTCTCTTCTCAATCTTTCACGTTCTCTTTTTCTTTTCAAGTACTCATTTCTTCTCCTTTCTTCAAATTGACTATCACTCATACGTGACGGTCCTGCAACGCCAATATCTGAATTCAGTGATGCCTGGCTAGCAACATTCACATCAGTCAAACATCTTGCTCGTTTAGCATAATTATGTTCAGACAAAACATCATCTATATCATGTTCAAAAATCTCGGTTTCATCTTCAATAACTAAAACATTTCCATTTTTCAAAAACTGTTCATTTCCAACTCTAATACTAAGATTTTTCAGAAAAACATGGTCCAAATTCATTGCTCGGATAATATGGCGTTTTTAAAATCTGTATTAAAAAACAAAGTTAATTAACAACACAATATTAAAACATATAGGTAAATTTGCAAATTGAACAAATGAGAAAAAAAATAAAGATAAAAATTTATTAAATGAAATTAATTGATGAAATGAAAATTCAAATGATTGAACCGACCTTTTCATTGTAAAACTTCTTTTACATATTATTAAACACAATTAATGTAGAAAAATTCATTTCAATACAAATACTTCCTCTCTTACAATGTCACAAATCTTTTACAATACAAAACAAAATCAAATACTTTTCACATAGTAATAAATCAGCATTATTAATTTTTACTTTTTTTAATTACTTAACTGAGAAACAAAAAAAACATTAATATAAACATTTTTAATAAAAATTTACATATATGTATAAACCAACCTCATAACGATATTTAAATCCACTTCGTAATAAGTAACTCCTCTTGTTAATACACACAATAAATAAATCCATCCAGTTGAACGAAATGTACAATCGAATAATTGACATCCGCTTTAATTACAAACAAACAAAATTTCCATTTCAAAGTTCAAAACAAATTCTCGAATCAAAACTTTTTCAATGCAATATCAAAAACAATAACATTTCCATTGAGCTTGCCATAATCAAAAACAAATAATACTAACATAAATTTATTCATAACTAATCAAATCAATTTTAATTCAATAAAAAGGAATTCATTTACAAAAACATTTTCTTTTTCTTTACAAAAGTGTTAAGAGCATTCATTTCCAAACGCTTTTTGATAATAACAAAAACAAAAACTTTTTCTCTTAAGAAATGCAATAGAAAGCATTAATTGCGATTTCATTATCATTAATAAACATACAAAAACTATTTTGTCATTAAAAACGAAAAAAAGAGAAATTTATTTTAACTGTGCTTTTTGCAAAAACTGACAAAACAAAAATGAAAAAAAGCAAAACCAAACATTTCATTTTTCAAATACATTTTTAACGCAAAACAATTACAAAACGCCACACAAATTCAAACACTGGACACACACAACAGACACTCAACTTTATTATATAAGATTTGAGCAAATCGCAAGGCAACTTTTCATACATAATTTGCATATAGAATTAGCCATGATCTTCAGGTTAGGCAATTTTCGACATTTTCCCGTCAATTTTTGCAAGGTGTCGTTTGGGTGGCGTTCGCTTCCAAAGTGTCTTTTCATAATTTCTTCCCTCCCTTTTCTCATTGTCAGTTGTGTATTGCTCGTTTCACCGTGGCCTTTTCTCGCCGTATTTTCCGTGACCATTTTTCGCTGTTTTTGCGCAGCAAACGAAGTTTGCTCTTTGGCGCTTCTTTGGTCGGCGTTTCGTTCGGTTCAAATGTGACTTTGGAAGACGAATACAAAAGGATAAAAACGTAGTCTCCCCTTTTTTGTTTTGTTATTAATGCCCTTTTAATTAAGTGAGTGCAAAGAATGCGACCCTTTTTCGCCTCCCCCAACTGACGAAGGTTGGACACTCTTTTGGTGCAACAAAAGTTTGGCGGTGTACCGGCGGAGATTTGTGGCCAATGGGGGAAATTGCGTGTTTGAATACCGATGCATTGGCACTTACGAAGACATTTCACCCAACGATTTTGTAACTGTGCAGGTCTGACAACGGATTCTGGGCCAATTAGTTGGGGAGGCTGGTGGACAACAGCTGACTTTTTTTTAGAAAAACAATAGAATTTCAATTTTTCCAGTGTTATCCGAATTGCCCTTCGGCCGCCCCGTTGTCAACGGATTAATCCTAACAATTTTCTAGCTCTTTTGTTTCTGTTTTTGAAATCCTCGGCAATTTTTTTTAGTTTGTCCATTCTCTATTGGATTTGGGTTTACTCGGCCGTATTTTTGGGACTGTTGCGATTACGAATTATAAGTTTTAATTATTTCAGGAGGACATTTCCTGTCGACTCAAATGGGATAAAAATGTGAACAGCTTGGACGAGTTGGATTTTGATTACAACACGGGGACACAAGTGATTCGGTGGGAGAGCAAGTGAGTGAGTTGGCACCGCCAAATAAATTGGCATTTGTTTTTTTCGATAATTTAAAATAGGTCGGCATTTCCCACATATACGGGGTTGGAAACAAACGGGGCTAAAAACACGTCTCAGCCGCAAAAAAACACCGGGTCCGTAAAAGGGCCTGCCCCGTTTCCGATTTCTAATTTCAAAGACCATTTTCCCTTCCCCCCTCAGATATCCCTTCCCCCTTTGGCCACGCCTTTACATTTTCGCTCGTCGCCAATTCGTTGATCGGCCAAGGAAACAAATTTATATCTTAAGCAGAGCACTTAGCAGCGACAATTTCCCGGACCCTTCGCAAACGACCGTCCGAGTGGAATGCTATGAATCCATTTTGATAGTGCGCGCACACGACAGTTTAGACAAAGTCGGACAGAATGGAGGGGGAGGGGACTGATTTGGCATTGACTGTTGAATTCGCTTTCCAGAAAGGTTTGGACTTTGTGCTCTCTTATTACGACGACACGCGGTCTTCCATCCCACAGAAAATCTACCAATACGGCATTAATGTTATTGGTGAGGCAAAAGACAAACGAAGTGTCAATTTGTTTGTTAATCATTTTCCGTTAAGGCCCAAGCTTTATCGAAGATGTGCACAGGGCGGCGCTGGCATTTTCAGATTCAAAAAACAAACAGTGAAGAAGTGAAGGCGAACTTCGACGTTTTCCCCTGCCTCATTGCGTAACAAAGAAAAAAAATCGTTGAATTTTCTTGTTTTTGCGAATTTTATATACTTTTTGAATAAAGTTCCCGCTTGAACATTTTTTTGTAATTTTAATGCTATTTGTTAGCAGGTTTTGTCTAAAAAATGACCAAATTTTGAGCTTTTAGGCTAATTTTTTTAAGAAAAAATAGGATTTTTGGGGGCCGATAGGCGCCGCCGGGGGAAAAATTTTCAGAATTTTTAATGAATTTTGTTAAGAAAATGGACAAATTTTTCAGAAATTTCTCTCTTTTTCTCCTTCGTCGGCGACCCGCCCCACCTCTTTTATACCGGCCCCCCTCGATGCGAAGGGGTCCCCCATTTTGGGGCACTTTGCGGGCGAAGGGGGGGGGGGGGGTCGACCCCCCTTTTTTCATGTATGCTTAAGAATTCCAACATTTAAATTACATTTAAAATTTTATTTTTTAATCTAAAATTGCATAATTTCCAACAATTAAAATTAGAATTTATAAATAGAGATCAGCGTGGGATTTTGCATGGTCCCAGTACGCAACCCCGATTTAAAAAATTATATTTTTAAAAATAGATTAGGGACCACAATTCTTTACCATTGCCCAAATTTGATTTTAATTTTTTGAAATTGCCAAATACATATTTCTTTAATATCTAATTAACAATAATTTCTATTGAATTTAAAACACTTTTCATCGTAAATTAACTCAAAATTGGACACTTTTTGGGCAAAATTTGCTTTGAAACCGGGGTAAAATTTCAACAATTCCCCGGCGCCGCCGGCCCCCAACTCTAGTCCAGAAAATTTTTTTGTAAATACAAGAAGAGAAATTAAATGAATAAAGAATAAAAAAGTTTGTTCCAGGAAAATTTTTATAAAAACCTTCATTTTGTTGGGTTTTCGAAAAAAATAAGGGTTGAATAATTAGTGCCTCCTCCTGCTGAAATAAAGCCTTCCTTTTGAAGGGGTTGAAAATAAAGCCCCCGGGGCTTTATTTCAAAAAATTCTGTATCTTTATTCATATCAAAAGAAATGGTCTGTCGAGCTTTGCCTGCACACACCGTTTCAAAAAACGAGATGTGTGCCAATAAATAGAGAGTGCAGAGAAAAAAACATCTCTCATTTTGGCGTACTATTTATTTATCTCTGTTATTAGAGAAAAACGGAATTTACTTCGCCACATATAACTTTTTTTCTACTCATACAATCCACACCAAATTTTGCATATCGATAGAGAAAAATATAACGCATTCAGTAATACAGCCATTTTTTGGCTTATACATTATTTCATGAGTTATAAGAAAAACAAATTTTCAAACGTTCATATCTTTTTTCGAATTCATCAAATCGTTTAGCATTTGCTTAGAAAAGGCTTCTCCTAATCAAGGGCTTTCGAATGATTACAAGATTGTCCAGTTTGGTTGGTAAAAACTTCCAAAAATAATTTAAATATTTTGGACAAAAATAAATGAAAATATTCATGTTGCACAACGGACTCGAGCCACCACCCTTTGTCCCTTTACTTTCTTACAAAAACCACTTCGCCACACATGCAAATCTTTTCTGTACAGGAGCTCATTTCTGGGATGGTGTGTGCAGAGATAAAACAATCCCTCCGCCTTCCCTTTGTCTCTTCTCGCCATTCGTTGCCCCTCTTCCTTCCTTCCGTCTTCTCTCCATTGCTTTTTCTGTTCTGTCTGCTGTTCCCTTTTCCTTCCCCCCCCCTTTCCTTAGGCATGGGAAACAAAAGCAAATCAATGAAATGTTAAGGAAATGCAAAGCCAAACAAAGGGCAACAGACTCTTTTCCTATAATATGCATGAAAAACCACAATAAAGGCTTTAATTTTTTTAAGTATGAATTTTAAAAAACTTATTTGAATGTTTGCTTTTGACGCATTTACGCGTTTTGCATAATAAATGCGTTTTGCCTTTGACGTGAATTACCCCCCCCCCCCTCTCTGTCACTCGGCCTTTTTTTTTGCGGTTGACTGACTTTTGCCAGTCATTTCTCCATTCTATCAATCACTCACAAAAGATTCATTTTATTAACACAGAAATTTCATTTTAACAAAGTTGTGGCCATGGAATTGCCTTCGATAGCAAAAATTATTTTGGACGACGATCAGCAGAAACAACGGAATTACAATTGGACAATCGACGGAGGAACGGCGGAGACAAACGCAACGGACGGCGGGGAAAGGCACGGGGCGAACGGAATTGGCCACGAAGAGGGGGAAAGGGAGGGCACTGCAGCGACAGGAACAAGGACACCGAGCGGAACTCAGCAGACGACGGCGTCTAGCAGTTCAGCGAACGCAAGCGGAGGAAGCGCAATGGCCGAGGGAACGAACGCGTGGATTAAACTGAACGTGGGGGGAAAGGTTCATCCACCGGCCAAACTGCAATTCATTTAATGCCCATTCTGTTGGCCGGCTTCAGGTGTTTCTGACCACCAGACAGACTTTGTGTCGTGAAAGTGGCTCTTTCCTCGCTCGACTTTCCCAGGAGGACCATTCGTTGCCCAGCGAAAAGGTCGTAGTCACAAAAGGCAGGGAGTTTCTCCCACTTTCTCCGGTTAGGGTCCTCTTTTACCTATGATTTTTAGATACCTATTTTCAAATTAGTGTATTTCTGTGGGTTAGCTTTTTTGTTGGTCCAAACAAACTGCTTATTGTATAATTGGAAAACCCAAATTTTGAATTTTTCGAAATGTGTCATTTGAATATCAGCAGAATATTGTACAAAAACGGGGTCTTCACTTCGTTTTAATGTTTTTTCTTCTCCAGGATGAGTCCAGTTCCTATTTGATCGACCGCGACTCCGATTATTTTTCCGCAGTTCTCAATTACATGCGCCATGGCAAATTAATCCTTGATCATGGACTCTCTGAAGAAGGTTTTGTTTTTGGCATTTCCTGGGACATTCTTCCGGGTGTTTTCGGGTCGCTGTTTAAAATGTGGCATACATTCATACAATTTACAATTTTTGGCCTCTTTGAATCCCTTGCCTGAATTGGACCAGAAATGTTTTTTATTTACGGCTTAGAATTGCTTTGTGCGTTCGAAAATTATTTGAATAGGATCAATTGTCTTATTAATGCATTTAGGACTTCGCGAGGAAGCCGAATTTTACAATCTTCCGAAGCTGATAAGTTTATGCAACGAGCGAATTTCGGAAAGAGAAAAACAAAAAAAGATGGGGGTTCGTTTTTTGGCACAAACGAAAAACTGAAAATCGAATTGCAGACAAAGCATGTCTACCGCGTGCTCCAATGCCACGAAGACGAACTGACCAATGTTATTTCGGCAATGTCTGACGGATGGAAATTCGAACAGGTAATTCCCTCACTATAAAAAGATCAAAGGAAAATGGGCAAGCTCCTTGGAAAGGTACTTTTCCGTTTGGGGCCCCACATTTATTTAAATTAAAAAGGTCAACAAAGAGCACGCGCCATGTGGATCCATCCAATTATATTTTGGCCCAATTTGTTTCTTTTATGACTTCCAAATAGCTGAAGCGCTGTTTTTGAATATTCATCGCGCTCTTTGTTGACGTTTTTTAATTTAAATAAATGTGGGGCCCCCAAACGGAAAAGTACCCCTTGGAAATTGGTTCAAGTTTCAATAAAATTGCAAAATTCTCCGGGCGGTGCCAAATAAGCACGGTCGAACCAACCAACCCATTTGCATTCCTAGACAATATCCCAAAATTAACAATTTAATTGTTTAAAATGGTCGAGATTGGCCCTTGTGATTTGACAATGAGTGGGTAAATCCCATCTCCTCCCAACCCGTTCCTTTTGACCATCCATTTCTCATAATCAGCTCGTCCCAATCGGCCATTCTGTGCATGCCAGTGAGTCGGGACAGCCCGAGTATTTGTGCGTGGTCAGCCGCGAGTACCCCGTCACAACCGGTGCTGCTCAGCTGAACGAATTATCGTCGGATCGTGCGCAGTTTCTACAAAAGAAAGCAATGAACGGATAAGCAAAGCATTGGGCGAATGGTTGAACGTTTTTTTCCTTTGCTAATTCATTCGTCAGTGCAAAGCCTCCAACTCTCGCTTTTTGCATTTTCTATCTGAGCAATCTCTTTTTCCCCTCGTGTACGCAATTATTGCCAAATCTAAATCCCTTTTTTCGGGTGTCGTGATGTGGTTTGTGGGATGACCAGGCTCGTATCCATTGGAGGGGGACACGTGCTCCCTCTCTCCAGAAATAAAAATTTTTACCAGAAAATGGCCAGCTTTTTTTTTTGAAATGTACTCATCACAAATTTAAATTTTTTTTTAATCATCTTAGGTTGCTTAGAAAGTCATTTATATGGTTTTCAGGGGCGCTGAACACGATTATAACATCTATTTAGACCAATTTCGAACCCCGGAAACGTATTCAACCTAAAGTCGAAATCCCCAAAAAGTCCAAAATTCAAACTTTTTCAACAATATAATCCTTTTCCGGAGTTCGCAATTGGTCTAAATATATGTTATAATTAGGGCTGGCAAAAATATGCACATAAAATCGCAAAATATGCGCATAAAATATGCACCAAAAATCGTGAAATATGCATATAAAAAGTGAAAAATATGCACATAAAATTTTCCAAATTGAGGGTGTAATTTCTCAAAATTTCTTCAAATTTGTTAAACATAAAGTAAAATCTTCAAAAATGGCTAAATGTGGTATTAAAAATCATTTTAGGAGAAAAAAAAACATGATAAAGCAAAAATGTACTCATTTTTTGCGAAAAATCAACCAAAAAGCGAAATTTTGCTTATTTTTGACATAAATTAACCATTTTTTTGGGAAAATTTTCCAGTTTTTGAGGTCAAAAAGGCCAATTTGTCTATTGGGGGCCGATCTATTAGAGGTTTTTTGGAAAAACGCCAAAATATGCACATAAAATATGCACGAAATGCCAAAATATGCACATAAATCGCGAAATATGCACAAATATGCATAAAAGTCATCCTAGAAGCTTCAAAACAAGCTAAAAACATGGTTTTCGTGCGTTTCAGGCCTCCCACAGTCCAGGAAAAAAAATATGCATGTGCATATTTTTGCCAGCCCTAGTTATAATCGTGTTCAGCGACCCTGAAAACCATATAGGTATGTGGCTTTTCCAAGCAACCTAAGATAATTTAAAAAAAAAAAATTTAAATTTGTGGCGTACGAACCATATAAATACCGATAAAAATTTCCTTTTTTCCGACGTCGCCGAAATTTTTGGAAAATAAATTTTTTTGGATGCGATCCTGCCTTGGGACTGACTAGCCTGTCGAACACTGATTCTCGATTTGTCGTCAAATGCTTATTATCTTTATTTGTTTTCACGTGAGTAATTTAATTGGCGACGAAAGAATTAAAAATTTTCACGAGATTAGAATTGATAAGTTCTGATATTTTTAAGTATGAAAATGAATAGCTGATCAGGGGATGAGAGTGAGAGGCGTTGGAGTTTACATTTAAACAATTATGATTTAAAGAGCACAAAAATTAGAAAATTAAATAACATAATATCGATGGACTTTGGTTTGATTAGAATGCATCGTGGATCGGATTCCATTAGGCAAAGGTTGACATGGAAACTGTGTAAAACGAGAGATGCTCGGAAAGGAGGTAAAACAATTCGATGGGAAGATTTAAAACAAAAAACGCATAAAGACAGAGAAATGCCAAAATTCAAGGATTACAAACACAAAAAGTGTGAGGAATTCTGGCTAAAAGTAACCGATATAGAGCAAAAATGGGCACATAATATGATACCGAATAAAAAAAGATGATACGGAAGGGCGAGAATTGTTTTAAGCAATTATAACACTGGTAGGAAAAGGAGAGATCGTCAAAAGGTTATCAATCGGAGGCGGTTGCGGAAATGATCATCTGCGTGAGCGCCCTTTGATGAGCGGCACGTTTTGTTGGTGATTGCCTCCCCTGTTGCGGCTCGATGGGCGTCCCCCCACCGCTCGTTGGTGTCTTCTGCTCGTCCTCCTGTTCCTCTTTCTCCAGGCTTAATATTCTCCGCTGCCTTTGATGGTGCTGTTTTGGCTTTGACATCGCCGTTGTTTTGGCCGAGTGTTGGACGCGGATAGTGCCTAATTTGGCCAAAGACGGGGAGTGAGAGGTCGGCCGGGAGTGATTCAGCATAGTCGAGTCCACCGATTGTATCCTTTTGAGTGCCGTAGTTGCTGACTTTAACCGGGCACCCAACGATTGCTCCTTTGTCCTCCTCTGCTGCTGCCGCTCCATCTCTTCCAGCGTTTCACGCACCGACTCCGCGCATTGCCCAGCCAATGCGGCACGAGCGCGACTCAACGACAAAGTTGTGGCGCAAATCTCTTGCAACCCTTTCAAGCGTTGCTGAAAAAGCGTACCGTTATGTCGTTCTAACAATAAAGTCAAACAAAATGGGAAGGATTTTGGACAAAGTTAAGAAGAACCGTTCAAAACCTCCATCTACGGTAAAAAATGATAATAAATAATTGTGTTGTACTTAAATGATAAGTAAAATAAATTTAAGATATCTTGACTGCTTATCTCGCCGCGTTGAATCCAGCGAGAATTGAAAGCGAAGGGCGCGGTCGAATGGCTGAGGCGTACAGTCCGTTCCATCTCCAATTGCATTCCTCGAAGACGACGACAGCTCTCCGTTTAAACTGATATTTAAATTGTAAACCATATGTTCATTAGTGTTGTGCAAAAGCAGGCCCGTACCAAGGGCAGGCACCAACTGCCGACTTTTGTCGTAAATTTATTTCTTCCAAAATCATTTTGAGGCGTGAATAAAGAATTTTCCTAGTAGTTTTGAGGTATCATTTCATCCGGTACTTTTGTCACCATTGTATAGAGATGGACCCTTCCCCAAATTCACATTTCTGTGTATTTGTGCCGCAGTTGTTCCATTGCCACGGCACTTCCCCATTGGCAATTGGACATCATCTCCTCTAAGTCCGCCTTCAGCAATTTTTGTTGTTGAGGCAGCGATTGAGTCGTTACAACATTGTCATTCTCCCTCTGCTGCACTTCCCTGGCATCGATTCGTTCTCCGCTTTTTTCCATCGCCGATGTCTCACAATGCTCCAACTTTTGCACAAACTTAAAGAAATAAACGAAAATTGTTGAACAAATGTTTGAAATAGTTATGTTATCTTGTATTGTTAGTAAAAGGAATATTCCTTCCCCCAACTCACTTTGAACAGTTCGCCAATCATTCGACTCGACGGGCGAAAGACAAATTGGTGTTGTGCCTTCGCTGTGCTGTTGTTATTGTTGTTCCGCTTGCGTTTTGCTGTTGTTCGATCGGCCGCACTTTGACACTTCAAAATGGAATCGGACGAAGACGACGCTTTTGCAGCGAATGAGCTGTCCTGAACTTGACAATTGGCCATCCTCTGCTCCAATGAATTCACAACAGCGTCCAAAAAGGCACTTTCTGTCGCAGATTCCGCACAATAGCGTTGATCTGATTTTGTGCGCATAAATCTGCTTGCTATCCAATCAAATAGATTGTTTTCTTCAGGGCGGTGCACATATATTACGTTTTATTTTAAGTAAATGAAAATTTTTTTGTTAAGACAACATGTGGCTGGGTTAGATTCGTTGATTTCTAAAAGTCCCTTATTTCACAATTTCATCACCAAACATTGGCATGCACCACCGGACTAAAAGATTAAATCGCCACCATTTAAAATCCCTCTCCCCACTTTCATAAATTCGCCCATTTCCAATTCTTTGACTGCATAGCCAATAGAGGCCAATTTCGCATGTGTTTCTTCGCTAATTCCCTTCGGACTGATCACTCGGCGTCGGATTGTGATGGCATTGCACACAAACGTCATTGCTTCTTTCTCCGAAACTGCGATCGCCCGCCTTATCTTCGTCCACTTCCGTCTCGCTTCTTTTTCGTTTTCTTCCTCCGTTTAATGTTCTGTCAATCTTCCGTTTTGTCCACAAAATTTCACTCAAATCGTCTGGCAAGTTCCTCTTGTCAATTTGGTAGTCACCGAGTGATAGAGTTTCGTTGTGCCCACTGAATGAGTCCGTCGTATCAGAGGGTTCGGATGGCAATGCGTAACTCCGCTGGGAATGGTCGGAATGAAATCGATGCATCGAAACTGGACTGCTTAAACAAAATGTGAGAATAACCAATGCGTGGTAAGGGTTTCTGCAGCCGGACCTGTCATTTTCAACATTGTGCAATACTAAATCCAATGTTTGGGCAACGTCAAGTTGGACGAGTAATTGGTGCGCCATTTTTGGTTGAAAATTGTCCCCCTTCGCCTCGTTTTGTTCATCGTCGTCCCAACACTGTCGTCCGACGATGTTTTGGTATTCTTTGTCCACGTACAGCTCCAAGCCGAGCCCTTTGTAAAAGTCGGCGAAGTGCCGCTGCTCTCCGATTCGTTGAGCGTGGCGAAAGTGGGAAAGGTAAAGCTTATTGCGGTAGAAAAGGCCTGGCAGAGTTTGTTGGAATTCATTCATTGGTTCATTTAACGCTTTTTGGCATTGCGAAAGTGCCGTCTCTGTGCGGGTATAATAATGCAAATAATTTTGATAAAATTGTCATTTGTTTGTGTTTTACCATATTTTTCTTTTTGATAGTTGGCTGATCTGACTTTTGCAGAGCGTGATAAAGTGAAAAGCCTCGAAGTGAAGTGCGAAGAGAGGAGAGAAGGCGTTGGGAGGCGTCGAAATAGGCGCAGGCGACGGGCAGCAAACGCATCGAATTTGTGGTCTTTTTAAACTGAAAATGGGCGACGAATGGAAAAATGGCAAATTCATTAAGTGTTTTGACAGCATACCTCGTCGTAACTGTTGAAAATCGAGCAGAAAATGTCGGCACTCAATCGGTCGACGCACCGTTCGTCCAAATGTTTCGGTACCGTCAAATGTTGCGGATTGTCAGACCGATTTCTGGGTGCACGAACCGCACTTTCACTACTGTCCATCACTGGTTGCCGATTGGATGAGCGCAAAAAATTGCATATCTGAAAAGTAGAGAATGTAAAATTAAATGCATTCGCAAGTGCCAATTCACTAAAACCTCTTCGTATGACTCGCCCAAATGGCAATTGTCCGTACTATTCAGTCCGCGCTCGCAACGCAAAGGGCAATTTTTTTTGAAAAATATTAGTTTTGGGTCCGGCCGTACCAACAGACCGGAACGGACAACTCCGTCTGAATAAAAAGGGTCAATATAGAGAATGTCGAATCTTCTAAACATTTAAGGCTTTCGATTTTGCTAGTTTTATCAACAAAGAAAAAGATAGATTTTTGAACTTTGTTTCGTAAAAATTTTGGCTGACCCCCGACTTTTAAAGATGTTGACGAACCGTTGTTTGCTCTGCCAACATTTCTCTGATGTCTTTGTCTCGCTTAAAACGGCAAAGTGTGTTGATGACGTCCCTTTCCGCAGCCGTTTCAGACATCAGTTCGGGTGCTTGCATTTGGCTCGGCTGATGGCTGTTATCAAATTCCTCCATCTTCAGCTTATGATTTGGGATGGAATTGGCATCGCTTTTGGCTGGTTGTGCCTCCGTCAGCACCCATCGCCCGTCAGTGCCAAAAACTCCCCCGCCATTTGCCGCTTTCGCAGCCAATTCTTTCTTTGACTTTCGTCCACTGCCCTTTTTTCGCACTTTCCTAGCCCCGGTCAATGGGTCAATGTTCGGTGTCCTCTTTTGGTATTTGCGCTTCTTTTGCTCCGTCTTAAATGTGTTTTTTTTTGCTTTGGTGTGCCTTTCCAATCTCACTTCAAATACCTCTGTGATGTGCTCGACTTGGACAGTGATGATCTGTTTTGACTTTGACGTTTTTGCACTTTCGTTGAGTGTTGTCATCGTCAAATGGTTCCCTAATGCCAATTTGTGATGTTTTGGTTGATTTTTGGCGATGTCCACCGCTTTTTTCTGCTTCTGTTGCACACTTTTTGTCGTCGCATTTGCCGACACCAGCGGAAATTGTTGCGTTTGGCAATTCATTTTCGGTCGGCCGCGCTTCTTCGGCTGCTGTTTTCCCTCAATTGGAACACCGCTGACGTGTAAAAGAAGTGGGGGCGTCGCCAGCGAATGGGGAAGGCGAAGGCCGTAAAGGTTCCCCTAAGTAAAGGTTTAGGCGATCAAGGATTGAAAAACAACTTAATTTTGAACCCGATTTTGAACAAAGGCGCAAATGTCGGAAACACCCCCTCCATACCCCTTCGTAAAAATTTTGGCTGAACCCTTCTCCCCTAACCCTTAAAAACTGTCAAAATCACACAAATTTGCTAGCATTCTAAACAGGGCTGGACGTAATTACGGATTACGTATTACGGAAATTACGGCCTTTTTGGAGTTACGGATTACGGGTTACGGATTTTTGGGATTTTTCCGTAATTTTGATCCGTAACTGGCTTTTTAGATTATTTTTCGAGACGATTTCTTGCAAGATTATTTTTTATAAAATGAATTTTTTTTTCTATTTTTATTAAAAGGCTACCCATATTTCGATTTAATCTGACTTATTCTTGGTAATTTGTAGTATTATTAACATACATAAAGGGGGGGGGGAGGCTAGCAAAGGGGAAAAGAGGAAATGCTAAAAATTTGCCATTTTTTTAACAAATTCGTTAAAATTCTGAAAAAAATTTTCCTCGGCGGCGCTTATCGGCACTGCCCGCCCCAAAAATTCCTAATTATTTTTAAATATTAGGATGGCATTGCACACAAACGTCATTGCTTCTTTCTCCGAAACTGCGATCGCCCGCGGCAAACGCCGGTGGACCAAAAGAAGGGGGGGGGGGATTAAAAAACCTAAAAATTAATTAAAAATGGAATTAAATTGTTTCAATTTGCAATTACCGTCACTTTGTCACCAAGAAGCTGACTGTTGTCAAAGTGCTGTTTCCGACGTTTCCGAGGGGATTCCTCCGAATTGTTTATGAACGAGCCCGAAACTGACGCGGGACGGTCGCGATCGACAGTGAGACGACGCACTGCCGACGCATTGCCACCTTTTGAAATTACATTTGCATAAATTGCGTTGTCTTACTTACGCAATATTCCCGGCCTTGGGCTCGTGTGCTGTTGTTGTTGCTGCTTTTGTGGGCTGATTGGTGCCGAAGGCGGTTGTTGTTGCAAAACAATGGCAACCGAAGGAACTGTTGTTGGTGCGGGAATTCTGTGCTCGTCATTATTATGCTGCTTTTGCATTTGGTGCTTCGTCCGTGCCTCGCCCATTTGCCGTGGGGGCCGTGGAGGAGCAATTCGAACGGCGGCAGCCGATGTCCGACAGGGCACAACGCCACTACTTTTCTGTTTTAACAAACAACGGAATTAATTATATAAAATAAACCAAACGAAGTCGGTTCTTATTGTTAGAGTTACTGAAATTTAAGCAATAAAAGTGCTAATTGTATAATTTTCATTGGTTTGTTTAATGTTAACTAAGAAGCCAAATGGCATTGGCAAGTATTACCAAGTGTTGTCGCTGTTGTTGAACGGAATGTTCAACTGGCGGATAAATGGCCCATTGTGACTGTTGCTGTTGGAAAAATGCATTTTGTGACTCGGGTTGTATGATTTGCTGCTGCTGTTGTTGTTCAATTGTTGCGCCGGTAGAAAGCGGCGGTGAAATGAACGCCGCAGATGTTGTTCCTCCGTCAATCGGCACGGTCTTCACAAAGTAATTAGCAGTGGTGTTGTTTGACTTGTTGATGGAGTGGAGAAGAGACGAAGAGGAGGAGGACGGAGTTAAATTGGACAGCAGTGAATTGGAAGCGGAGGGAGGATAATGGCCACTTTTGGTGCTGATGTCCAAATTGTTGTGTTTGGTGACGACGAAATTGCCAGAAGGTGCGGTGGAGGAAGGTGGAGTCGATGTGGACGACGACGTCGAGGAGGGCGAAAGGTGCGGGTGACGCCACGCCTCCTCAGCCGACGGATGGGCGGGCGGTGCCATTGAACGGTGGTGGAAATCGGCGGAAGAATGCGCTAAACCATTACAATCTGAAAATGTTTGCCATCTGATTCCGGTTTTTTATTACATGAAAATTAAGTACAATATTTAAAATGACGTCATGTTTTTAGTGCGTGTTTTAAAATGCATTGCCTTGGTTGGTGATCAGTACGTGGCGCTGCTGTTGGTTTTGTGAGCCGTGCGAAATGACATCGAAACGGCCACCAATTGAAGACAAAATTCCGCCCAATTTCGAACAGTCCACGAAAGATAAATCGGCCGAAGCATTCAGCTAAAAACAAGCCAAAACCAATTTAAAAATGGAAAATGGACAAACTTTGCTGTTCCGAAAATGTCGGGTGACCACGTCGCGGACGGTCGTCATGTGATTTAATGAGCCGGTCGTACCAAATTCAGGCGAAGGTTTTGGCACAATAGTCCACGAAGATGATCTGCCGGTCATTGCTTTGCCATTACGCGTCCTATTCAGATCCTGAATAAAAATAGGGATAATATAAAGGGTAAAAATGATTATTTTTTTGGCCAATTCGTTTTTACTCCGATTCGTTTTTTTGTGTTAAGTATAGGAACTGTTTGACTTCTCACTGTCTGCATTCATACATAAATTTAAAGACAAAAAACGAAGGACCAAAGAGGAGTTGGACGTCGTCCATTCAAATGAGAATAAAAACATTCTATAAATTTGGTTCGATGAGTTTTCGTTAAGAAAAAATGCATTCTGTAAAAACGGAAATATTTTAATGTTTGGGCGTACCGTTTTGGTGTCCCCGTCGTCCAAAGGGGGCATTGTTTCGTTACAAGTCAAATCTAAAAAATAGAAAGTCAAATTGGACTTTTCCGTTTTTAGTTAAACCAAATTATTTATAAATTGAAGTATCATATTTATAGAAAAGTTTACCTCTCGAAATCATTGCTAAGTTGGCAAAAAGTTTGACAGGAAATGCATTGAAATAAATTGGATGTCTTTAAAGTAATAAACCAATATTTAAGGATTAGATATTAAGAAAACCTAAATTAAAAAAAATTCTACATACAAATGATAGATACAATACATGAGAATGATACTTAAAAAATACTTCTGGTGAAGGGGGGCGGAAGTTTGGGCACCGGGAAGTTTGGGCACCAGGAAGTTTGGGCACCAGAAATTTGGGCACCGGGAAGTTTGGGCACCAGAGGGAGGGATTTCAAAAAAATAAAACAATATTAATATATAAAATGTTATATAAATCATTAAAATTTAGTAAATTTAACAACCCGTGTGCTCAAAAATTTCTATGTTCTTGAAAATTAAAAAGTTTTTATATGGAAACCTGGCATTCTTATTATTTAGTCAATTCTTACGGTTGTTTAAACGTAGAATTAAACATGTACTGGTTATGGACTTAGACCCTGAATACCGTCTTAGTTGGGCCCGAAATGACAAGAGACCCGTCTAATACTATTTAAATTTATAAATTTTAAATCTTGAACATACTGAGCCTTGTAATGATACAAATAATACATATATATGTAAGGCATTTTATAGAATGAATGGTAATCAGTTTAGCAAAATAAGCATGCTTAATCGAGTGAATATTCGTTAAAAAAACTTTCTATTCGTAACTTGATTAAATTTACTATGCTTTTAAATTAGATGGTTGCAATTTATAGACAATTAAAAATAATTTTATTTTTTAAATCCTAAATTTAGTGCCCAAACTTCCCGGTGCCCAAATTTCTGGTGCCCAAACTTCCTGGTGCCCAAACTTCCCGGTGCCCAAACTTCATGTCGCCCTGGTGAATATTTGTAATGGATATTGGTACTTTTTCAAAAAACGGTTCAAATGCACTACATAAATGGCTGTGAATCTCTATTTTTGTTTATTATATTCCCGTCTATTTGAATCGGCTTTGGACAATAATTGTCCCAGAAAAATACAAAAATAAATTTAAAATTTATGTTGCGTAAAGTGAAAAAGTACCTGGATATTTACTGAAGGCAAACTCAAAATAAGGAAAAGGGTTCATTCATTTCACATTATCTCACAACTTTTTTCTGAAATATCAAATTGCTTAGCATTCCATTAGAAAAAGATTCTCCATTTCAATAACTTTTTTTAGATATCAAATTTGTTCAGTTTGATTGGGTATGAAGCGAGTTATGGCAGATCAAAATAAAAAATACAAAAAAGGCATTTTCCAGTGTAAATTTTGAAATAACGCGCAAAAAATTACGCCAATTACGCTATTTGGCGTTTTGAGCAATTTTGTCTGACACTGGGGCGTGCCCATAGTGTAGGAGCTCATTTCTGGGATGGTGTGTATAAAAACGATTAATTTTGGTCACAATTTCAAAAAGGTACGTTTTCAAATTTTGTGGAATACCTATTCGTATTCGAATTCCTTCACCAACCGAATCTTTATTTTTCGGCATCTTCTTTGCTGAGTTTCAAATTTTCTAAAATCCCGGGTTCATTTTTTCACAAGTAAATTTTTTGGTGGAATCCAGATTCTCCAGTATTACCCGTAATTGAAAAAAGCACGAAAAGCCATAAGCGCAAAAAAGTCAAAATTTCGAGTCTCAAAAAGTAAAAAGTCAACTAAAAATGTGTGTTTTAAGCTCCACACAATAGTCGGCTTTTCGGTATGGTTACTTTTACTGGTCCCATAAAAAAAAAGAATAAATAAGGCGGTTTTTTGCGGTTCTGTGTTCCCTCGGGGGTTATCGGGGCCACTGATCACGAATATTACATCAGATTTGTCATGTGACTTGATCTACTCTATCATTTTTCATCAAGTCTAAGATTAAACAACTAATTTTTCATTTTTTTAAAATTATAGCTTTAAAAATCTTCTATTGGATGGAGCTGTTGCCCGAGTTCGACATGCTCCTCGCCATTTGTGGTTCCGCCCGCCAATTGGCCGTCATCCATCTCCAACAAATCCACCGCGCATTCAAAGTTGCACAACAGCCGACGGTGTCCTGCACAAACATTGCCAACATCGAACAATGCCATATTGCGGTGGTCAGCAACTCGGAACATCACCGCGACAAACGGTCCTTCCCCTCCCATCACTCTTCGTTCCTTTTTCCCTTATCCATCGTCCGTTTCCATTTCAGTTTCGTTTACATTGCCACAATCGACGAACATCGTCCGTTTCCATTTTCGACAACTTTTATTTATTCTTTCGAACTTAATTTTTGTTTAACTTTTGGGATTGCCACTTGGCGCTTGCCTTTTATGATCTGATTTTGTGCGCATAAATCTGCTTGCTATCCAATCAAATAACAAATGATTCTTCGAAAACCCATTGGGGCTGCTTAATTGCGTCCTCCGTGAAGGTCGTCGATGTGATGAAACTGCCTTTAAGCAAAGCGCTTTTCGTTGGTCAGTCGCCCATTCCCTTTTCTTGCCTTTCACCAAACATTGGCATGCACCACCGGAGAAATCAAAACGGCTCAAGTCGTTCACGAGTCCATGCCCTGTCGCCTTCATAATGGCCATTTCCAATTCTTTGACTGCATAGCCAATAGAGGCCAATTTCGCATGTGTTTCTTCGCTAATTCCCTTCGGACTGATCACTCGGCGTCGGATTGTGATGGCATTGCACACAAACGTCATTGCTTCTTTCTCCGAAACTGCGATCGCCCGCGGCAAACGCCGTAGGACCAAAAGAAGGGGGGGGGATTAAAAACCCTAAAAATTAATTAAAAATGGAATAATTAAATAAATTGGAACGCGTAAAAGTAATGAATATCGAAATATTTTCACTTCTTTTTTGGTGTTCTCAGAGAAAGCGGGAGGAAACCAAAGCTGAAAAATGAAATAAAATTGAAAAATGCCAAAAAACTTACCGCCGAGTCAATGCCAACCGGGCAAAGGCACGTGTCCAAATGGTAAAAGCGCGGGTCGACCAATTCGCAGGGCACTGTTTCGAAGTCGCCCATCTTTCGGATGTGTTCGTAGGCCTAAAGTGACCGAAATCCCTCGTCACGATACATTCGTTGGCTTTGCCCGGCCTTTCTGTTCGTCCTCGGCCCTCCCCAGCCGGCCCAAAGCGTTCGCTCGTCGGAGAAAAACGCATCGCCGCCGCCTTCGAATACTTCCGCGCAATCGGCGCCGTACAGCTCCAAGCCGAGCCCTTTGTAAAAGTCGGCGAAGTGCCGCTGCTCTCCGATTCGTTGAGCGTGGCGAAAGTGGGAAAGGTAAAGCTTGGTACTTTTTCGAGCCCCTGTCCCGAACTCGAACAAAAATAAAAATTTGTATGGATAATATCCTCATGGGCATCTTGCCTATGAGGGTATTATTGGTACAGAAAGCCTGTCAATTCTTTGTCCCTGTACAGCAGCTCATGTAGTGAACGGTAGCGCTGATCTGAGCCCGGATTTGTGATCAGCGACCCCAAAAACCCCATAAAACTTATTTTCATTAATTTCTAAAACACATTTATATGAATCTAAAAATGTATGTGAAATCTGTCCCCTAAACTACATAAGTACCTGGAATAGATTCTTTCAAAAACCAACTTGGTGAGAAACGTTCAGTCCTATGGAAATGTTCTCGGGTCGAACAATGAAAGGCTTTCCCCGTTCCGTTCGTGAAATTTCAATGTCGGCCCAACGGACACCGCAAAGGCATTGGACAGCCTTACGGAGGAAGAGACGACCGGCCAAAGTCGCGAGAGAGTCCTCCCGGTGCCGATACTGACGCATCTTTTCATAGTCTTCCGCAGTGACCGATTGAATGGCCAAACGGAAATGCCTTTCGAACTGAAAAAATGATTTTTTGAATAGGGAAACGAACAATTGGCCAAACAACGGAGGCGAACTTACATTCTCGCTTTCCATGCTTTTCTTCAGACTGAAAGCCCATCGTTTGCAAAAGCATTGTTCTGTGACTCTGAAGAAGAGGAAAACTTACGAATGACATAAACGCATGGGACAGGGCTTTTAATAAAAGACCCCCAACACATTTAAACCGGTTCGAGAAGTGGAGTAGAACAAAATGTTTATGTCAGTCAGGACAGGGACTGGAACCCGAAAAGTCTGGGACATGGACTTATTATTAGGGATGTCAAAAATATGTACAAAAATTGGTCAAAATATGTACATAAATATGTAAAAAAAATCCCCAAATATGTAAGAAATATGTATAAAAACCCAAAATATGTACGAAAATATGTAAATAAAATTTTTTAAATGGTTATTTTTTGGGAAAAAACCTTCGTAAAGTGTTAAATAGGCGTAAAATGGCATAAAAATGACCTAAATATGTTTAGAATCACCTTTTAACATTTAAAAAATTATTTTTGGAGGGGTACATTTAAAAAAAGTTTTTTTTTAATTTTTTCACTAGAAATTTCTAAAAATTTTCAAAAATTCTCAAAATATGTATAAAAAAATAAAAAATTTGCCAAAATTTTGGATTTTTTTTTTGAGGATTTCCAAAAATTTCCGTAAAAAACCCGCAAATTATGTAAAAAAAATCAAAATATGTAAGAAAAAGTCCAAAATATGTACCAAATATGTATAAAATCCCGAAATATGTAAAATATGTATAAAACCCCGAAATATGTAAAAATATGTAAATAAAAGTCCCGATTTTCGTTTGCAAACATAAAAAAGAAAGTGTTTTTCCTGCTATTTAGAGCATGGAGAATCCAGGAAAAAAATATGTATTTACATAAAATTGACATCCCTACTTATTATCGTATAACTTACGCTTGCATTTATTAGACGGAATGTGCAAAAGCCGCGAAACAAATGGCAGAAATATCTTTGAAAATGAAAGGAATGTTTCTAAATCAGAAGACTTTTGTGAATGAACAGCCTTCCTATGCGAATGGAAAAGGAAAGAACGGGAAAGGGAGATAAAAATCTTCGACTTTAACATGTACGTGTAAACGAACAACGACGACATTAAAACTGACTGATCGCTTGCCGCCCGGTTTTCAAATTAGTAACAATCAGTCGAATGTTTAATGCTACACAGTGAAGTGTACCATTTACCTCATTTTTGTAACAAGGTCGATCTTATCTAAAAAAAGTGATATTTGGCACATAAGATTCCAAACACATTTGATTAGAATTTCAGTGTTTGTGTTAATTACAAAACTCCATTAATTTACCAATTCGAATTTTTCTCTCCAATTGAGCAGCTTCTCACCCCAACACCTGAAACAGTGCCGAAAATAATGCGTTGTTCTGGTTACGCTTTTGAAAAAATTTGACCCAAAAGGCGGATACAAACTGTACTAGTACCTAAAACGGTATTTCATTTTTGAGTTTCACTCAATTAAATATAATTTATAAAAAAATTCCGACGGGGCCGAGGGAGGACAACGAATTGGAGGAAAGGTCCAACTTGGCAAGACGGGGGCAGCAGCAGAGCCAACGATTTACTAAATTATCATTTATCATTTATTCAAAAATAAAAATAACCAAAAGAAGGGCATTGCTGCCGCTTACACTTGAGGTGGAAATACGACAGGTCAAATGGGTAGAAGTGAAAGAAGACAATTCACATTTGGTAATGAAATGAGGTCAATGGGTAGTTGTGATATGAGTTGAAATTTAATTTAAAGAAGCGGAAAAGTCGACCTCCAGCAAAGGGAAATTGGTTTTTATAACAATTTGAGTAAAAAAATTTTTTGGGGGAAATTTTTAAGAAATTTGTAGTAGAAATATTTTATTGAATTTGTTGGAGGTCTGAAAAACTATTTCTTGAAACATTGGGGAAATTGTTCTTGAAATGATTGCAGTTGGAGGAGAAAATTGTCAATTTTTGGGAGTGAATTTGGAATTTGGTTTTGTGTGATTGTTTTTTCAACCTGCGAAGATTTTGAAGTGTCTTCACTGGCCTCCTTCGGTTTTGGACCATTTTCTTTGGCGGGAGTCGGAACATTTGTATGTGGGGTTTGTATTGCTGATGCCACCGGAGCAGTGTTTTGTTGACGTTTTCGGAGACGCGCTTCGTATTCCTCCTTGAGTTGTTCTTTGCTGAGCGCTGGGCGGACGAACAGACGGGCCAAATTTTGTTGAGAACGGAGTCGAGCACGCTCGCGCTTCCATCCTCCAAGTGCCATGTGTTGATGTGCGGGTGTTGGCATGACCACTTTGAGCGGGCGAGGTGTTGTACGCTGCGTTTCGAACCGGCCGAGTCGAAAGACGGCGGTTGGTTCAGCCTCAACATCAAGATGGTCCAAGATTTTAGTTGTGGCTTCCCTGTCTTCCTTAACACGCTCCGATGGGCGAACAGCATTGCTTTCCGGGAGGCCAATGAAGACCAATGTGCGTTGGCGTTCTTGCTCTGCGAGTGCGGCAGTGTTTGGGTCCAGGTCCAGAGCAGGTGCCATTGAGCGTTTTGGTTGAGGAGGAGTGTCTTTTGTTGTGTTGCTTCGCTTCATTGTCGATATCGATTTTATAGAGAATGTGTTTTTATCTCAAACTCAAACTTGGGTAATTAAACCAATTTTATTTTTTTTTAAATCACCGCAAAGTAAGTGCCAATGCCATGGAATTTATTATCCCGGAGATCTTAAATGGCGCGTACCTAATTTGCGGGTTCAGTTTAGCACCGTATCGACCACCATCCATTCCGCGCAGCTCGCGAATGCCTGTGGATTGACAATTTAATTGACAGCCTTTTGTGGATGGCAAATGGTCCGACAATGGCACTTTGCTAGAGGCATTCACCAAACTCTCGACAAAGGGCAATGTTCGAGAATTGTCTTTGAATCAAAAGAAATTTCCGATGACCATTCAACCCTATTCTTCACCTGCTTCTGTTGTTGTCCATGGTCCTTCTTTTGCCGTTGACTCCTTGCACTGCTCACACAGTTTTAGTTGTCACGGTGGGCCAACTGTTGCAGGAAAAGGCCGACCATTTCCGCCACGTTACTGTGCCCATTGTCGTCGGCCAACAGCTGTGTTTTCTCTTCCGTCTCCCTTCTCTGACTCCTTTATTCTCGAAAAAGAGAAGGCGAATGGGAGGGGGTGGCTGTATGTGGGAAAAAGGTGGGGTGGCACTGCCACTCATCAGTTATTCCCTATCTCTCTATCTTACCCCTCTCAATCTTTCTTCCTGTCTCTCACCGTATCTCTCTCTCTCTTTTTCTCCCCCCTTCCTCTCATTCCCGTCTCTCACTCCTTTATTCTCGGAAAAGATTGTGGGGAAAATGTGGCTGGCACTGCCATTTATCAGTTCTTCCCCTCTCTCAATCTTTCTTCCTGTCTCTCACCGTATCTCTCACTCACTCTGTGTCTTTCTCTTCCATCTCCTTCCCCCTCCCTTTTTCTCTCTCGTCCGCCTCTCTTTCTTTTTCCCCTAATTTCTTTCTCTCTCTCTCTTTCTCCTCCCCCCCCCTTCCTCTCGTTCCTGTCTCTTAATCCTTTATTCTCGGGAAAGAGAAGCCGAATGGGAGGGGGTGACACTAATAAATACCCAAAAATTTTGAACAAGCCCGAGCAGCTCTGCTAAAAAAGCCCATTTTTCCGGCAGATGGAGTTGACTCCTACCGTATGTTATGGGTTAGTAAATTAGGAGTTTAATATTTTCCTAGATTCTTGTATTTAGGATTCTTGGTTTGCTGTTTTTTATGGTCACAACAGCCAATGCCGTTGACCTACTTACAATCGCCGAACACGAAGCGGCGCATCTGCTCGTGAATGAATTATCTGAATACTCTTTTCCATTAATAAATGTGAGTAAATTTATCCTTTATTTTCACAAAAATACTTAGGGTGTAACATAAGTTTCCGCACAATTTTTTTTTGACAAATTCAAAAATTCATAACTCCGTAATTTTTGCAGTTATTTTAATAATTCTTTTTTTATTTTGTTCGTCAGAAAGTCTTCTTTCATTTCATGCCATTGTTTCATTTTTTATTTGCTTATTCAATTTTTTTTAGTATTTTTTCCCGACCATGCAAAAATTGAAAATTGGCCCACTAATTTTTCTCGAATTTTTTATAGTCAAAAAAGTAACCTGATATAACAAAAAAGAAGGTTTTCTGTACAAATTAGACCAGTAGAATCCGAATATGGCCTTAAATCTGACCTATCTTTTAACCCTGAGCTTGTACTGCTCCAACTCCATGCATGAAGTTGGAGCTGTACAGGTTTGTTGAGAACCCAGAGACCAAATCTAAAGCCATATTCGGACTCAGAGTGGTCAATTTACTTAGTTTAATTAAATTCGGAATTTCCAAAACCACTTTTAAAACATTTTGTTATTTGATGGTCTTGAAAAATGCCGTTTTTGGAGACCATTTTTAGACTCGGCCCTCCAATAATTCATTTTTGAAGTAATAAAATTTTTTCTTATAATTTTTTATAGTCCTAACTTTGCTCTATTTACTCACGTTTTCTCTGCCTCTGTATCTGTTATGTCTGACCGCCTATCTTGGCTTCCTTTCCCCTGTTGTCTCTCACAATTTCTTTTTCCCTGTCGCTAGTCATCCCAATTTCCCTTCCTTTTGGCCTTTTCTTCCGCGGGGCGCCCGACCCGCCCACCTGTTGCCAATATAAAAATTTGGGGGAGAGATCGGATTGATCAGTGTGATCGGGGACTTTGATCAGTTTGTTGCCAACTTTTCCTTTTCGCTTTTACACATATACTCAACGCTAAATAAACCGATTGTTGAATTAATCGGAGCTTTCAATTGGGGAATCCGCGCTTTGGGCCAATGCCCCTGGCATTGGCCCAGGGACCAACGGATTCATGCGCGCACCCATTTTATGGTGGACCTTGTGGGGAAGATACAATTAAACTTCCCAAAGCGGGCGCTTTTCTTTTCACCTCCCCCTTCATTACTAATTAATTAAATTTAATTAAAATTTATTTCAATTTCCTTTGTAAATGTGCCAATTAATTTTTGCATCGCATTTTCATGAATAATTTTGCCATTTCCTTACGTTTTCCCCACCCATTTCCATTTCTTTACATTAAATTTCAATTTGCAAATTTCTATTTTTATTATCTCGTTCTCCCCTACCGTTTTTACAATTATTTTAAATTTTTGGCCGACACATTTCGCATTTATAGGCCATTTTCACTCTCTTTTTACCCTTCCTTCCTTCTTAAATTCTTCGTAATTTTACAATTAAAGCTTTATTCAGTTAGAAATCAAATGTAAATTAAAATTAACAAAAAAATTAACAAATCCTGAGAGTGTCATTAACACTAATAACCCCGTATCAGTTCACTGATTTCCATTGGCTGAGAACCGGCGACATTGACTGCAAAAACCCAAACCGCGGGTGCCCCACTGACGACGACGGCGGAGGAGAAGGACAGCCATGGTCACAGAAATAAAATTTTTTTTCTTATAATTTTTTATAGTCCTAACTTTGCTCTATTTACTCACGTTTTCTCTGCCTCTGTATCTGTTATGTCTGACCGCCTATCTTGACTTCCTTTCCCCTGTTGTCTCTCACAATTTCTTTTTCCCTGTCGCTAGTCATCCCAATTTCCCTTCCTTTTGGCCTTTTCTTCCGCGGGGCGCCCGACCCGCCCACCTGTTGCCAATATAAAAATTTGGGGGAGAGATCGGATTGACCAGTGTGATCGGGGACTTTGATCAGCTTGTTGCCAACTTTTCCTTTTCGCTTTTACACATATACTCAACGCTAAATAAACCGATTGTTGAATTAATCGGAGCTTTCAATTGGGGAATCCGCGCTTTGGGCCAATGCCCCTGGCATTGGCCCAGGGCCCAACGGATTCATGCGCGCACCCATTTTAGCATCTCTTTTCATTTTCTTTAAATCAGCCATCAAAAATACATACCTCGAAAATGACCATTTTTACATTATCAACTCTAACTCCTTAAATACTTTTCTAATGGGATTTATCCCTTGCCCGATAAATAGCAAACTCATTCTCAATAATAATGTCAGATATTTCGGATCATGATTGTGGTTTTTTAAATTTATATTCACAAAAAAATTCTTTAAAAAAAGTTGTGCGGAAACTTATGTTACACCCTAAGTACATGCATTGCCACGAAACCACCAATTTTTTAAAATAATTTCTTTTAACTTCAGATCTTCTTAAAGGAAAACCCAAACGATGGCAGAGTCACACATTGCTACCCGTCGCAATTCTCAGCGGAAGAACTAATTTTGGCCCTGGATATTAAATTAGGTAACATTAAAAGCAATGCAAGGCATAAAAATACAGTAACTCTCATTTACAGCGGGATGCGTGTTTGAGAATGTCAAAAATAAAGCGACCGAGGGATCCAGTCAGGATCTCAGCGAGGCCTGCGACTACGCCTGGGCATACGTAAGTTAGAAATTGAATATTTAGTCTCTATTAATACCGCAGTCTCCAATTATCCCCCTTTTCTGAGGAGTTTAAAAAATAATCACCCAGTCTCCATTTATCCCCCATGGGGGATAAATGGAATTTTGAGAACATTGTTTGGCACTAATTTTTTCTGAAAAACAAAACAATTTTCCAGCAAATTGGTTGATAATTTGCGGCACCGGTCGCTTTCTGTTGACCAACACATAGGCTTGAGCTTATGTCCATTGCTGGGCTTTTGCAGACGGAACAGCTGTGGCTTCCTCCATAAATTGCTTTACAAACACAGCAAAAAGACTCCATTGCTAAATATATGGAATTTTTCATGTAAAATACAGAAATTCTGTAACAAAAATGCATTAAAAATAATTATTTTTTGCCGAGCTGACATTTTTGGCGACATGTTCAAAAAAAATTCAAAAATTTTTCACTAAACAAATCAGTCGAAAAATAATCCCACAGTCTCTATTAATCACGCAGTCTCTAATTATCCCCTGTATTTTGAGGAGGTTGAAAAATAATCCCCCATGGGCTATAATTAGTGCATATACGGTATTTTGAAAAGAATTAAATATTTTTAGGTAATGTTGATGAAGTTGCCAAGAGGGAGAAAAATAACCGTTCAACCGTGCCAAACTTCAAAATTATCCGCTGAAGAACAAAACGAAGTGCAACAACTGACAATCGCGAGAGTCAAATTCCTAAAAGAAGATCTATTTTGTCGCCCGGCTGTTCTAGACGCCATTGACAAAGTGTAAATTAAGTTCCATCTAAATTAAGATTAAAATTTTAAGATCGCCCAAAAATTAGTTGTGACTCGGTTTTTGTACGAGGCCGAAGTGAAACAGTATGTAATAATTAAATATATAAATAATGTTCTTTTTAATTTTATTGAGAAAATATAGTTTTCGGTTCTATAGGCTTTATACTAACATTAAAAAACACGACCATATTTTTCCTTATATTTAGATACTATATCCATCTTAAGCCACCCCAAAAAACTAAGGGCGGCTTGGTCTGTAGTCCAAAAGAGTCACATTTCAACGCACGAACAATGGAAGGAGTAGCGGCTCAGCAAATTGTTGGCTTTGGACTGTTCCACAAAAGCACGCCCAGTCAGGTGGGGATGACCAAACGGACAACTGTTGGTCATAAAAGCTGATCAGTTGCGCCAATGGAAAATGACAAATAAATACCGCCGTTTTTCAGTTTTACTCTCTTTGTTGTCCGTATCGCACCACCCATTCGTCATCCTAAATGACGACGATTTACCCACCCGTGTGGCTCCACGTGGCAACTCCATCATACATTCCTCCCCGGACATTTCCCTCATCAGCGACTCGCTCGCCACAGCCACAACTTGGAAAACAACTTCAGCACTTGGGAGTGACCACCTTCCTATCACCATTTCCATCCACGGCCAAATTCAATGGTGCCAAGCTCAACGTCGCACGTTCATAAACTTCTCCAAAGCGGACTGGAGCAAATTCGCTGATGAAGTCGACTCACTCCTCAAAGATCTGCCGAAACCAACAAACATCATTCACGGCGAACGTCGCCTGCGCACGTCCATCGCCACAGCATCCGCCCACCACATTCCCGCAGGCCGTATACCCAAAATTCGCCCTGCCTACCCAAGCGACATGGTAACTCTGGCAAATGAACGCGACCTCCTCCAGCTCACTGACCCGGCTAATCACCGCATCCGCGAACTGACTACCACAATTACTAAGCAGGTCAACAAATTCCGTCGCCAAAAATGGCTAGATCACCTCAGCCGCTGCCCACGCAACATCAGGAAACTTTGGAAAACAATCAAAGCACTTGGCAATGACTCCAAGGAACAAAACATCCCCCTTCACTTTAATAACCGCCCATGCCATGACAACTCAAAAGCCGCCTCCCTCCTTAACGCGGTTTTCCACCCTCGCCCTACAGGAAGACCTCCAAAAGATAGCCGCAAAGCCAACCGCCACATTGACAAAGCCACTTCCCCATCCCGAAACTCGGCAAAGACATCACCATCCCATCTAACTACCGTCCCATCTCTCTGCTCTCACCAGTGGCAAAAATTCTCGAAAGATTACTCCTTCCTCACCTCAACGAACACCTCTCACCATCTGCCACCCAACATGGTTTCCACCGTGGCTTCTCTACGATTACCGCCCTCCACTCCATCCACAAATTCATTACGGACGGCCTTAACCGCCAGGCGCCTGTCGAACGTTCAGTCGCAGTTGCCCTTGACCTCTCCAAGGCCTTTGACACCGTGGACCACCACCTTCTCATTCACGACATCTCAACCACAGCACTTCCACCTCTCATCAAAAGGTGGACCCGCAACTACCTTAGTGGCCGCCAGGCTCAAGTCATTTTCCGCGGCAAAACCTCTTCTCATCGGACCATCCGCATGGGAGTTCCACAAGGCAGTGTCCTCTCTCCTGTCCTATTCAACTTCTACACCTCTACACTACCCATCCCCCCACCCGGAATTCACACCGTCACCTATGCGGACGACATTACCCCATCCTGGCCCGTGCAACCACAATCACAGTCGCCAGTGACAAAATTAACGCCTTCCTCCCTACAATCTCCGCCTGGCTCGCTTCCCGGAAACTCATCCTCTCATCCGCCAAATCCACGGCCTCCATTTTCACCACTAGCTCCAATGAATGCCGCACAAATCCGCATATTCACTCCGCTGATGCCATTATCCCCTTCATGCGCAACCCAAAACTCCTTGGCATCACCTTTGACCCTCTACTCACATTCAACGCTCACTCCATAGAACTCCGATCAAAAATCCAAAAACGTAACAACATCCTTCGGGCTCTTGCAGGAACAACTTGGGGTCAATCAAAAGAAGTGCTCCTGACCACCTACAAAGCCATTTCGCGCAGCCTCCTCAATTACGCAGCCCCCATTTGGTCCCCACAACTGGCCGACTCAAACTGGTCCATCCTCCAGAGATGTCAGAACTCCGCCCTCCGCACAATTACAGGTTGCGTCTCCATCACCCCAACCGACCACCTCCATGCTGAAACATCAATTCTCCCGGTAAAGGACAACAATTTCCTCCTCTCTCGACAATTCCTGCTGGCCTCTCGGCAACCTAACCACCCATCCTACACGACCACAGTCCATCGTCCGCCTCGACAAATGAAGCGAACACTCGTGGAACGATTCCTCCCTGACAAAGGAGAGGTACCCAAGTGACCATGGGACTTCCGAATGAAACTTTCAGGGTAGGTAGATTACCCCCCCTTTGTATTATAAATTTTTTTTTATTTTTGCTAAATGAAGCTTCTGGCCGAGATATGAAGCTTTTCCTTTTTGCCTTTTCAATATCATTTTCAAAGAATGTAAAGCCAATGTGAGCGTCGGTGGCCTGGTGGTTGTGCCTTCCATACTTTTTTCTTCTTCTAAAGTTCAATTCCCCAACCCTGTAAATAATTATTTTGTTTTTTTTTTCATATCCAAATTAGTTTTTAAGCTTTTTAATATTAATAAATTGTACAGGCAAAGACATAATACAATGGCTTCTATCATACATAGGCAATTCAAAAATTCTCCAAACTGCTTCTTGTGGGCAAACATACCGCGCATCAATAAACTCTTTAACTTCATCATGATCATTTTTCTCTTCTAATTCCAATCTTGCTCTGTCTGGTGGCTAATAAATATTTAACGGGATGAGAAAAGTTGGAAAATTCATCATTTTGTGATTCAATGTAGCCCCCCTTATGCCAAGAATAACGACGAAATGACCGAAATTTTGGAGCACAAAGTTGGAAATGGATTAAACTTTGAAGTTTAACAATTTCATCACGATGGTAAAGATTTACAGGCAGATCGTCAAGCACAATGCGATCCGAAATTTTTAAAAAAAGGCATACTGTACTTGCTGGAGAGGAAAAACTCCCTTCACTATCTTCACTTTCATCATCTTCAAGGTCAAATTGCTCGTCAGAATCTTGCTGATCTTCTTTTTGATCAAAAACGGCCAATTCATCCACAATAAGGTCTTCCAAAGTCTCAATTTCTGACCCTTGTTTTGCACAAAATTCCAATGTGTTCAAAAAATCCTTTGCCAGTTGCTTTTCCTCTGGTGTTAATTGGGTGGGAGGGGGGGCTTTACCATGATAATGTTCTTGCAATAAAAGAATAACGTTTGTTGGATTTATTGGCATTTATTTGGGAAGTATTTTTACAATGATTATTAATGCGACGAGAGTAGATGAGAGGACCGAGAAGAGTAGCAACGACAGAATTTTTCAACACTTACTGATAAGCAAAATAGGTCAATAGACAAATTATTCTCTCATATAAAATAAAAATGAAAAAAATATTATGTTCAAATTTATTAATATTAAAAAGCTTAAAAACTAATTTGGATATGAAAAAAAAACAAAATAATTATTTACAGGGTTGGGGAATTGAACTTTAGAAGAAGAAAAAAGTATGGAAGGCACAACCACCAGGCCACCGACGCTCACATTGGCTTTACATTCTTTGAAAATGATATTGAAAAGGCAAAAAGGAAAAGCTTCATATCTCGGCCAGAAGCTTCATTTAGCAAAAATAAAAAAAAATTTATAATACAAAGGGGGGGTAATCTACCTACCCTGAAAGTTTCATTCGGAAGTCCCATGGTCACTTGGGTACCTCTCCTTTGTGAGGTCGACTCCGCCCTTCGCCAATGCCGTGGTAACACCTCTTCTGCCAACAACTTACTTCACACCCGCGCAGTCACCAAAATCATCTACAACACTCAACCAAACCGTGTGCTCGGCTTTCCCCCACCATCCATTAACGCCAACGAAATACGCCTTCCTCGCGTAGTACGCACCCGCCTTGCCCAACTACGCTCTGGATTCTCACCCCTTCTCAACAACTACTTAAATAGAATTGACCCCCAAATTAACGACTGCTGCCCTGCGTGTGGTTCATCCCCCCATGACACTTCCCACCTCTTCAACTGCTCTTCAAACCCAACCAATCTTCGAGTCAAAACGTTGTGGTCAGCTCCTGACTTGGCCGCCGCGTTCCTGAAACTCATGCCACCCCCAACCCAAGAAATGCAAGGAATCGGCTAACAACAACAACAAGCACATTGAACCGTTGTTCGTCAACGTGGAAAGAGTGGCCGAACTGAAAAAGTCAGAGACGGAAAAGGAGGAAAATGCCAACAAAGGGACGGGACGGCACATTTTGTTGAGGGTGAGACGAAAATGGATCACATTTGGGCGATAATTATGCTTATTGGCCTTCATCAACCGCACTTTAAGCTCACCGATGTGGACCAATCGTTGCCCAATCTCTCCTCCCTCCCCCAATATTTTTCGGCATTTGCTGAACCCATTGGCCGTCCGTTGCTCCAATGTTTGTTTAGCATTTCTAATTTCCCCGAGGGCATTTTGTCATTTTAAAATTCCTAGGCATTTTTGACGAATTTGTGAGGGTTCACGTTGGCATTCATGAGGTTAAGATTCTTTGCATTTCCAGCGTTTTTATTCTTTGTCAGATGGAAACGCGACGTATTTTCACAGTGGACCTTTACGACGCCGACTCGGGGTAATTTGGCCAATTATCCATCATTCAGCGCTTTCACAGAATGGACGAACACCCCGACACCCAATGGCGCGCCTTTGCCGGTTTTGTTGTTGCAGACCGTTTCCGCTACCGCGAAATTGAATTGGACAGGCGAGCAAATATTTCTCTTTATCCCAATCTAATGACTCGAGAGTCGGTCTCGACACTAATTAATTCGTTAATTCCCCCCCCCCCCCCCTCCCCTTTCAGTGCCGCCTTTCTGTCCTCATTTGGCAACAATTCCCTCTCGGTCAATGCCCCGGTCTTTCTGCATTCCCTTTCGCCTTCAAATAAGGCACTTTTCCATGACTACGATCAGTCCGTTTCGGTAATGGGAAGGAATTTGGACTTTTTCTGAATTTGGTGGGGGTAAAAAGGAGCGGAGCAGATCGTTCACCCCCCCCCCCGAAAAAATTTTCAAACCTAGAAAAATTGGTTCTAGTCGGTTTTACGCGTCCCATGACACTTTACGCGTCCCATGACATTTTACGCGTCCCATCACACTTTACGCGTCCCATGACACTTTACGCGTCCCATCATATTTTACGCGTCAAAAAATGTTTTTCGAACCGTCAATCGGAAACTTTATACCTTCCGAATAGTCTAATTGTTCTTGTTTGTATACTTTGATCATCGAAATGTGCAAAAGCAACTCTAAGCACACTTAATGATGTCAACAGAAATTCAACTAATATAAGAAAAAAGTTTACAAAAGCCTAAGCTTAGGCCTAGTCTAACCATAAGCCATTGTTCGAGTTGCCTGTGTATAAGTTGTCATGATAACCTTAGGTTTAACAACGAAATCTTTAGTTAAAAACTTTACTGAATACCTGACAAAAAAAATAGTTTTTCTCTTAGTTATTAGGACAACTATTATACCATGAGACCAGGGATGGCACGGAATTCCGATTTCCGAAAATTTTTGGGGCCTCGGAATGCCATCCCCGCCATGGACACAAAATGTCATGGGACGCGTAAAGTGTTGTTGGGACGCGTAAAATGTGATGGGACGCGTAAAGTGTTGTTGGGACTCGTAAAATGTGATGGGACGCGTAAAATGTCATGGGACGCGTAAAATGTCATGGGACGCGTAAAATGCCATGGGACGCGTAAAACCGACTAGAACCGAAAAATTTTCTAATAAAATTTTCAAAAAAATTCATAGGAAATTTTTTTCTTGAAATTTTGTTACTAGAAATTCCTAAGAATTTTTTATGAAAAATTAAAACATTTTCTTTTTCTTTACAAAAGTGTTAAGAGCATTCATTTCCAAACGCTTTTTGATAATAACACAAAGCGCGGACACGGACCAATTAACAGGTCGAAGGAATTGGAATTGACGAGCAGAAGAAACAGCCGATCGGATACATTTTGGCATATGGGGGGAGAGTGTTGCAATGCTACGCGGACGAAGAAAAAGTTGCCGGGTAAGCAGCACAAATTTGGGGGGAAGGAGGGACCAATTAGCGTTGGGCAATTGGGGCGGGGAACAGAAGAAATTGGCGTAATTGGGCGAAGGTCAAAATGAGGGACAAAATCATCTATTTACCTCTCCTCCACCACACATAATAAATCCCCGCATGGCAATTCCTATTCCCGACGAAGTTCTTGACCACAAAAGCCATCCCCCGCCCCCTCCGTCCTGGGCACACTCCCAAAAATGCCCGATCCTAACAGAATTTTCTTTCCCCTTAAATCCCCCCCCCCCTCCGCTTTTAGTGCGCTGTTTTGTGCCACTAGAAGGTTTTCTGTACAAATTAGACCAGTAGAATCCGAATATGGCCTTAAATCTGACCTATCTTTTAACCCTGAGCTTGTACTGCTCCAACTCCATGCATGAAGTTGGAGCTGTACAGGTTTGTTGAGAACCCAGAGAGTGCCCGATCCTAACAGAATTTTCTTTCCCCTTAAATCCCCCCCTCCGCTTTTAGTGCGCTGTTTTGTGCCACTTCTCGTGCTCTTCGTTCGCCCGCCTCTCTGTCGCTGTTCCTCCGTCTCTCCCACGACGAGTTTCCGCTTCTGTCCGCCCGTCTCTTCGGCACCGCCTCGCGCGTCCGTCGCCATCGCCGTTTCCCCACTCGCGCTCAATGACCGCGGCAGTGAAATGGGTCAAAGCTTTGGCGCCGGCCACCGGATTGCATTTGTTTTGATTTGTGAGGGAATGGATACAAAACAATTCGATAGGAAAAAACGAAATTTGAATTTTAAATGAAATTCTAATTTTAATTGTTGGAAATTATGCAATTTTAGATTAAAAAATAAAATTTTAAATGTAATTTAAATGTTGGAATTCTTAAGCATACATGAAAAAAGGGGGGTCGACCCCCCCCCCCCCCCCTTCGCCCGCAAAGTGCCCCAAAATGGGGGACCCCTTCGCATCGAGGGGGGCCGGTATAAAAGAGGTGGGGGCGGGTCGCCGACGAAGGAGAAAAAGAGAGAAATTTCTGAAAAATTTGTCCATTTTCTTAACAAAATTCATTAAAAATTTTGAAAATTTTTCCCCCGGCGGCGCCTATCGGCCCCCAAAAATCCTATTTTTTCTTAAAAAAATTAGCCTAAAAGCTCAAAATTTGGTCATTTTTTAGACAAAACCTGCTAACAAATAGCATTAAAATTACAAAAAAATGTTCCGGCGGGAACTTTATTCAAAAAGTATATAAAATTTGCAAAAACAAGAAAATTCAACGATTTTTTTCTTTGTTACGCCTTCTCTTCTTCACTGTTTGTTTTTTGAATCTGAAAATGCCAGCGCCGCCCTGTGCACATCTTCGATAAAGCTTGGGCCTTAACGGAAAATGATTAACAAACAAATTGACACTTCGTTTGTCTTTTGCCTCACCAATAACATTAATGCCGTATTGGTAGATTTTCTGTGGGATGGAAGACCGCGTGTCGTCGTAATAAGAGAGCACAAAGTCCAAACCTTTCTGGAAAACGAATTCAACAGTCAATGCCAAATCAGTCCCCTCCCCCTCCATTCTGTCCGACTTTGTCTAAACTGTCGTGTGCGCGCACTATCAAAATGGATTCATAGCATTCCACTCGGACGGTCGTTTGCGAAGGGTCCGGGAAATTGTCGCTGCTAAGTGCTCTGCTTAAGATATAAATTTGTTTCCTTGGCCGATCAACGAATTGGCGACGAGCGAAAATGTAAAGGCGTGGCCAAAGGGGGAAGGGATATCTGAGGGGGGAAGGGAAAATGGTCTTTGAAATTAGAAATCGGAAACGGGGCAGGCCCTTTTACGGACCCGGTGTTTTTTTGCGGCTGAGACGTGTTTTTGCCCGTTTGTTTCCAACCCCGTATATGTGGGAAATGCCGACCTATTTTAAATTATCGAAAAAAACAAATGCCAATTTATTTGGCGGTGCCAACTCACTCACTTGCTCTCCCACCGAATCACTTGCGTCCCCGTGTTGTAATCAAAATCCAACTCGTCCAAGCTGTTCACATTTTTATCCCATTTGAGTCGACAGGAAATGTCCTCCTGAAATAATTAAAACTTATAATTCGTAATCGCAACAGTCCCAAAAATACGGCCGAGTAAACCCAAATCCAATAGAGAATGGATAAACTAAAAAAATTGCCGAAGATTTCAAAAACAGAAACAAAAGAGCTAGAAAATTGTTAGTATTAATCCGTTGACAACGGGGCGGCCGAAGGGCAATTCGGATAAAACACTGGAAAAATTGAAATTCTATTGTTTTTCTAAAAAAAAGTCAGCTGTTGTCCACCAGCCTCCCCAACTAATTGGCCCAGAATCCGTTGTCAGACCTGCACAGTTACAAAATCGTTGGGTGAAATGTCTTCGTAAGTGCCAATGCATCGGTATTCAAACACGCAATTTCCCCCATTGGCCACAAATCTCCGCCGGTACACCGCCAAACTTTTGTTGCACCAAAAGAGTGTCCAACCTTCGTCAGTTGGGGGAGGGAAACGGCTCGAGAAAAAGGAGGCGGTGATCCCCACGGTACTCTTTCATGGACGGTAAAAAAGAAAAAAAAGCGACAATAAATCTTTTTTATGGATAATTATGGGAAAAAATTGGCGTTCTGTCACATTTACTTTTTATCTTTATTTCTCTCACTTTTACGTACTATCTCTTCATCCTTAATAATGTAAAGAACAACATTTACTTCGTGACGTTTAACTTTTTTCCTGCACGTTAAATCCACACCAAATTTTGCATAGCGATAGAGAAAAAAATTCTGCATCGAATGTTCTATAAAGTTTTAATGAATTTCTATCCTATTTTAAAGTTAAGGGATGATGAAAATTTTGCATTTCTTTTCCTCTAATTTTGGCGTACTATTTTCATGTCTCTAACACATGAAAAAACATCAAATTCGCTAATTCTAACAATTTTGGTTTATAGGCTACAAAATCACTTTGAACGCTTAGAATCAATAGAAAATGATTAGTTTTCGCATTTTGGTTGAAATCAGCAGTTTAGGACTTGAGTTATAACGTGATGAACATTTGAAACTCTCACAACTTTTTTCTGAGATGTCAAATTGCTTAGCATTCACTTAGAAAAAGATTCTCCTTTTCAAAATCTTTTTTTAGATACCAAATTTGTTCATTTTTGTTGGGAATGAAGCGAGTTATGGCAGATCAAAATAAAAAATACAAAAAAGGCATTTACCAGTGTAAGTGCATATACTTTGTTTTTGCGTGTGTTGGCGTTTTGTTTTACGCCAATTATTTTTTGGCAATTTTTTTCGTTTTTTACCGTCCATGCTTTGGGTTTGGGTCCTATATTTTGGTCTAATTTTTTAAAATTTTTTTTTTGTTTTTATTGTCGCAATTGCTTTTTAGATTAATGGAAAAGCTTAAAGATTTCACTCTTGACGATTTATTCAAAGTATTGGCTCTACCAGACAAAGAATTCGAAGAATGGCTCAGAGAACTTAAGCTTCTACACACCAACGAGATTTGGCACGCAAAGATCACTTTTTTCCACATACATTTCTGATTTTTTGTGGCGTAAGCAATTTGGAGGACCGGATATTTTGTATAATTTGTGGACCCAAATCGCGGAATTGTACCCAATAAGCACGTAAATCTCCTTTTATTTGTTATTTAAAGCAATTGCGACAATAAAAACAAAAAAAAAAATTTTTAAATTTGACCAAAATATAGGACCCAAACCCAAAGAGTACCGTAACCCCAGGCGACGACCTTTTTTTTTTGCTTTTCGCACAATTCTTTTGACAAATTTTGCGATTTTGAGCCATTTTTAGTTTTCATCAAAATTTGTGCGTTTTAGATCTGGGGGTACCACCAAGGAAAATCAAAAATTTTCAGGAAAAAATACTATTTTCCTTAAAAATTTCGGGTGCGGATGGGTCTTGGGGGGAGGGAGGGGAGTGTGCACCAAGTCGTTAAAGTGTTCCTCCTTCCACGTCATCTCCGTGTACAGCTTGCGAGCGGCGGTTTTGATCAGCGAGTGGGCACACCGCGGGTTGACCAAGTTGTCGTGGTCGGACATTTCTGATTGTGAATTATTTTTGCAAATTATGTTTTGTTCACTCAAACATTACTAGTAAAGGAATCAAGAATTAAAATGCATAGTTTATCTGTGTTAGAGTAATAATTTCCTTAAAATTATTTTAAACTTTGTTTGAAGTTTTGCTAATTTTTCAAGAATCTTTCTTTACATTTCCATGCCTTTTAGTCTTCTATGAATTTTGTTATCTTTTAGGCTAATTTTTCATGTCTTTTTTGCATTTTTCAGTTTTTATCTTTTTAAAGGCTTCTTCGTGCCTTTTGGCGATTTTTTATGACCTTTTATTAGTCGACTTTTTGGAGGGTTTTGTGATTTGTTAAATTTCCAATCCCTATTCATCATATACCGTGTTTGAGCTCGTTCATCAGTGTGTTGACATTGTAGCAGAGCACCTTGAAGTCGGGCAACTGTTCATGAGTTCGATAAGCAAAAGCTATGGACGCAGCCCGCCATTTGTTCTCATCGTATTTCCAAGACTCGGCCTTTAAAATGATTTTTTTGTATGCCATTTTCTCGCCCCGTCAATTTTTCCCGTCTAATTTTTAAAATGTTGTTATTAGAGGTGCTGTGTCGAAGTGCAAAAAGTCCGAGTGTGGGCGAAGCGGTAATCCTTCAGAATTGCGGTCCCGACGAAAAATTAATTTAAAAATTTTATTTTAATTTTTTTTAGGGTGAAAAAATGTGCTGATTACGAATCTGAGCTCAGATTTTGCAAAATCATTGATTTTATCTATGATTTTTCATCAAGTACTTGATTTTTTCCAAAATTTTAAAAAAATTAAACGAGCGAAAAACTCATGCATAGATGTTGTAGAGTTTAAAAATAGCTTTTGAATGAACTATTAAATTTATGAAGAAGGCAAATTTAAAGTTTTATATGATTTTTTGAAATTTAATTACTGGCCCTTAGGGGTCTATGAAACGGGTCTGGGGTTCAAATCCGCTTGGCTGCGGATTATAATTTATCAATTAAATGGGCTTTCCCATGATTTTTTTGTAGACGAGTCTCTTATGTGTAAGAGAAAGTATAATCGCGGACGAATTGTACCCGAGAGATGGGTATTTGGGATGTATGACATTGAACAAAAAGTTGGTGTCCTTCGGTTTGTCCACAACAGAACCCAGGCAACTCTGTTCCCAATAATTCGCCAATACGTTCGTGGCGGAACAATCATTCATTCGGACTCTGCTGCGATGTACGTAGACAATGCACGGCAACGCAGCCATATAGTGAACATCCCCACCATCCCGATGCCGGCATACCAGCATTTGTGGGTTAATCACACAGAGAATTTTGTGGACCCAAATACTGGTGCATGTACGAATGCCGTGGAATTATTTTGGAAGAATGCTAAGAAAAAAATAAAGAAATGAGTGGCACAACAGCCGAATTGTTGGAAACTCATCTTGATGAATTCCAATGGAGACAGATTCATGGGAAAAAGACAATTGAAGCGTTCAATAATATCTTGGCGCATATTGCATATTATTATCCGGTTAACAATTGACATTGTGTGTCATTACCAAATATATATGCGCAAATAAAGCATGAACGGTCATTGGCTGTCATAAAAAATAATCCGCAGCTAAGCGGATTTGAACCCCAGACCCGTTTCATAGACCCCTAAGGGCCAGTAATTAAATTTCAAAAAATCATATAAAACTTTAAATTTGCCTTCTTCATAAATTTAATAGTTCATTCAAAAGCTATTTTTAAACTCTACAACATCTATGCATGAGTTTTTCGCTCGTTTAATTTTTTTAAAATTTTGGAAAAAATCAAGTACTTGATGAAAAATCATAGATAAAATCAATGATTTTGCAAAATCTGAGCTCAGATTCGTAATCAGCACATTTTTTCACCCTAGAAAAAATTAAAATAAAATTTTTAAATTAATTTTTCGTCGGGACCGCAATTCTGAAGGATTACCGGCGAAGCAGCGCAGCGGCGGCATCGAACCCGGCGATGTTGGCACACATGCTTGACTTGACGTGCGTTTAAATGCAAATCATTTGCCTGTCGATCATCCGTATCATCGGCCCCATTTGCCTTTTTTCAGAAACGCCTCTTTGTACGCGGAATTGGGCGCCGGCGGCGGTGCCGGTGGACCCGCGGCAACCGGCGCCTCCTACACAAATGCGCCTTACATGTGAATGAATGAGTGTGTTTGTTTGGCTTGTCCTTGTGTGCTTCTACCAAATTCATCAATTTCCTTCTGTACACACAAAATGTCTTTTTTTGCCACTTTTCTCCTCCTCTATGTCGAAATTTGTCCCAACAACAGAGGTGCGGGACTCGAAACGCAACACATAGCCGAAAATCGGAATTCCGTCCGTCTCTCTCAAATCAGCTTCACACCCCCCCCCCCTCCTCCTCCCATAATCACTCCTTCGTTTGAAATTTAAACAATTTTTTCATTTTTTTTACTCATGGCATTTTGTTTTTTCTGATATTTGTAATTTTTATGCTAATTTATAGGGATGGGAATTTTATACAAATGCAAAAGTTGAAATTCATTTTCTCGGATCATTTTAATTTTGGGCCAAAAATTAATCCCCCTATTTTATGCAAGTTTATACAAAACTAAAATTTAGAAAGAAATTATTTTTCCAAAGTAATTAAAAATTCTCCAGAATCAATTAAAATTTTATGCTTAAAATTTGACCATTAATTGTTGGTTCCTACATATTTGCCTAATTTTAATGTGTTAAAACCTTCTTAAGCTTGGCACGAGGTTGGACACGGAGCATTCGCCGCCAAAGACAAAGACGCGATTCCACTTCGCTACTTGTCCATTTTGCCGACGTACGATTCCCTCGGACAGGTGGTTTTTTGAAAAATTTATATGGTTTTTTTAAACTAATTTTTTTTTACTTATTCGGTACTTTTAATTCTATGTAAAATAAGTCCAGGTTTTTTTCTAATTTTAAGGTACGACAATTTAAATATTGTTGGAAAATTGACGAAAAAAAATCAACGTTATTTAGACGTATTGTATGCCCAAGTCAGATGCACAAACAATGTCAGTGGCGCAAGTGCGGGCGGAAATCAACGGATTTTTGGCCGGAACGATAGCTGAAAGAATGAGTTATGGGAGTAATAAAGTTACGACCTCGTGTTCTTCGGAAAATGCCATAAATGTTGTATTTATTCACTGTGACTTTGTTTTTTCAACAGAAAACATGCTATGTCTTAATTAATTGCCATCATTCGCCTTTCCCACTCGCTTTTCCAATTTATCCACGTCCCCGCGACTTTCCAGTGCCCCCGAAATCATTCTCGGCCTTCCGCCCAGCAAATGTTGGCCGAGGCGGCCAAGACGCATCGCTTCTTCAAAATGGTACCGACTCCCGCTTTTTTCGGTGAACGGGATTTTTAACGGGAGCGGGATTTTTACGGGATTCCCGTTCGGGACTCCCGTCCCGGAAAATTTTGAACTCCCGATCCCGCTCCCGGAAATTTTTACCCAAAAACGGGAGTAAAAATGCACTGGTAAGAATTGATTTTTTTTGGTAAAAATAATGATTTTTCATTGAAAATCTGTTAAATATATAGCCAAAATTTCAAAAAATTTCCCGGCGGCTCCTACCGGCACCGCCGGCCTCCCTCCTCCTCCTTGGTCATCAAAGTTTTTTCAAGAAATACACCGCAAAAAATTTTGTAAAATTAATAAAGGGAGTCAAAAATATAAAGTTAATAAATGTTTTATTCGAATTAATTATAAAAAATAACTTATTTAAGCAATTTGAAAAATTTTTCTGATTTTTGACTCAAAAATAAGATTTTTTTTATTTCAAATTTCTCCTTTATAAATTTTTTTATATATTTTTAATTTAATAAATTGATTGCCCTTTAAATTTGTGCATTAAAAATATTTTTGTGAGTTTTTAATTAAATTTTCGAATTACTCCCGCTCCCGCCCGGGACTCCCGTTAAAAATGGACGGGATTTTAACGGGAGCGGGATTTTTACGGGAATCCCGTTCGGGACTCCCGTCCCGGAAAATTTTGAACTCCCGATCCCGCTCCCGGAAATTTTTTTTACCGGACTCTACTTAAAAGTGTCCAACATTATTTACTCATTGTCAGATCAAAGACATGGCCTCCTATTGGCGTCTGAAAAGCATTGAGGAGTACGAGTTGGAAATGTCCACAAAAAGCAAGGAGATGCGTCGCTATGTGTTCAACTGTTTGGACGACATTGGCAAAGTGCACCTTCCGTCCGACTTGGACAACATCGACCGAATGTGCGAACGGAATGACCGGCTTGAATTAGTCGACATTCTGAAGCAAATGCTGAGCATGGACCAGGTACAGCTTGAACTCCTTATTGGACTCAAACATTGACCATCACAATTCTCAACCTTTTTAATTTAAGGACCGTCGTCTGACACCGACCCGCGGGTTGCAACACAAATTTGTAAAAATGACGCATATGATCGAGATGGGGCGCACTAAATACTGCCAGGTAATAAACAGTTAATTGTAGGCAACATTTGCAATTTAGTCACATAATTTGGTATGAATGTGTTTTCTCCCATCTTGACATGAATAAAATCCCATTAAAACGCACTTCAAAACTGACAATGAGCCTTCTAAATTATAAAAATATATGCCTTGAACTTGGCACTGCCGGGTAATATGTCTTTCCGTCCATTTTCATTGCATTTCCATTCTTCCATCCATGCCCAAATTTGCCCCCTTCAGATGGCTGCTCAGTGGATGAAGGTGTGCTATCGCCTCGGCTCCTCCGCGGTTGCCGGGTCCCCCAGGGGTGGCCGACCCAACAGCAGCAGCAGGGCTCGGCAAATGCCACGGCACAAAACCAGGCGGCGACGTTGGCACAAAACGCAAACACAACTGCGGCACTGTTCCCGTGGGCCATCGCGGCAGTGGCACAACAAGTAAGCTAATTGGGTTTGATTTCTTGACTGGTCTCTCTGATTTTTCAGGCCGCCCTGCTCCCCGGCGCTGGCAACAACCCCGCGGGCGCCGCTGCCGACCTTTTCCTTCCGGCGAATGCCGCAGCCGTTCAAAATGGAATCGGACGAAGACGACGCTTTTGCAGCGAATGTCCAAGCGGCGGCACAACAAACGGCCAAAAACTACTCACAACAGCTGCAACTGTTGGCACAGATGCAACAACAGCAGCACAGGTGGAGGAGGGCATTTTGTTGGAGAAGGGGAACATTGGAATGGACATAATTCTTTTTTAAATAAATGTTCCTTTTGTGTTACACTCAATTAGCGGAGTTGCACATTGAATTTGGACATATTGTGAAATTAGGACCATTTAGGAGTCCCTCCAAACCAGGGTTGTCCCCCAGGAGGAATGGGCTGCCCAAGTGCTGAACGGTGTCCGGCCGATGAATGCGCAGCAGCAGCAACAGGCGATGATCGCCCGACTCAAAAATGACGCGGCCATTCTCATGCAAAATTCGTTGGCCGAACATTAACTTTTGGAGAGGTCGGCAAAAAAATGACGAAAAATGTTGAAATTTGGACGGGTTTTTTAATCATTTTTTGTGAATTGCTTAAACACTTAACATTTGCCTGTAAATAAATACCTATTATCTAAACATCTAGGATTTTCGTTCTATACCAATTATTTGAATTATGTAATTACGAAAAAGTTACCTAAAACCGGCCCAAATTGATGGCACTTATGGTGCCATAGGCACCATTGGAAAATTAGAAATTTTAACTGCTGTCACGAAAATTTGCCTTTGTCATTGTCATCATCCCCAGGAGCAATTTGGAGCATCAGCTGAACAACAGTGGCGGAGGCGCTCTGCTGCTTAACACTTCGGGCATCGGTGCCGAGTCGAGCAACGGCAAAAACGGAGGCCGGATTCGTGCTCAGCGCCTCAAAACATCCCTAGAAACGTGTTATAAGAATTTTCAGGAAAAAATTTGAAGAAAAAATTTTCGGGACCAATAATCTAGAGGATTGCCAAAATAAATAATTCCATGCAAGCCCGTGAGCTATTGGTAACGCCCAAATAAATAAATATATTTATTACAGTAAGTCCAATCAACAAATAATTTCAACAAATGTCATCAGAAAAAGGCATAGAAAACAATCTTTTAATAAATTTGTTTTTTGCAATTGGCTTATAAAGTTATGTAAATTTCTGGTTTTAATATGTTAAATGATCGGAATGCATTTTTCCTGGAAAATAAACTGAGACTGTCGGAGAAATTGGCAATTGGTGGGAAGAAATTTCAATGAATGATAAACCCTTCAAAAATCCCTAGAGAAAAGAATCGAGCGAATTATTGTAAAAAGGGAAAGGTTTTAAGAGCTGTTCCGAATAAAAAAGTTTTGTTGGTTGACTGTTCCGTCCATCACATTTCTTCAAAATCACACGTCGTTTTCGACATCAGTAAAACCTTTTCCTGGCACGTTCTTGGCGCTTTTGGAAGAAAAACAGCCCAAAGCCGAGAACACCCACAACAACGGCAAGGCCAATCAGAATGAGGAAGATTGAGCCAATCCAACCCAATTTGGACGGCCTGCGGTCGGGGACGTGGTCACGAGGGGCGGCGATACTGTGAATGGGAGGGATAAAATAAACAATGTTATTTCGGAATTATTACTTTTCTGCGAAGGGTTCCACCGAGTCACGGTTGGCACTCTCAAATGGCTTCTCCACTCGGGCGAACTCTTGCTCAAACATTCGGATGCTCAATACGTCATGATTATCTAAAGGAGACGAGCATTTTTCCCAGTTACCTAAATCTATCTCAAAGGTGAACTTTAATTTTTTGTCCTATTGATAAAAAAATGTCTCTTTTTGTATGTATTAAGTAACAAACATTTTGACTGCTTCGGCGCTAGTTGTGAATTTTAATTTTATTAAAACCAAAGGGAGACCCTTTGGTTTGGTAAAGTATTTTAACCGTGAAAATTATTCCTCGCCGAGGATTTTCCAGGTCACTAATCAAGAATCTGACATCTGTTTCAACCAATTTCGGATGCCGAACAAAAAAGTAAAATCGAAAAATTTGAATTCAACTTATTTTTTTTATCCGGGTTAGCGATTTGACAAAATAATATCATGTTCGTGACTAACGAACCCGAAAATTCCACGGGAAGGACTTTTCAAGATTTATTATGACAGAACAATTTTGCAAACTAAAAGCGTACACCTTTTGGTTTTTAACAAAAATTAAAAAGGGCGAGTTTTTTTTATCAAGCGCCACCGTTTCTTACCTGAAAGTTCTCCAGTAGCTGCTGTAATTCCGAAATAGTAATTTGTGGGCAAAATAACATGGTCAACAGTGAAACAGCGATGCCATTGCGAATCCCCAGTAATGTCCGCGAACACCTTTTGTAAACAATGTTGGGATGGACTAGCCAGAGGATTTAGCAACAAAAGGACAAAATATGGTCCATTACCGAAAGAGTGTCCGCCACGTAACGGACCAAAATTTGCGTGTCGTGGTCTTTGTTCCGAATCTTTGCTTCACAACCTAATCAGCAAAAACAAACAATTCAAAGTGTAATAGCCAGTTTTACCATTGTGTTCTCCGCCCAATTGCGTGTGAGTTCCATCCACGTCATGGTCATAATGAAGCGAGCCATTGGAAACCATGGCCGAAATGTACGGATGCGAATGCTCAATTAGTTAAAATATTTTGCTTCTGATTTCACGAGTTTTACTTGATGAGGTCCGTTGTGATTGCTGTAAGTGTCAATGAAAATGCCAAGTCCTCGGAAATAATCTTTGGAGCCGAAAACAGGGCCAAGCGTATCCGGGTCTTGAACATACCAAATGGCCATTCCATCTGAAAATACAAACATTAAAAGAAAGGACAGCAACCGCACCTCCGAACAAAGAGCCAGTCGATCCGTGCACTCGGAAACTCACTATAAATTCCCAGTCTCGCGCGGTGTTGGGCTAATTTTAAGAATATTTTTTATTTTTACTGAAGATAGAACATGCCATTTTATTCCACAATCCACCACTGAGACTCTGCAAATCGGATGTAAGACGGATATATTGCGGAGTTAAAATGGCATTGCCAATAATGTCCCAGAAGGGAAGGTCACTATCAGCATCTGGAAAAAAGAAAAATATACTGTATTTTAACATATTCCGCCAATTAGAAAGGTATCAATGACGAAAAAAAACTTACATTGATATGGCTTTACGAAAGTATGCTCCCGTTTGAGAAATCCACGCATTTCTGCCACCGAAATGCCGTCGATGGCATCGGCTGTTGGGTCAGAAAGAACAGAAAACGGATGAGTGATTAAAGAAGCAAAAAGGCACAGACGGAGAAGAGATGTCTTTCTAATTGTGAACATTATTGACCGAGGAAAATGAAACTTAAGAATTCGCATTCTCTAAAATGAAATTAATAATTTTGTATAAAAAAAAGTAGCAGCATTCCTTTTTAAGTGTGAACAGAAAAAATGGCGAAAAAATGTGCTGGCATTGGCTAACAATGAGAAAAGCTAACAAAAAGAGCGGAAGAAGCGGAGAACAAAAAGGAACAAAGAAGGCGAAGGCAAAGACGAAAACTTTTCGTCGAAAAGCCAAAAAATTTAAAAATGAAAGGGATATCGTTGTATAAATAAAACAATTTAAAATATTGCAGTTTGCTTTAAATGAGAAAAAAAATTAGGGGTTTGGGTTCGTTCAATTGCTTATGGAAGCTATATGTAATATGTTGGTTGATTGGTTGTTTTTGTTGTTTTAAATTAACAGATTCCAACCATTTTATCATAAATAATAGAATTAACTTTAAATTCATCCGACTTTTGAATATGCGCATTTTGGTGGGCGTTAAACGGGTAATTGACTTCGCTGTCAAAGTGCGCGTAAAAAAGGACGGCACCGGCGTTGTGAAGGATGGCGTAAACCATTCGATGAACCCATTCTGCGAAATTGCGTTAGAAGAGGCGGTGCGAATCAAAGAGCGTAAAGAGAAGGAGGGCGGTGGGCCCGTTGAAGTCGTCGCCTTTTCATTTGGCACACAAAAAGCACAGGTCAGGCAGTAATATGTAGAATTAGTCATTTAAAAGTTTTCCTTAAATCTATATTTTAATACTGTCTTTTTTTGTCAGCTTTCATATTATTTTAAAGACTCATTTTTTCGTAATTTTTAAAAATTTCTTTCTTTGCTTTCCTTCACAATTACTTATCTAGGAAACACTGAGGACGGCACTTGCAAAAGGCGCTGACAAAGCATTGCTCGTCGAGGTCGACAACGCCACAGAGGAGAAGTTGGAGCCTATCCATGTGGCACGGGCATTGGCCAAATTGGCGAAGGAAGACAAATACGACTTGCTGTTGTTGGGAAAACAGGCAATCGACGATGATGCAAACCAAACAGGTGGCACATATCGTGAACATTTCATAATCAATTAAATCTGGATTTCAGGACAAATGGTCGCCGGATATTTGAATTGGCCACAGGCGACTTTCGCCAGCAAAATTGAAGAGGATGGCGCTTATATAAAAGTAACGCGAGAAATCGACGGCGGATTAGACACTGTGAAATTGAAATTGCCAGCCGTTGTCACCGCCGATCTTCGACTCAATGAAGTTCGGTCTTGTTTCAACAAACATTGATTGTTTTTGTTTTTTAGCCTCGTTACGCCACCCTCCCAAACATTATGAAAGCCAAGAAAAAGCCATTGGAAAAAAAGACAGCGCAAGAATTTGGCATTGACATGACTAATCAGACAGAAACTTTGGAAGTAATAAATATAAAAATATATCGTAACTAAAGTTTATATATCTAATTAAGGTCTCCGATCCTCCAGTTCGACAGGCGGGCGGTTTTGTGGACGATGTGCCTGGATTAGTTTCGAAGCTCAAGGAGAAGGGAGTGATTTGACCGACAAATGAGTTATATGGCCAGAAGATATATACTATATATATTTTTACACTTTGTCTATTGAGAAGTCGTTTTTTCTCTCTAATTTGCCCGCTTTATCCTGCCAAATAGCTGTTTAAATTCTAAATTTTGCTTATGTTTTTTAATCACCGGTTCTAATAGTCGTTGTTTCTTTTCATTTGAATTCAATCTTACTTACGTTTTGTTTAGATGTTTCAGAAAGTTTTCTTGGTTCTTTTGTTTTTACTTGCCTTTACAGTCTCAAATTTGCGGTCCGATGAAGGAATTGGGGAGGTATTTTTTATCCACTTCCCTCTAAAATTGAATTCTTTTTACGTTTAGATGGATGCGAATCAAAAACCTTTGAATTCGGCTCGAATACTCGCTTCCAAATTCACTCTTTCTCAGGTAGCTTGGCGTTTTGTCTTTCTCCAAATTTTTGTTTTTCAGTATGCCGTTGAGAGTATGGACCTTGTGATGGAGTACAATTTGTTTAATGTTGGCGACCGCACTGCTTTTCGTGTCGTGCTGGACGATCGTAACTCATTTCCCACCCATTCATTTGACATTGTGCGTGGAATGCTTCACATCCGATGGGAAAAAATCTCACCGGGAGAAAATGGTATATATATTTTTTTCACTCATAGTATTACAACCAAGTTTTTATTTGAGTGAGTCATTCGGTGGTGGTACGACCGCGCAGTTACGGCATTTTCAATTACACTTCCGCCATGGTCACTTATTATGTGACCGAAGATGCCAAACAAGCGACCGTCGGGTACAGCACAGCGCCAGGCGAAGGTCATCAGAGACATTCAAAACTAACAAAAAAAAAACTTGTTTCATTTTGCATTTAGGGAACATTTACCGGCTAAAGGATTATGAGCGCCGATTCAGTTCCAAAATCGGTATTTGGCTCGTCTTTTTGCTGTTAGCTTTACCCACGACCTTGTTGCCTTTCTTCCTCTGGTCAGTTTTAGTTCTTTCTAAAGCAATTTTTCCATTTCTCGCATTCATTCATGGTTTTATAGCCTAATTGTAAGAACAGGCAAAACATAGAATTAGGAACTAAAACATAATCAAAATAGGAACTAAAAGTCCCAAATCTGTGTAAATTAGTTTGAAAAAATTGGTTTTTATTAATATTTGTCAGGTTTACCTTACGGTTTTATATACACACCCAAAATTAAAAAGAAAATGGCAACCAAAGAGTGCGTAAAAGCACGGAGTCGTTTGGTGATATAAAGGTATCAAGTGGTAACCTATTTTCAAATATTTTTTCCCTTTATTGACATATATGTAGTGCAAACGGCGTAGCTGCACCCTTGCTTTTAGGGGGGGGGGAGGGGCTGAATTCAAAAATTCGATTTATGCATGTTTTGTTATTTTTTTGCCTATAGTCTAAAAATCAAGGCCCTAAATAATTTTAAAATTTTAAGGTACAAATTCCAACAGAAATATGCGACAAAAAGCGGGACATCCGGTCAACAAAATTCTAAAAAGGCTCAATGAAAACTAAAGGCAATTATGGAGTGCGCAAATCCATGCCACCTTTATATTTATTACCATTTTGTTTCCATGCAAACTTGTATTTGTTGTGTTAAACCATTTCATTCCTTATGCTGTTGGCGTAAACGTATGGAAAACTGACTGAATTATCAAAACAGTAATTTCCCGCCTCTATTGACCAGTTTTAAGTTAAGTTGTTACAACCGACAGAACAGTCTCTTTTTGCAAAATATGTGCTTAAAATTGGAAAAATCAAACTTTATTATGTATAAAAACCCCAAAAAATATATTTCTTTTTCATTTCGCCAACATAATTGCAAATAATAAAATTATTTTGTAAATTGAAAATTGTCAGTTGGAAAAGTTCCAACAGGGAACTTCGAAATCCCATTTGTCTACTTTTTGCATCTAAATAAATTTAAAAATGCTGTAAGAAATGGCAAAAAATTTGTTTTTAGGGGTATATTTTTACGTGTGAGTCGTTCCACAAAAAATTCAGCAAGGGCGTATCCAGGGGGGGGGGGAATTCCCCCCCCCCCGAAATGAAAATTTTTAAAAATTTTCCAGCAAATAATGGAACATTTTTTCGAATTCCCCCCCCCAAACGAAAATTAAAAAAATTTAATAGGCAATTTTCGTAACAAATAGCACTCAAAGTTCCAAAAATTTTTCCCGGCGGCGCCTATCGGCACCGCCGGACCTCCACTTTCCACTATTTTTACAAGTTTTTTTGCCTTAAAACGGCCAAAATTGGGTCATTTTTAGTGCAAAAAAGTGCAGTTTTTAACCAGCAGTGGAAAAAAGTTATTGGTTAAATAGCAAAAAAAAAAAAAAAGGTCTTCAGGTCGGGTCCCCCCCCCCCCCCGAAAAATGTTTCTAGATACGCCCCTGAAACTCAGTGCTTGATTGGTCATTTTCCGGAAACCGATCGCACCACTTTCGGCGCACCAAAAGTGCCTGATCCGAACCCGGCCCGGTTAAGAACAATTTTTGGTCAGTTTTTCAAAGGCTATCTCCCAGGCCGGGTCCGGTTCTTGATCCATTCACTTGGAGCTCGTCATGGGTCGGGCACATCTGCCGGAGGGCCCTCAGCCTCGCCCCCGACCCTGTCGATGGCCAACCCAAGCTAAGCTTGCCGGTACCAGCGGCTTTTTTGTACAGCTCGATGAGCTCTACAAAAACGGTATCAATGGCGTCAGGCTGTGTCTACTACAAATGGAGAAAATTGGCGAGAAGTGATGTCAAAAATTGAAAAAGTAAAAAAAATTAAAAATGACTTGCGTCCCGCCGTACATTAGTATTAACCGGACGGCACCGTGTTTTGTGAATTGAATAATAAAATTTTTTATTTAATTTTATCGATCACTGACCTAATCAATGCATGCTCATTTCAGACTTTGGACTGTTCGTTAATTCGCAGGGGAAACGGTCGCGCAGCAAAAACATCGAATGGGAGAAAGTGCCGTTGGAATTCGGTGGGCGTTTTCGGCAGAAAAACTGGTGTAATATAGTCCATCTTTTTTCCCAACTACAGTATATGCGTCTCCTCACCTGTACATTGTGTACTGTGAATTCCTCGAAGTCGTTCGTGTCGCACCATACATTGGGCCGGACTCGAGGTAAAGTCGATAACACTGGGCCGCTTTCTCACACTTTGGACCCGGATCCTGTCTGATTTTGCCTGCATCCGAGTGTGTTTTCCGAACCCGGAATTCCGAAGTTCAAAGTTCCTCTGTTTGAGGTCTCTCCTGTTTCGTTAATCAATTGCTTTTCCATCGAAATGTTTCCTTTTTGCTGCAGCACCATTACTGGTGACCGCAGTCTGTTCAAATGTCGCGCGGCGCATCGCACGGGCAACGGACTGAACGCCGGCGAATTACTCTTCACCGTTTCCAGCGAAGACCGAGTGGAACTGCACATTTTTGGCCACGCCGACGCGGCACATCTCCAACAACCGCAGCAGCATCAGCAGGTGTCCCTTTCGGAAGAAACGCTGTTGGCGAAATGCCATTGATCCATAAAATTTGAATTTTTAGAGTGTCAAGTCAATTCTCAAACGGAAAATGATCGAAACTCCGGCCCATCATTCGTCGGTTTCAAAGAGGAAGAACTGACCAAAACACATTCAATGTGTGTCATGGCTATTTTGTATTTGATTTATGGCGCGTATCTCTGCTGCTTATGATATTAAAAATCGCTGATCTTTCATATATGTTTTATACGATGCATAAAATAAGAATCACTGCCAAACAAAACAAAAAAGGCTCACATTTTGAATACGAGTCCTTTTTCTTACACTTGGACACTCATAAATGTCATCTCGTCTTTAGTGAGACGCGGACCGGAAATGAAAATGACGTGAAACGTGATTTTAGTTTATTTTTTTGAATTTTCGTTTCTCCCTTCCTTTTCGCGGCCCTTTTCTCCCCCTCCTTTTTTTCCTTATCTTTCGTCATCTTTTTCTCTCTCCTTTAGTTTTCTTCCTTGTCTCTCATCCTCCCCCTTTTCTCTCCCCTCCTCTTTTGCTTATCTCTCACCATCTCTTTCTCTCTCCCTTAGTTTTCTTCCTTGTCTCTCTATTATTGGTCAGAAAGCCTGTCAATTCTTTGTCCCTGTACAGCAGCTCATGTAGTGAACGGTAGCGCTGATCCGAGCCCGGATTTGTGATCAGCGACCCCAAAAACCCCATAAAACTTATTTTCATTAATTTCTAAAACACATTTATATGAATCTAAAAATGTATGTGAAATCTGTCCCCTAAACTACATAAGTACCTGGAATAGATTCTTTCAAAAACCAACTTGGTGAGAAACGTTCAGTCCTATGGAAATGTTCTCGGGTCGAACAATGAAAGGCTTTCCCCGTTCCGTTCGTGAAATTTCAATGTCGGCCCAACGGACACCGCAAAGGCATTGGATCCTCCCCCTTTTCTCCCCCTCCATCTCTCATCCTCCCCCTGAGTCCTCCCGGCTTTTTTTTCCTTATCTTTCATCATCTTTTTCTCTCTCCCTTAGTTTTCTTCCTTGTCTCTCATCCTCCCCCTTTTCTCTCCCCTCCTCTTTTGCTTATCTCTCACCATCTCTTTCTCTCTCCCTTAGTTTTCTTCCTTGTGTCTCATCCTCCCCCTTTTCTCTCCCCTCCTCCTTTGCTTATCTCTCACCATCTCTTTTTCTCTCCTCCTTCCGTCTCCTCTTTTCTGTGTTTCTTTGGCATTTTTCCTTTCCTCCCCTTTCATGGCCAATTATTCCGTCCCTTCTCATTGTCGTCGTCGTCGTGGTCCTCCGTCGTTTTGTGGCACCACGTCGCAAATAGGCACAGAAAGCGCTGGACAAATAAATGAGCAATTGGATGATCGAAATGATTGAGCCGCCGATCCAAAGCGAAATTTGGCCTAATCGAAAGGGAAAGAAATTTACTTACCTAATGATCATTTTGATCATACTTTTAACATTTAAGCGCATTAAAAAATATTTTAAATTTCACTACCTCCGAGTTGCGCAACAAACGAAGGCGGCGTCATTGAAAGCATATGCTAATTAGTGGGGGGGGGGGGTAATTGGAAAAAGAAAACAAACGGAGGGACGGACCCTAATGATTGTGTAGTCCAAAGTGATGTAATAAACGTCCAAAATGATTGTGTTGCGCAGCTCTTCCCATTTGGAGGAGTCGTTGACAAAATGTTTTGCTTGTTCGGAGGGAAAAAGCGCTGAAATTGGCAAATTAAAATAATAAGCGACAGACAAATGAATGAAATGAAAAGAAAGCCATCACAAATTAATAATCAAATACAGTAAGTGACGGTTTTGTCGAAGCGCCAATAATTGCACGGGGGCCCACAATGGCTTTTGCAACGCTTTAATTTGGAAGAGAATGGCAAATTCGAAAAGAAAAATAAATAAAATAAAAAGGAAATGGAAACATATTTCAAAGATTTGCAAATAAATTGCTTATAAAAGACCGCAATTCGCTCCTCAAAGCCCTTTCGGTACAGCTTTGGGTAGACGCAGCGGAAGAATTGGCTGGTGGTGCAAATGTACGGCGTCGTGGGCCGAGAAGCGGCGGCCAACGAACAATTGCAGTCCCTTTCCGCTTGGGACATGAAACAGTCCTTGGAAATGGGGAAGGGAAGGGGGGGGGCAAAGGGAAATTGGCACTGATTAGACCGAAAAGGTCAAAATCAGTCCCGAGACTCAGTCGGACCGACGAAAAGGCCGAAATAATCGAAATCCCTTCGGACGCACCTCAAAACACCAAACGCGCGAATAAACGCCGCTGGGGTTGTCTTCGCGGCATTTGAAGTGCGGCGGGTAATTTTTGAATTCGTATCGCGTTGCCGTGAGGGGGAAAATCGCGTGGACACCCGACGGCACAAACGACCTGAGAACAGATTTTAAAAGGCCAACACATACTTTTCCTTTTCCTTCTAAATTCATTTGTTCGCATTCCATTTTCCGTTTTTCCTCCCAAATGTTCCGTCCTTTTTTCGTCCAAATGTCCCTTTCTTTCGTCCAAGTGTCCCCTTTTTCGACAATTTGTCCACCCTCCCCCCTCCTCCTTTTGCTGTACATGTCGTGGTCAATGCCTTTCCCGCGCTCCGCCAATTTGACCACCACTCCGTCATTCAGCATTTGGTTGACCCCCGGGTTGTACAATTTCTTCGGCAGTCTCAGAATGATGCGTTGTCCGTGCCCGAATCCGTCGCTGCGCTGCTCCCCGCCGCGCAGTCGGAAGCATTTTCCTGCGCTGGTCATTATCTCCTCGGCCTTTTCGCACGTCCGCGGGTCGACAAAAAATGCCTGGGGAAGGGACGGAGTAATTAGCAATCGACAATAATTCGCCCATCACCCTCAAAATATTCTCATTTCACCTGGCACGCTATTGCGGACCGTTTAACAAATTCAGTAAATGCAATTTGCGAATTGCCATTTGCGTCCCCAGCCGTCCGTCCGCCGACGTTTTCCAAAAGTTTGCTAAGTTCGCTCTCCATTTGGTCCATGCGCTGCTGCGCGATCATTTTGGTGTACAATTCGTATTGAAAAGGGTGCTGGGCGGGGCTGGGGAAGGCGAGCTCCAAATATTGGGCGAGAGGGGCGCTGACATTGTGCGAAAGGAGAAAGGAACGGTTGAAACGGTTGAACGGACAGACGACGATGTCGGGCAGAGTCGGGAGTCGGAACATTTGTATGTGGGGTTTGTATTGCTGATGCCACCGGAGCAGTGTTTTGTTGACGTTTTCGGAGACGCGCTTCGTATTCCTCCTTGAGTTGTTCACTGACCGTCCTCTTTGATTCCGTAAGTGACCACCAACGGACTAAACAGAGAATCATTAGAAAATTAATTGCTCCAAAAATATGAACAAACCGTGTGTTATATTCCCACACTGAAAATGATTAATCAATTGAACTGATCGTCCAAATGTGATAAGTCAAATCACCGACCGATCAGTGCGCATCCGACGAGCGCAGCAAAAGTGGCCAAAATGACAATGGCCAGCCAAAGGAGGCGCAAATGACCCGACGTCTGAACAGTGTCGCGGATGCCGTGGAAAGTTGTGTTTTGCTATGGAGGGACAGTTAAAAACTGTACAGCATTCATTTTGGCACGATGATAAACACCGTAAGCATCGTACAGTAGGAAGACACTGTCGGCTCGGCATTTGCACCCGCGGCGCCCAAAGGTAGTGGGGAATAACTGCTGCTTCTTCGGCTGATGGTGCTGCTGCTACTGTTCGAATTGGACGGTGAGCGATCGCGCGGGTGCCACAGGGATTGCCCCTCGGGCGCTGCCGCAGACATTTTAGTCGCTAATTGCGTTAATTGGTCGCCAATTACGCTGCTTTTCGAATGACGCCGAAGGTTCAAAGTGTCGCAATTGACACAAAAGGGAAATGAAAATGGGTATTTACACTCCGATTTTCCCTCACTTTTTCATTTGTCTTCGCTTGGCATTCGGCCGTCCGCAACATTCGCAGCAAAAATGCCGAAAAATATTTTCACATTTTCCATCGTTCTCTTTTCCACTGCTTTTCCCATTTTCATTTTCGTTGTTTTTTTGCTGTTTAAAACTGCCATTTCTGTGCACTTTTCGTCCGTCTTTCATTTGCTGAATATTCAAAAAATTTTAAAAATTTCAGATGAATTTTCCGTTCAATGAATGCCATTTCAAATGTTTTTTTTACCCTTTTGCTGTTCCCTTCACTTTTATTGAATAAATAAATTCCCTAAATTAGGTTATTATAACGAATTTTACGGGGAGAGCATTCGCCGAGATGAGTTTGGCCCTTTTCCTTTTTAAATTTTGCGAAATGGAGAGGCGACAATTTAAGGAGTAAATTACCATATCATTTTATACTGTAACTACAAATCCGCCAAAAAAAATCGAAAAAAATTGACGGCACTTTTATTCAATCACCCCAATTTGACAAGCGATGAGACAAATTATTATCCGTTTTTAAGGGGCAATCAATCAAAAAAAATATATTAAAAACAGCTGATTTAAGCAAAAGCAATTGACGGAATAATTGGCATAATGACTTGTCAAATCAGCGGTAATTACTTGTCGGAGTTTAAAGTTGGGCAAATAAAAGAGGGAAATGACAGGCGAAAGCATTCACTCATTTTCACCCTTCCCTTTGGCCATGGGATGAACAGCGGCCCCCTTTCTCCGCTTAACCGATCACTTTTCGCTGTCCAGTGAGTGCAGCAGCAGTTGTCCAATTGCACTCGGACCATTTTGGAACAAATTGAAAAAAACCCTCCGATGTCATCGCATTGGCATTTCTCCTCCCCCCCCCTCCAATCAAATCCGCTTTTCTTCATAAAATTGGGTCAGTTTGCCTTCTCAATTTCCGTTTGTCTTTATGCACTTTTCAAAAGAAAAAACCCCACAAAAAGTCAAATAAAAACGGAGCTTAAAAACGTATGCAAAAGAAGGAAACAATTGAATGTTGCCAATGAAGGAACGAACGAATGAGTTTCTTATTTATTTATTTTCATATCAAAATCACAAAAACAAACAAAATAATGCACGAAAAACGCTTACACAAATTAATGGTGGCCAACGCACCAGCGAATTAAATCCGCACGTCATTATATTAAAATTTTTGGGTCGCGCCCCGCTTATCACAAAGCAAAAATCGGTCTGATCAGCATGCCCTGCTTGCTGCTCCGCTTCGCCCTGTCGATGCTCATACTCCGCCGTTTGTCCATCGCCGGCGACTCTCTGCCGCGTGCGAATGCCCTGTTCAGTTTCTCCACAGTGTTTTCGTACGCGTTGCGCAGCATTTGCTGATACTCGCGCCGCTCGTTGCCCATCGTCGCTTCGTTGACGCGCATCGCCTCGTCCAATTCGTCCAGCAAAGTCCCAAAGGGAAAAGCGATGGACAATAAAAGTTCGCTTATCCTTTTATTTGTTACTTCAGTGCATTCCAAAGGCGGAGCAGTCCTTTGTTGCCGTACCGTTTCTGCTGCGCCGGTGCGGTGAATGTCTCCGCGTAGGCCAAAAGACCGGCGTTAACCTTAACAAATAGAGGGAAGGCAATGCCAATGAAAAGGGCAGCGTCCGCTGACCGTCGGCATGACGGCCCCCTGCAGAAACAGCTGCAACTGCTTCACATCCACCCGCTTCAGCACACTTTTGTCGTACCCGCAGTTGATCAGTCGGTGGTGGTTGTGATGGTGGCGACACCGACGGAGTCCGGCGGAGGACAAAATGTGTCGGATTTGGTCCGCCTTTTGAAGAATGCTCTCGCAGGCCAATTCCAAGGGACTGAGCACCGTTTGCTCCATGTGCACAACGCGTTGCCGACGGCGTGTGCCCGGGAAGGGATTTTCAACTGCAAAAGAACCACCGACGACTTAAAAGCCGCTCTGCCGCCCCGCGGCACACCGGTCAGCGTCGTCCGTCGCAATGTCATCCGTGCCAATTCGGGCGCGTTGTCCGACACCGTTGAGTCCGCTTGGCGTTCGTTTAGCACAAAAGTTCGTACGTTGGTGTGCAGCCAATAGTTGGTCGGGTCGGGCGCCACTTCCATCGCCGCCCCTTCGCCGTCCTCCTCCGTCAACCCAAAAGTGCTGCCATTCATTGATGTCAATTCGCAACGACTGCGCGACATCGCTCTTCCGCCCAATTTGCCCCCGCAATTGGCTTTCTCCGAAGAATGCGTCGTCCGCACCGTTTTGCATGGCTCCACGTGGGCCACGCCAATGTAAGCGACGGACGGATCATCGACAGGAAGCGGAAGCAGAGACGAAACGGAAGAGAAGGAGGAGGACGAAGAACACTTTGAAGAGGACGGACGAGGCGGGGGAGGGGAGGGCGGGAAGTTGGCGGTGTTCAGCAGCTGAACACGGCAATTGGCCAGCGAAGACTGCACCGACTCGCGCAAACGATCACATGCCTCGGCCAACGAAGTCAACGGACGCTCACGGTAAATCCATTCAGAGCCATGGTCATCGCTGGGGATGAAATGGAGGGGAAAGGATGATGGACCAGAGGGAAAGGTAATACTTCTAGGGTTTGGCATGTCATCCTCTCGAATTGTTTTTTTCTATTAATCAACCCAAAAGTCGTCTTTGGTTATATGAAATTTCAAGGGGTGACAACACCTAGAAGTACGGAAACGGTTACCCAAATTGAGCCCGGCCGTGGAAAGAGACCCTGAAATAGCTGGCTAATTGCTGTCTTCTGATGACATTCGTCGTTATTTGGTCCACACATTGGTACGCCTGTTGGATTTGCGAGTGAATTGCGATAAGCGACTGAAAATGGGGAGGTCAACCAAATGGACATTTGTTAGTTCTTCAACAGTCACTACCTTAAAGTCGGCGTTGCGTTCGAACAATGGAATGATCAACCGACAAATGGGTCCAATGGCTTCGTATCGCTTGGCCAACATTAAATTCTGAGTCAATTCTTTAAATCTGCGCAAAAAATCGGACTAAATGAGGAATATTATGACGAATTGGAGAGCAAATGGACAGACAATGCCAAAGTTCGCGTGATTGGGAAAAGTATCAACCGTCGAATTTTCCGTCACATTGTCCACCGTTTCCACAGCCGAAATTTGTTCATTCAGAACGTCTAAGACGGACCAATCCATCGGCGTGAGCAAACCCTTCTTTTGCAAGAGGCGACCGACGATAGCCAAAGAGTGCGCCTGACAAACGGCGGCCTCAGAAAAACATTCTGAAAAATGAGAGGGAAAAGTAAAAAGAGGGACAAACAAACGGTAATAGTTAAGATGGTTGCCCCTATTTTTTGGTGGAAATTTTTAAAATTTAAAGTCATTCAAAACAAGTTTCTAGGGGTTTCCGGGGTCGCTGATCACGATTCTGGCATCCATTTCGCTCAACCCGAACAAAAAGTCGAAACTTCAAATTTCGCTTTTTTCGTCTAAAAACGATTTAAAATATCCTTTATTGCGATATTCGTTTAGGTAAACATAATATTAGGCAATCATGGAGTTTACTGGTCCCGTTTTTTTTTCTTTAAAAATAATGGAAAAATTTTTCTAGGGCTATTTTACTGTGCTGAGCACGAATCCGACCTTATTTTTGACCGATTCTGAACCCCGAACCCGGATTCGAACATTTTAAAAATAAATTTTTTTTTCTTTCATTAAATTGTTAGTGAGCCTACGGCCCTAAATTAAAACAAGTGTTATCATGGTATGACCAAATTTCCCATTATGCGCATGCTGTTTATGCTCAAGACAAACATAGATGAAAGAAAAAAACTTTAAAAATATTTTTTTGAAAAATGTTCGAATCCGGGTTCGGGGTTCAGAATCGGTCAAAAATAAGGTCGGATTCGTGCTCAGCACAGTAAAATAGCCCTAAAAAAAATTTTTCCATGATTTTTAAAGAAAAAAAAAAACGGGACCAGTAAACTCCATGATTGCCATAATATTAATTACCAGCATTTTTATGAGTGAGTGCCAAACTGTCGAAGCATCTCACACGGTAAATGAGGCCACGCTTTGCGTTGGCGTTGAGTTTCAAATGTAAAACGTCAACCAGACGAATCTTAGAAACAAAGTGCGAATCATTCGTCCAAATCATTAAAAACGAAGTGGGGGAAGTCAGAAAATGAGATACGACATAAAGTCACAAAATTAAGTTTATTAGGGTTATTTGTTAATTCAGCCACAATTTTTCGATTAAAAGATACCGTGTCACAATTATCACGAGGCAAAACAAATGAATCGTCAAGAGATGAGGACATTCTTAAGTTAAAAAGACCTATAAACCCCACAAAAAATTATAGAAATTCAATTCAAATCCAAGTTTTCTCCGAAGTATATTTGTTGTTGTTTTTTAATTTTTCAAAATGCTGATTTTTACAGATTTTATTTTGGCAAAATGATGATTTGATTCCCACTCTGCCGAAGAGACAACGGAAAAGGGGGAGAGGGGGCAGAGAGACAAGGGGGAAAAGACGCTTTTTTTTTGTGGCATTATTTGTGTTGCCTGCCTCCCTTCTCTCCCCCCATTCATTTGCTTGCATCATTTTCATTTTTATTGCGTATGTGTATGTATTTGTGTGCTGTGGAAGCGCGCCAATATTTTGTAATTTATGGTAATAGTTTAGATGGTACCCCCCCTTTTTTAAAAATTTTTTTCAACTTTCAAAAAATCATAAAAAATGTTTCTAGGGGTTTTCGGGGTCGCTGATCACGAATCCGACATCCATTTCGACCGATTCCGAACCCCTGACCCGGATTCGAACAAAATAAAAAAAGCAGTTTGGGAACAAGACTGAAACATACGACACCTATTTCCCAGAATTTATTTGGCGTCAGCGTTTTGGAGACCGTGAAAATGCGTTTTACAATTTTTGGTTGCATGTCTCTGAGTTTTATCCATGCGAACATTGATTATTTTCTTTTTCGTGCATTTGAATCGATTTTTAGCAATAAATGTGAATTTTGTTAAAAAATCAATTTTTTTATTTTGTTCGAATCCGGGTCAGGGGTTCGGAATCGGTCGAAATGGATGTCGGATTCGTGATCAGCGATCCCGAACATGTTTTTATGATTTTTTGAAAGTTGAAAAAAATTTTTAAAAAAGGGGGGGGGTACCATCTAAACTATTACCTAATTTATTTTATAAAAATCAATTTTTTGGCTTGGGGCCCGGCAAATTTTTTTTTAATTTTAGCCTAATTAATTCAACATTTTCTAAAATTTCCAATGGCTGGTGGCAAAGGAAAAGCGGGCAAGGACAGCGGAAAAGCAAAGTCTAAGGTTGGGATGGGTATTCGGGAATAAAATTTAACGCGCGCGAAAAAAAAATTTCAAAAATTTTCGCATAATTTTTTTTTTTTTTTTTCAGAAAATCATCTCGCGCAGTGCCAGGGCTGGCCTCCAATTCCCGGTGGGACGCATCCATCGCTTCTTGAAGAAGCGCACAACAAGCACCGGACGAGTCGGTATGTTTTGGCGAATTTTCGGGGATAAAATTTGAAAAAAAAAATTTTTCAAAATTTCCCAGGCGCCACCGCCGCCGTGTACAGCGCAGCAATTCTGGAGTATCTGACGGCCGAGGTGTTGGAGCTGGCCGGCAACGCGTCCAAGGACCTCAAAGTGAAGCGGGTGACACCGCGTCACTTGCACTTGGCAATTCGTGGAGATGAGGAGGTGAGGGGGCGGTGAAACAACAAAACTTTGCTAACTTTAGGATTCCCTTGAATCCTTTTTTTGGTCTTTCGAATTTAAATAATTTTGATAATTTCCCTGTGTCTTCTGAAGGCATCATCCGTTATCCGTCTTAATTGTGCTTTTCCGTTCAGTTGGATTCGTTGGTCAGTGCGACAATTGCGGGCGGCGGAGTCATTCCGCACATTCACCGTTCGTTGATGGGAAAGGTCGGCGCAATGGGCAAATAGAACAATTCCACCCCCGTACGGTTGTTTTCCTTCAGCCTCCGAGTCAACTCAATCACAGTCAGCAGCAGAATCATTCGCAGCAGCAGATGACCAACGTTGGCAATGGCGACAACTGATTTTGGCCAAATGAATATCGTTCTTTCAATAAAAAAAATATTTTGACGATTTGTGCAATTTTACCAAAACCGATAAATCTTTTGCTCTTCAATTGGCTTTTACCTTTTAGGTACTCTTTCGGTTTGTATCCCCCTTTTGGGTCAAATTTTTCAGAAGCGTAGCCAGACAGTCAGACAGTGCACTATTTCCTTCTTTATTTTTCTCACCTCTTCCCTTTTCCCACACACAATGCTGCCAGCCAGCACACGGCTGCTTACTGTCTACCCTTCCACCCGCCGCAGCCCCACGTTGACAGACAGTCAGACAGTGCACTATTTCTTCCTTTCTCCAGTGACTAAGCGGAAGAAAAGAAGGAAATAGTGCACTGTCTAACTGTCTGGCTACGCTTCTGAAAAATTTGACCCAAAAGGGGGATACAAACCAGGGTTGTTCCGGGTTACCCGAAACCCGGCCTTTTTCTCGACCCGAAACCCGACCCGATGATTTTGGGTCGGGTTTCGGGTCGAAATAAGCACTGGTAAGAAAGGGGTCTGGGTGAAAATTAGGTGGATAAGGAAATTGAGAATTTTTTTTGAAACGATTGTGTTCAATGGAATCGAAAATTTTGTTTCTCGACCCGAAACCCGACCCGATGATTTTTCGGCCGACCCGACCCGAAACCCGACCCGATATTTTTCTCGACCCGGAACAACCCTGATACAAACCGAAAGAGTACCAACTTTTATTCCATTGTTTTCAACGAATTAAATGTATCTTTCATATTATCCCCCATAAGATGGTTTCTCAACATATTTAGTTTCAGATGAATAGGAATAAAAATGCATAGTTTTCTTCGGTCACGCTTCTCAATTCTGTCCGACATACACTGCTTTTTGTGCTCTGACAATCGGTACGCTATTATTCATAGGACAATTTTTTCACATTGCTTCTTTTCTGCTTGGGTCCGCATTTGTTGCAGAAATTATTTTGGATCGATACATAATGTGTAACTTCCAGAAGGGGAAGCTCCGACGGATTACCGATTCTGAGGACAGAGAGGGGGACAAATGCAAATGGTTGTCCAAGTCACTGGCCAAAGTCACTACGCAATGGCTGAGTGCCATGCGACCGGCACTTTTTGGGGACAAAGTGATGGACACGAAGGCTCTCCATTTGCTCATCCGTCAGAATGCGCACAACGTGGGACGTTTGTTCGGTGCATCTGCGAGACGGCAGAGCGGGCGCGATTTGGTTCGTTTAACGGAGAGCTAAAAATTAGATCATTTTACACCCCATGCCCCTCCAATCTTCAGCGGCGTTACCGAAACGACTGGTTCGGTCAAAGATGCCTAATCTGTCTGCACCCTATGTTTGGCGATGTGCGTGTGCTAGGATGCGGCCATGCATTTCACAATGCATGTATTGAAGAATGGCTAGAGGGAGGTAATCATGGTTGTGTTGTGTGCAGGGCTCTCATTGTATAATGTCGTTCTTTCAATTAAAAAAAATATTTTGACGATTTGTGCTATTTTACATGAACCGATAAAAATTTTGCTCTTCAATTGGCTTTTATAACTTTTATGCCATTGTTTTCAATAAATGAATTGATTTATGCCCCAAAAAGATGGTTATTTTTCTTGGCTCCATCATATTTGGTTTCAGATGAATAGGAATAAAAATGCATAGTTTTCTTCGGTCACGCTGCTTAACTCTGTCCGACATTCACTGCTTTTTATGCTCTGACAATCGGTACGTTGTTCTTCATAGTGGAGTTTGCCAGCATTGCTCCTTTTCCGGTGGGGTCCGCATTTGTTTCAGAAATTCTTTTGGATTTTCTCGATTTATTTCCTTGAACATCGCGTTGTTCATTCCCTCCTCGATCATTCTTTTCACTTGGATGATCAGTTGTTTACTCTTCGGGTGTTCCCCCCCCCCAACCGTCGCCCTTTTTCTATCACAGTTGCTCATTGTCAGGCACTCACAGTCACCAAAAGACAGTGACTTTTCACGGGTCATGTGAATGATTTGACACTTGGGCGAATACGACAGCGGGTTCAATTAATGCTGTTAAATGATTGATTTGAGCAAATAGAAGAAAGAACTTTTACGGGGCTAATTGTAAGAGGACCATTGAGTCGTCCCTCCAATAATTCAGTCCAATTCACTCCTCTGTAAATTTTCTAACAAGGGAACCTCGCGAACTGTTAGTCAAAAAAAGATTTTCCACCTTGTACATTTCTAGGCTTAAATTTAAAAAGATCTCTTGGGAATAAATGAATAATTTGTTAAGAAATAAGTCAACATTTCAGAGACCCACTTACTTTTTCGTTGCGTTCGGCGGGCCCCTTATAAGGGTTTTTCGTCACGACCCCCCCCCCCCCCCCTCATACATAGGTATGTATGCATTTTATTAAATTCAAAAAGAATTTCAGTTTTTCTATAACATTGAATCCTAGCTAGAAAATCAAAAGTGGGGATTTGTTTTGCATCCAAAATTACAAAATCAGAAATCTAAACCCTCTCGTTGTTTTATCATCTGTTGAGAAGCAGTCCTTCTCTTATCACTTATCATTTCCATCTCCTTAGAATTGTTTTCCGTCAATTCCCTGTTTATGTCCGTCTTTTTTACTATCTTGAAAAAATAAATTTTCTCGACAGAAATTAAATTAATTGTTATTTATTTTCCATTTTAAAATTGTGACAAATGCCTCCATTTTTGGGCCATATTTTATTTACCCTTTCACTTATTTCTTCCTTTATTCCCATTACCATTCCAATCCAAGTTTCTTCCTCTCATTATGTCAATGCTACCAATCACAACGTGAACATCTTTCGTTTTTCACTTTTTTCATCATTTTGAAAATGTTCAGACTGTGTCATCACCATCTTCGGCATTACCATCACCGCAACAATCGGTAGCCCCAGAAGCGGTCGTTCTTCCCCCTGTCTTTGAGGCGGTGACCATCCAAATCCGTCCTCAAATCTCCGGTGTTCGTGTCGAGGCGCCACTCCATTCAAATGCTTTCCACACTTACGAGTAAGGAAAGGGGGTCATTAGTTTGCACATTTTTGGAAATTATTCATTACCAGGGAATAAAACTTTATTTATTCCGACTGATATTTTTCAATGTTTTGGCTTTGTTTGCTGTTCGATTCGTCTTTTTCGTCCTAAAGGTCTTCAGGTATTTCCGTCGTTGAGCCCAATGTTCCCGTCCGTGTGGTCGTTTTTGGTCTCTTTTTGGACCGTATCGCTTTGGTTGCCTTTACAACGGATAACTGCTTGAACTCCGGTCTTTTTTCAAAAATTTCTGTCAATGAGCTAACAACATGGTTTTTTTGTATTTAGTTTTCAACATTTCGCACAATGAATTTTTGTCTCATTCGGAGAAAATGATCGAAATGAGTGCCCAATTCAAAGAGTTGGCGCAACATTTAACAATTTTGAAAAAATAATTGAAACAACAGAGACGAAGACGCGTACCGAATGTGTTTGTTGGAGAAAATAGACGAACTCGGCGAAGGCGAGGAAGACCTTATTTTGGTGGGTGTTTCACCCTTTTTGAGTTTTTTCAGAGTTTTTTCTTGGCCTGAGGGGCTGTATTCAAAAATTCGGTTTTTATGGAGTATGGTTTTCGTATGTTAGAAATGGTTTCTTCATCTCCTCCCCTTCCATTTCCTAGATTGACGAAATGCGCACTTGGATCCGTGCCACTTCGGACCCCCCGGTGCATTACATGCCTGAGGAAATTCAGGTCGTTTGTACTTTACATTGCGCTTTTTCACAATTTATTTTCTAATTTCAGCTTCTGTTCATCGTATGCCATTTGCCTTTTTCTTTTTTTTGGTTTTCATTTGCCAATTCTTTCCCTTCAGTTCACTTTGTTTCTTCTGTCTGCTCTGTTCTCCGGTTTAAATCTCGGCCTTATGGCTTTGTCCCCCCAGGAGCTCACTCTCATCCTAAATTCCGGTGATTTTTCCCCCAAATGATATTTTATTTTCCCCATTATCCATCCGACCGTTTGCTTTAAGGCTCTGAACGCGAACGAAAATATGCCAAGGTGATTTTGCCTGTCCGCAAAGCGGGGAACATGCTGCTGTGTACGATACTCATCGTAATTGCAAAATCCGATTCTTTTTGATGCCCTTCTCATTGTAAGATGAATGTCATCGTCAACTCGGCCATCTCCATTCTGATGGAGGACCTCACTTCCGGCATCGTCGCCTTTGTACTCGCCTCATTGGGAATTGTCGTTTTTGGTGAAATTGTGCCCCAAAGTGTGTGCATTAAGTGAGAAGGGGAAATGTTGTAAATTACTTTGGCACGTAAATTTTGTTAATTTTAGAAAGGGTCTTCAAGTTGGTGCCAAAACTATTTGGCTGACTCGGTATTCATTGAGTTTTTCAATTAATTTTTTCCATAATTAGACAATTTGTATAAGTTTCTTCATGTTGATCACACTTCCACTCGCTTGGCCCATCGGAAAGCTTTTGGATTGTATTTTGGGCGAAGATTTGGTTGGCATGGATCACGAAAAGTTGTTGGAAATGCTGCGAATGGCACACCAACACAGCGAACACCACGAAGAACTCGCGGAAGATTTGAAAATTGCTGTTGGAGCGATGGAAATTGCGGAGAAAATTGTGCGCGAAGTGATGACACCAATTGAGGTGTGGTTAATTGGACAAAAAGCCAACAGTCTGTTGAATGTGTAATGATTTGGTCCGTAGGATGTGTTCATGCTTTCCGACGAGGCCGTGTTGGACTCGGATTGTGTGGCGGACGTAGTTCGGCGAGGCTACAGTCGTATCCCCGTGTTCACGAACAACGACCGTAACCAAATCACCGGGTGATTCTTTGACCCAAATAATTCTAAATTTCTATGGTTTATTGTCTTCATGGCTTTATTCGGTTTCAGTTTGCTTTTCATCAAAGATTTGGCCCTTTTAAAGCCCAACGAACGACTGACCGTTTCCACCATTTGCGACTTTTATGCACGCACTTTGCGTTTCGTCACCGACGACACACCGTTGCAAACGATGCTCGAGGAGTTCAAGGAGGTCGAAACGCTAAACTGACTCAAAATGGAGCTAATATTCACTATTCCCAGGGTGAATATCACTTGGCCATTGTTTTGTCGGAGAATCACAATCGCGTGGTGGGCATCATCACATTGGAGGACATTGTGGAGGAAATTCTGCAGTCGGAAATTGTCGACGAAAGTGACGTTGTGTACGACAACAAATACCGCACCAAGCGCCTCACCAAATGGCTTACGGTAATTAATGATGGACTAATAACTACAAAAAACTAATTACATTTAATGACTTCCAGAAGGGAAAGCTCCGACGGATTACCGATTCTGAGGACAGAGAGGGAGACAAATGCAAATGGTTGTCCGAGTCACTGGCCAAAGTCACTGCGCAATGGCTGAGTGCCATGCGACCGGCACTTTTTGGGGACAAAGTGATGGACACGAAGGCTCTCCATTTGCTCATCCGTCAGAATGCGCGCAAAGTGGGATTTTGGAATCTTAAATAAATTCAAATTTCTACTTTTAAAAATACCAACTTTGCAGATAAAAGTAGGCCAACGCTGCTCAAAATTGGACAGTGAACTGAATTTGGCACCCCAAGAGCCTAAATACCTTTACAGGTAAATGCAAAAGTACCTTTTTCTAAGTTCCATTTAATTTAAAGAGCTGGTCGACCTTCTGACCATTTTATTCTTCTCATCGAAGGAAATGCTGTCGCCCATTTCCCGAAGGTTCACTTTCGATTTCGTCTGGTAAATTATACCCTTTCAGAATCAGATGAAATTTGACGTTGGAGCATGGGAATGTTTCGGTACTGAAATTCTCGACCAAATGGAGGCACAGATGGTTAACAATTATCAGATGGACAAAAACATCGGGAAAATGCACCACCAAAAGACAGTGGCCACAAATGGACTGTTAGTCCATCGACACAGTGCGTTCAAAAATTCATTTTTAATTTTGTCCGTTTCGACAAATGAGTCAGGTGCATTCGTTGAACTGAGTGAGGGCATTGAGTTCATTTCTGACTTTGACCTGCTGGTGAGGAAAGATTGCCGCTTCATCGAACTCACTCCCTCGTCCTATGCCACCGCTTCTCGACTTTCGACTTTGCTTCGCGCTATTAGGTGGGGAAAGCAATTAGTAAATACTATCTAAAGCATTTTTCGCTTTCTATCTATGACCATGTTTTAAAAAATGTTTTTTGCAGAGATCTACGTAAAACGGATGGGTCTCGGTTTGAGCGGCGCCGAAAACTGACAAAGCAAGACTCAGTAAAGACTTTGGATTTGGTGACCGAGGTAGAAACGGCTCATCATAATTAATTGGTGGTCATTGGCATAGAGTAACGAGCGATTGCTTTTTGGAACGTATATAATATTTGTGAAGCCTCTCGTTACCTCTACTGATCATCAGCAGATAAATTAATTTTCCGATCCGTTCAAACAGGGCTCTCCGAGGGTGCAGAAGCAAAAGCGATGCATCTCAACCGTCGAAATGCCACTGCTGAAGAGATTAATATAGTCATCGGCAGAAATGACGTCGGAAGAATATTTGCAAAAATAACATTTTGTTATTACCATCTACTTTTCTTTCATTGCCAACATAAAAATGTTTATATCATTTTCAGGCTCTATTGCATTTAGGCGTCCAATCAAATTTTATGCATCAGCAGATTAATTATTATTTTTTTTTAAATTTTATTCTTCGTGTAAAACATATTAGGGCAAAATGTTAATCGGGATTATGAATGGAACGGGGCAAAAATGCCATGATTTTCATAGCTAGATTTTATGGTTTGGTCCCTATTTTGGATTTCTCGCAAATTTATATGAAACCATAAAAGGAACACGCTGCTATCAACATTGAAACCCATTAATTTGCCTTCAGGTAATTTTTTTCTCTTTCGATACGATATACAAAATTTGAAGTGAATTAATCGTGTAAAAAAATAAAAATGAAACATCACGAAGTAAATTCGGCAGTTTTTCTTTGTTAACAAAGATAAAGAAATAGTACGTCAAATGAGAGATGCATTTTTCTCTTCATTCTATTTTTTCGTTAATCCCTCGTTTTTTGGGACGAATTTTTCAATAATTAACGCTTAATTATTGCAGTTGCAGCAAATTTTCTCAGATTGGCAGTACTAATACGTATCAATGATGTTAATTTTAAACAATTGCATTTCCTAGAGATAAAGAAATTGGAGTTTGAAATGCCACCAGATATTACTCCGCCGCCAACTTTGGAGGACAATTTGGACGACAAATTTCAGATGAAGTGCTTGGAAAACAAATTGAGAATTATCTGTGTTTAATTTTCAGGCTTGAAGACAGGACAAAAGTCAGTGGTGGTGAAACAAGCGAAGATGAAATTGCTGACTTTTCTGGCAATGAAATATCTTCCCGCTCCTCCGAGGATCCAATGTTTTGGACAGCGGACGACGAATGCAACTTTTTTAAGACATTGAGTGCATTAAAAGAACGCGACCCAAAAATTTACGAGCAAAATGCGAACTTTTTTGATGAGGAAAATCAGAATACAAAAACTTACAGGTTTAAGACTCCGATAAATTATTTATGCCTTTTGTTTCAGCGATGCATTCCAAGACATTGAGGCAAAAAAGGGGCGGAAAACCCAACAAAAAATGACTCTTCGGGATTACGAACGGAAATTGGTGGTTGAACGCGGCGGAGAGTTTAGCGAAAGTGACGAAGAAATGAACATGGCAGGTCCGTCCTCTTCGCCCTCGTATTTTGACCAGCAACAGCAGCTTAAGAAAGCGTAAGTCGACTTTAAGAATAGTTTATTCTTTTCCATTCATTTAATCGTAAAATTTAGTTTCAAAAGTGCACTCGCCAACTCTGATGACAGCGGAACGGAAGAATTGCTAAGGAAACGCGAGAAAAGTGAACAGGAAAAAGTGAGATTGTTCCAACCAATTTACGGTGTCATTTCGCTTTTTAGGTAAAAGAGAGGGAAGACTTTTACGAATGGCTCAGGAACGAAGGGGCGGAGGAAAGCGGGGCGATCATCGACAAGGATTTGGTCAGTTCTCACTCATTTTTTTTTGTTGTTAAAGTTTCCTTTTTAGGTCAAATTGAAAAAACGATGGTCCGCCAGCGGAGGAAATCAATTGGACGAAGAAGAAAAGTTTTTGAGGGATTATCTGTTGAACCGAAATTATGAAAACGATGAGGAGGAGGAAGAAGAAGAGGGCATCGGAGGGGAAAGGTAAGGGAAAAAGCCGAATTCTGTTCAATATCAATCTGCGAATTTCTCAACCTGACAGAGTGCCCACCTATGAACAAATCATTCAGGAGGAGGAGGACGAAGAAATGGCCGACCAATTCGAACGCAAATACAATTTCCGTTTTGAGGACCCGGACCAGGAATTTGTAAGTCTTATACCATATGCCTAATGACCGTATGTTAATTTTATGATTTTGTTTAGCTTAAACAATACCCGCGAACTGTGCGCGAATCATTGCGAACGAACGAATCGAAACGGAAACGGCGGAGAGAACGGCAGAAAGAACAGCGCAAAGAGGAAGAACAGCAGCAGCGGGGGGTGAAGGTGGAGGAGGTGGACATTCCATTCCGATATCGCACTGTGCTCCCAAATTCATTTGGGCTGTCAACGGAAGAGGTCAGTTAGACCAAATCCAAAGCCACGAAATCAATTTAAAAAAGGATGGATAATGGCACCTTTATAAACTAAAACTCGTGCCAGTGCATACTTAAACAAGGGGTGCGCCAGGGCGAGGCCCATACGACGGACGATTGGCGCAGGGGCGTGTGCCAGGACCAATTTGTCGCACGAAGGCCCCCAATTTTCTCCGGCGGCGACATATTTTTTTCTTTTTTTTTTTGCTATTCAAACCACCTTTTTTGAGGCGCGCTTTTTAAAAAAATTATGGGGAACCGGAGGGGGTAGCACCGTGGCGCCGCCGGGAAAATTTATTGATTTTGGAAATTTAAATACTGGCCCGGTTTTTTGACGACTCCAACCCCTCCCCCTCCATCCGTCTCTCGTTTATCCTTGGCATGGATCTATGGCATTAAATTTTCCCATCTCTCAGATTATGAACACCGATGACAGAAGGCTGAATGCTTGGGCTCCAATTAAAAAGCTGAATCAATACCAATCAGAGGAGGAGGAACACAAACAATTGATGTTCTTCCAACGAAAGTCGCAACACATTGAAAAAAAGCGGAAACTTTTGGAAGAAATTGATTTCGCATTGTAAGATAAGATAAATAGAAATATTTACAAAATAATTAAATTAAATTGCTTAAAATTTGCAGGCCGAAAAAGGCGCAAAAGTCAAAAGCAAAAACAGAGGAACAAAAAGCAAAGAGAGAAGAAGCAACTGAATCAAAAGATGAAGAAGAAAAAGCATCAAAAAGAAAAATTAAACAGAAAAAGACAAACGTTGAAAAGAAGACGAAGAAAAGGGGCCGAGTGGAGGAGGACGGAACGGTTGACATCGCCGAGTTGGGCATGGATAGGCTGAGGGCGTACGGAGTGAGCACGAAGAAGTTGAAAAGAGCTCACTTCAGCAAGAAAAAGGCAGCAGCAGCGGAGAGAAATCAAGGGGAAAAGCAGCAGAAGAAATCAGAAAGAACTTACCAAAATGGGACGGATTGACCTAATTTCCAACAGTCTCATGTTCTGTTTGGCCACTGCTATCATTGAAACAGTTACAATTTTGATAAAATATTTTGGTGCTTAAAATGACGATTCATTTATAAAGTGCTTTTTCATTTTTTTGTCAACATGTGACAATTTCTTATCATACCTAAATTATTATTTACTTTTTGGTTAAAAGAAATTTGGGAAATTATGAAATCATTTTTTGCAAATGTTTGTATATTTTTGCCAAATTTTCGCAAATCAATCTACAATTACGATACCTATTTTTAACTTGCACTAAAATTTACGCAATATGTCGTTGAACACGGCGAATACGCCGGACGGACGTGGGGTTATCATTTACAGTGGTGAAATGTAATGCTTTTTTATATTTCTTTGTTCCATTGTTTTCTTTATTTTTTCCGCTTAGGATTTTGCTTTTCGTTCGCGAGGTTAATCTTTCTTTTGACAAATTCACTAACGCCGCGTTCAAAGGCACAAAGAAGGGCAACCTTTACCTAACCACGCACAGAGTTTGTTTTGCTATAAACAATTTGATAGTGTTTAATTCATCCATTTCAACTGCGGATAAAAAATCAAATTCTTTATTTTAACATTGTCAGATCATTTTCAATAACACTGAAACTTCGTCTCGCGGCAATTTCAAGTCGTTGTCAATGCCTTTCGGATGCATTCGAAATGTGAAGTTGGAACAGCCCATCTTTGGCGCCAATTATTTGGCTGGCGAATTGGTCGCACAGCCGGACGGAAATTGGGAAGGAGAAGTGAATTGGAAATTGACGTTCAATCGGGGCGGATGCATCGAATTCGGCCAAGCTTTGCTGAAAACCAGCGAAATGGGTCGGTTCAATACTTTAAAGCTTTTCCGTAACGTTTGATAATTGGCACTCATTAAGCCAATAACTTTTGTCCTCGGCCCGCAAATGCGCCGCCGCCGTACGCTCCGCCGCCTGGCGCTTATTACTCACCACCACCCGCTTATTATTGGAGCGGAGGCCAATTCAACGGATACCAGGCGCCGGTCCACGCGTTTCCAGACCAACCGCCGCGTAAATCCATCTATTTTGAGTTATGATAAATGTCCCCTTTTCAAGCGGAAAGTGTGTTCATGTACGAGCAACCACCTCCATATGCGGGGATTGGGCCAATTCGTGGTCAAAATCCGGTCCCATACCCGTCGAATACGCCCCTGTATCCGCCGCAACAACAAGTTCAGAGCGAAGTTGGTAGTTTTTTTTCTAATGCATTTTTTTCCTTATTTCATTAGCCTCTACCAACCAACACTCCTTCCGCTCCACCAGCGTTTTATCCGTCTTCCAGTGGCAATGGCATCGCCAATTTTGCTCCCTACCCGGCTGCTCCATTGCCGTCGTACAACCAGGCAACCGAATTGCCACAGAAACCAAAGGTCGAGTGAAATGAACAAGAAAGGACAGCTTTGGCGTGAAATTTATGATGTTTTTTACAATTTTTGGCATTCCAAAAACGACTGTATAATACAATTATATAGAGGGAAACGATTTTCCAACCAACTGTAATTTCATTTGCATATCCTTTGCTCTTTTTGTCATCTTACCGTATGACATAAATAAATTGGAAATTACAATTTAAGTGTTAAAATCGTGGTTCATTGGTAGCACTTATCCTTTCCGACACAATTCGGGGAATTCGAAATGTCGTCGATTGCACTCAAAATCGGATGAGAGTGTCTCTAATTGAATTTCTATGACTTATCTGTTTGAGTAGAAAAATTGCAGTTATCTTTTTTTTAATTTTCTCAAGCCTTCCCCGATTCATCAAACACTCGTGTTGTTTGTTGTAAATTTATTTTTGAGTTGCTCCTTTTTGGCATTATGTTCTCAAATTAAATGTTGCTCTTTCTTTTCGGTTTTCGCTTCGCGAATTCCATTTTAAAGAGAAAAATGGAAAGAACCGAATAAAAGGGGAGGGGGTAGGAGAATATGAAAACTAAAACAATGCACGTACGGTGCTAATTGCAGTCATTAGTTGCTTGCCTTCCCATAATGATTATACAATCTTTGGTTGCCTTTGCCGTTTTTTAAGTTTTTAAATTTTGATTTTAATTACCGAGTTTGTTTTTTATTGATTCAAAATTCGATTTAACATTTTTAAAAGTTTAGACGTTTTCTTTTATGTCCAGAAGCGGACATGTTACGGCTTTTTTATTGAATGGTTTGCCGTTTTTAGCCGACCAATTCACTGTCCCATTTTCACCTGTTCCATCCATTCACCGCCCTTTTATTAATTGCATTTTATTTCTTATTCATTTGTTTTGCTCGGTTTCGGCATGTACTAAGTCATTAATTTGTTGGATTCATTTGTCAACGGCAATCTCTTCAGCCTCACCATGGCGCAGCACCAACTGCCTATGAACAGTTTGTGTGCCGAGCGTGGAGGAGCGCCGGTGGACGAAGAGGCGGGCGGAAACAATTTTCTCGGTCCTTCCCCTTCCGGGACGTACGACGGTGACTCGGCCAACAGAAACAACCATCATCAACGCATTCGCTCTCATGCTAATGGCAATTTTCATGGCCATCAGCAGTCGGTCTCTTTCACGTCGACGCCTTCCTATAAAACCCATCACCAAACTCAGGTTTAAATAATTTTGCAAGTACTGGCTTAACTTTTTTTGTTGTAATTTTTGTTTTCAGTAATTCTGTTTTATGATTTTATTTTGGTTTTACAAAATACTCCAGGGATTATGATCAAAATTGGCCAAATTACTAACTTTGGCAATATTTTTATCTTTTCAGTTGTATTCCTTTGACCTTCATTTACATATTTAAATTAATGTATTTTATTTTTAGGTTTTTATATTCCCCCCTTAAAATTCACACCCATTCCTTTTGTTCAGGACGACCATTGCTTTGTCGGTTCGAATGCTGCCTCGGGCAGTGGTGAGCATCCGCCGTCCGTCTGCACTCCTCCGCCCCTCTCCGGGTCTCTTCCGCCGATTACCTCACTTGGGAAGCGCCCATTGCACCCGCACAATAATTCCTCACAGCATCAAATGCAAAAACTGTCCTGTCTTGGAGACTTTAACACACAACAACAAAACCAGCAGCACAACAATGCTTCTGTTTCGTCTCTGATGTACAACAGTAACTACCACCAACAGCAGCAACATCAGAACTCGAGCGGCGCCAGCAGTGGCGTGTGTTCGCCCGCGTCGCCGTTTCCGCCTGCCGGAAGGACGCCGATGCAATCGCAACAACAACAGTTGCGAATGAACCAGCAGCAACAAAGCAACGGGGGCAATGAGTTCACTCCGTTGGTCCGAATGGGCAGCGGAAACGGTGCTGTTGGACAACATCCGTACTCCTTTCGGCAACAACATGGTGGTGGGGGTACAGCGGCAGCAGCGACAAATGCGATGGTTGCAGCATCGTCCCCAATGATGGCCGAAAATCACCACCATTCTCAATTGGTTATTAAATGCACATCTCCGTGTTACTTACTGGTTTACCATAAAATAATTTAAGCAAAAACAATTGCCGTCACCTGCCTACTCAGTCCATGGGATGAACAACAACAACATGAACAACCATGCCAATTCGGTGATGTCCTCCAACCCAGGCTCGATCATTTCCGCGTTGCCCGAGTCGCCGCTGTCCACTCATTCCGTCAATAATATCAACAACAGTAGGTCGCCGTCAGTGCGCAGCAATTACTCACTGCAGCGGATGTTGGTCAATTCGGCGTCCACAACACCGCCTGACCAGCACAGCGGTGTACTGCTGATGTCGAACTGCAACAGCAACCAGCCAAATTACGGGCACAACAACGGCGGCGGACCAATGCCGAGTGGAGAGAATGGCGCCGGAAGAGCTGAACAACAGCCGGCTTCGTCCTCATCTTTGCTGATGCTGTTGGGGGAGGACTCACAACAAGTAAGCAATAATTTTGTGGGTAGTCATGTGACATTTTCGTTTTTCAGAGTGTACAAAATGACTCAAAGGCTTCTTCGTCATCAATTCATCATTATAATTCGATTTCGTGCGGGGAGGGCGACTCGCCGCTGCTGCACAATGATTCATCGAATGCCAACAGCAGCAATTCGACAGGGTCAGCTTCAACAGCGGATGTTGGCAAGGCGAAACGCACATACGCTGCTCGAACACCGAGGACGAAAAAGTTGGCAATGAGAGGGGAATTGACAAATTAATTTCTAAAATTGTTTAAGAAAATTAATCATTATTAAATAGAAAAATTTTATTAAATACTTCAATTACAAATTACTCCCCTTTCTTTACTAGTACTAAATTGAATATTTATTCGGTTTTGCTTATTCCATCTGTTACATTTTCCATTAAGTTCACTCTCTGCGACTCTTCCGCTTCTCCAACAACCCGCGGAAACTTTTAGTCCATCGGTTGCCCCCGGCGACATTGGTCGACTGGCAACCGCCGATGGACCGACGGTACGGCAGCATTTGCAACAGCAGCAAGCAGCCCAGCGGCAACGACAACAACACGAAGCGATGGTGCGACGATTGTGCCAAAAGCAGCGGGACGAATCGGCCGGAGGATGGGGCAGCGGAGGTTTGACAGCTGAAAAAATGCAGCAAAGCCATCAACAGCAGACGAACGCACAGAGGCGGAGGTAAACTTAAAATAGTAGTAGACAATAACTATCCAATGCACTCACACATTTAGGCCTCAAATTGAGAGCGCTCCCCCTTCCGTCACCACAAATATGGTCATTCCCGGCGGTGGCCCTTCGCCTTGCTCATTTCCACCCAGCGTGCCCTCCTCCTCTTCTGCCGTGTGCGGTGCCGGTGGTGAACTCCAACAACAACTTTTAATTTCCGCCGCACCTCCCCTTCCTTCGGCGTCCAAAACGCTCTCAGCCGAGTCGCTGTCTTCCCCAACAAAACGCGGTGGTCGTTCGAGGGCGGTTGGGTCGACAAGGACAAAAATGACGGCGACAAATTCATCAACAGCGCGAGTGGCCGGCGCCAGCACTTCAGCACCGGGCGGGTCGTCTGCTGACACTTTAGCCAGCACAATTGCGTAAGGGCATGTTAAATGAAATGACTGCGTGTGTAATAATTGTTTTGTTTATTAATGCTTTTAAATCGATCCTTTGTTTAGGTCTGTGGCTTCCGGAGGTGGCAGTTTTGAATTTGAGAAGGCCATAGGCACTTCGCCCCTTCCGTCGTCTCTGCCAACCGCCGGCGATTCCTCCGCCGCTTTATTGACACCGACTGTTGGCCCTGCTGTTGGTCCGAGTACTTCTGCCCAACCGCAACAGTTGACCTCTTCGCCCGGTGTGAAGAGACGAAAGAACCAACAAATAACGCAGACGGTCACAGCCATTGTAAATGCATTGGAACAGCCGCCGATTGCCGTGGAGCAGCAGCAGTCTCTTCCCGCTTATGGCGGCGGTGCGTTGTCCCATCCTTTACAACAGCAAACATCACTTGGCATGCAACAGCACGAACAAATGGTTAGTTGCACATGGATGATGATGATTAATGTCAACAAGCAACACCATTGCTGCTTCGGGAGGGCTAAATTCAAGGGCGTAGCCAAACCCTTGGCTTCGGGGGGGGGGGATTAAAAAAATCCGTTTTTAGAAGTGTTTTTTTCTTTTGTTAGAAATCCCGAATTAGGAGGTGTATTTTACAGGAATTTATAACCGTTTTTCGCAAAAAATGACTATTTTCATAATAAATAATTTTAGAAAATAAAAGTTTTTTCAAGACTGTCCCATCACAATGTCGGATCCATGTGCAAAACCCGCCCCAAACGCACGGCGATTTTCCGCCCACAGGCACCAAAATCCAAGTGGTGCACATGCAACCGCCAGCAGCCGCCATTTCACACCATCTTCAACAGCAAATGTCCGACAATCTTTCTCCTCAACAACAGGTTTTTTTGCCATTTGAACTGCTTGAGTTTCGACTTTCCTTCCCCCAGATTTCCGTCTCTCGACCGATTTCAACGCGTCTTTCGACATTACGACCTGACCACAATTTGAATTCGTCCTCCTCTTCTGCTCTGTGCGATTACCATGTGGCCAATGCCAACAACAACGACTCCATTAATGGTGTTCACCAAATTGGGCCACCATCAATTGCCGAACTGTCGTCCTCTGCCGAAATGAGCCATCACTCCACGCCGAGAGTTGCTGCTGCACCGCCTTACTCGCCATATCATCACCAACAGCAAGTCGCTGCCGCGTTTGTTTCTCCTGCGCCACAAAATCAACACCATTTTTATGGAAGCACAATGCCGCAACAGTTGTCACCATCATCAGCATACAAATATAATAATCAACAGCAGTTGCAACACCATTCTTATCATGTAATGTTGGCAATATTTTCGAGTAATGAACTTTATTATATTGAATGTTGGTAATGAATTTTGGAAAATGATTTTCATTTGTCGGTTTAGCCGTCAGCCACCGGCTTTAAGCATCCTCCGCAGCCTTCGCATGGCCATTTTTCACCGGGTGGCAACTTTATCGTTGGACACAATAATGGACGTCCCTTTCGCAATTTCCCACAACAATATGCTCGTCAACAGCAACACATGGCCATGGATGGAAGCTCGCCGATCCCTCCACCCCATTCGTCGCCGTCCGTGTCTGGTGGTGATTATTTTCCGGCGCAATCACCGGCAGCACATCCATCGACTTCCTCATCACCAGCTACGGCGTCATTACCGGGCCAAAGTCAACTTCATCACCCCGTACTGCTCCAACGCCAAGAAGGCGAGGTCACTTCTCCTTCGATTGTTACGCTGCAGTGTACTCCCCCAAATTCGGGCGGGATTTACCCGCAGCATCAATTTACGGTACCCACTCCACCAACGGCACAACAACAACTGCAGCAATCCCAGTCCTACCATCATCAACAGCAAATGCAACGGTACCAACTTCAACAGCACCCAATGGGCGGAGGGGGGCCACCAGCGGCCACAAATTTCGCTCCACAACAAATTATTGTAATACACCAAAAATGACTTTATTTTTAAATAAGCCTTATCGTTTAACTTAAGACATAAACATCTTTCCCTGTGCTAAGGTTCAACAACAACAGCACAATCTTCCGCCATCCCAACCATTATCCGGTCACCATGTCCAACCGCCAGCACACCAACGTTTTGGAGCTGTTCTTTCGCCGACCCCACCACCTTCGGCTTATCCGTCCGCTGGTGTCGTCATCTCTTCCAAAGTCCCGCCATTCTTTCGCAGTGTTCCGCCCGCTTCCCCCTTTGTTTGTCCCGCACCTCCTTCGGTTGTTCTCTCTCAACCGCCCCCGATGGGCTCTCCACTGCCCCAACGGGCGCAGCTGAGCCGTGCGCAGTTGCTGAGCAGGCACAGCCGAGACGTGGAGGCACGCAAATTCGCGGTCAAACTGTACCACTTGCAGCGGACAATCAAAGCACTTGTCTATGTGTGTTTTGGGTGGCAAACTATGTACTTTTCAAAACCCACTTTTTATTCAGAAAAATGGTGCATTAGCGGACGAATTGGCACGACTCAATCAGCGTATTAACACAGTGACAACGGAGCGAAAGTGCGTTTACATTTATTATGCGCCGACAAACCCCAGAACTATCTAAGAATAAGCCAAACCTTCCAGAACTTGATAATTGCATAACTTTATACGGTCTTCTCCCCCGTTATTTTTCAGGCCTGAATAATTATTTTTTTATATTTAAATGCACACATTAAGGATGTTGGCCAAGCGCTTGCAGCACCACGAAAGAAACCGAATTCGACGCATTCAATCGCAGTATCGGAAGGCAATTGCGGCAGCTAACAATAAGCAGCAGTCGAATGCTGTAGAAGCGCTGTTGGACGAATTCGGCGGTGAGGGGAGAAATGTCGCACAACCGAAGAAAAGTTGACATTATAAGTAATCGGAGGATCGAGAAAACGCGTGCTTTCATATTCCTTTTTCTTAATAGGCTTATTTGGCTAGCCATCCCAATAAATAAAACATACAAAATCAATATTAAATGCATTGCCTCGATCACGGTTCACAGTTCTTAACCACCTAAATCTCCCCTCTTTCTAGTCTCTTTTTCTTTTCCCTTTTATAGTTTTTCATACTCAATCCCTCCAGTAAAGAGCATTCTTCTTAACATGTTGAAAATATTGTATTTACATTTAGACACTTTTATTTGTTTGTGTAGACTGTCAATGCTTTGGTCCAAAGATTCTTCGGCTTTTCGATGATTTATATTTCAGCAGACAAAAAATATGCATTTTGGGTCAAAGCCTTGTCATGTAAAATGCCCTTCTTCCCTTCACCACCTCCTCATCCGATATTGTTGCATCGAATTCTTTTATTGAGCCTCCTCTTATTCTAAATGTCTCCCAGTTTGCTTTCTGTGCGCAGTTGTACTTTTCCAATCCGTATTGCTTTTTGTTTGTATTTGCGTGCACTCCTCCCCACCTCCGTTGATGATCCTCAACTTCTTCTTCGTCCGTTTTTTCCCCTCCCCTACATTTTCTATGTTTTCATTTCTCTCTCAATCCAGGTTCTTATCCTTAACACCCGCTTCAACCAAAAACAAACATTTGTAAATGATTGATTGAATTTTCAAATGAATAAATGAAATGGCAGCGAAACAACAAGACATAATGCGGGAGGTCAACATATAGTAGGTAAAGGGGTCACTTGCAAAATTTCGTGCTCTAACAACTTTTGGTTTGGGCAATTAACGGATGAAGTACAAAAGAATGTCACATGAATAAAAGGAATAAGTGAAGGGCAAAGGTGGAACAAATTTAACAAATTATGGCCCTTTTTTGATTTTTGAAATTTTGATAATGAATTGAGTATTCAAAAAGGAGCCACAAAATCTATCGACGCTTAACAATTTACCAACTCTTTGCGATTTCGATGTGCCACGACCAATCCAACCAAATGTTTTTGTCGTCGTCGGTGATGAGGGAATGTACTCGATATTTTCCCCGGCTTAATATTCCTAAATAATTTCTTAAATTTATTCTCTTAGAATTTTTCAAAAATTGTGAATTTTTATTTTAGTGGTGCATACCACTTAGTTCATAAGTTACAGGGCCTCAAAAACTTGAAATTTTGCTGCCTCGGACCCATTCTCGACGGAGCGAAAAAAAGGGAACGGATTGCTCGGTTGGTTAAAAATAGGCTTTTGGGGCCTGGGTTCAAATCCATATGCCTGTAACTTTTTTAAAAATATTTCTGTGGGTTTTTTTAGGGCGTTGTTCATGAATAAAGTTGAGGTGACGCTTTGTCCCGCAAGCGCAATATATTTGAGTGGTAAATTTCTAATGGTAAATTTCTAATTCAAAAAACAAAAACCCGAAGGCGCCTCCTCCGGTGATGTTTCGTAAGTGTACGGTTCGTGCCGGGGACCGTAGGAGCCGAGCATGTACAACTCTTTGGTCACTTCAAAAAAAGACATATTATAAAAGGGTTGGCGAAATTCACCAACCTCCGACGCCAAGCCGACTCACTTTGTGTGCGTATTTGAGTCCGCATATAATTTCACGCTGAACAACGAATTCGAAGCGTATCCGATAGGTGCAGCTTTCTTTCACGCAGAAGACGAAGTCACCCTTTGCTGAATTTTTGAGGCCATTTTTCGAAATGGTAATAACCATTTTAACCTTGACCCATAAACATGGATTTAGAAAAACCAAACTTTTAGGTAACAGTAATGTTTAAGTTTAAGTCCACTTTTTGAGAAAAATTAAAAAGGGAACATTTACCGGCTAAAGGATTATGAGCGCCGATTCAGTTCCAAAATCGGTATTTGGCTCGTCTTTTTGCTGTTAGCTTTACCCACGACCTTGTTGCCTTTCTTCCTCTGGTCAGTTTTAGTTCTTTCTAAATTTAATGCACAACATTTTTTCTAGAAGCATCCAAATTAAACATTCTATTATCCTGCAAAATTTCAAAAAATTGATTGTGTTTAAAAAAATTTATGGCCAGAAAATTTCGAAAAATTGGTTTTCTAAACATTCTTGGCCATAGCTTTTTTGAAACATAATGAATTTTTTGAAATTTAGTAAACGAACAGAGGACTCGTTGGGCTAACCGAAAGATACCAATAATTTTAATTTGGATGTTTCTAGAAAAAGTTGTGATGCATTAAAATTGCAAAAAAATTTTATGGTCGTGTGAACTGCAATAGAGCCAACAAATTATTAGTAACTCATTTTCAAAATAAAGTGTATTGTATATTGTAATGCGTGAAAACCAACCGGGGAGGTCCATGCTGTGCTTAACTTGGTCGTCCGAAACCAGCGAAATGCGTCTTACAAGCACATTTTTGGGGTTGTCGGGCTCCACCAACACCGGGCCTGAAGCATTCTCGCCCAGAAGTTGCTCTTTATATCTTAAATCTCGAAGATTTAGTGAGGCAATTTAATTGTTTTTTCTATGTTCCGACTTTTTCAGGCTTTCGTCATTTTGTTTCCATGCAAACTTGTATTTGTTGTGTTAAACCATTTCATTCCTTATGCTGTTGGCGTAAACGTATGGAAAATGGCATTAATCACATCGTCGGAGCCACTCGATGATTCTTTTTCAGTAGTCATTTACCTAAAGACTGCCCGGTAATCTGTCGATGATAGATCCCATTTTAAAAAATATATTCAAATCCATTGATTCATCCCCCTTCTTCAATTTGGGAGTGTTCTGCCGGCGGGCTACGGCGCCCGGACTGAGCAAGAGGGGATTCTGGGACCGGCACAATTCATATTTTGATTAAAATAGTAAAAATTCAATCCCAAAACATTGCAACATTAAAAATGTGTCATTTTATGTAGATTCAAAATGGGGTTCGAAAATGGCTAAAATAAATGACAAATTCGTGTTCAACGCCCCCGAAATCCCTAGTAATATCCTTTCAGTGATTTGAAAGTTAATTTTTTTAAAGGGGTGCTACCTTCGGCGGCAGTGTTTCCCTGCCGAATGAATCCATCCCTTTTTATAAAGAGAAAAGACACAAGTAATTAAATTCGATTTTTCATGACCATTAATTAGAAGAGAAAGAATGTTGTTATTGCGAGTCTCATTGTTAAAACAGCGAACACATAAGAAAAAAGAGAAATGGGGAGAATAAAAAATAATAAAAATGAAGTGAATAAAGTAAATTCAAACCCCTCCAAAATTATAAAAAAAATAAAAAATAATAATTCAAACTGGAGAAAATATTTCTTGAAATTTGGACAGTACCCATTTCATATTTAAAAATCCGTCAAGAAATTTAAATTTTCAATTCAAAAATTAAAAATTCAAACATCTTGGTTTTTTTTTAAAGAACGAAAGGCCTATACATCTGATTTTTAAATGCTTCATGTTAAGTTTCGGAATTTGAAAGCATTTAATGCCGAATTATACTTATTTCCATGTCGATTAATTTAATTGTTTGCCATTGAGATGGGCTCTTTGTCCCTCCCCGCTTCGTTTGGTCATGGAAAATGAGATGGCAGCGGCTTCATCCTCAGCAGCAAATGCCACCAACACTAATGATCAGCTGAAAAGCAATGAAACAAAAGGAAACGAAAGCCAAACAAAGAGAAATGTGATGGCACCGTTGGCACTGACCGGCGGCACTCCGAGCGGTGGCGGCGGAAAATGCGCGTGCATTTCGAGACTGTTGCAGCAAATTTGTGCACTGATAAAGCACCGACCGAATGCATTGGGTGCCGTTTTAAAATGCCATTTCCATTTGATTGTTTTTGTCTTTTACAGATGATGATTTGCCCTCCGTTAGTGTCGTCGGTCCGTTTGAGCAGCGTTGGTCCACGCTGTTCCGCGAGTTCGTTCTCGACCCGGCCAATTGTTCATGGGAAAAATGTGTGGCGCACAGCGACGACATGCTTTGGTATGTGCCGATTGTGCGAATGGCCAACGGCGGTGCTTGTGCCGTCGGCTCGGAGGTGGGCAAAAGACAGTTTTTATAGACTTTTTTTAGTTTTTTCTTGCTGAATAAATCGAGAATGAGCCTTTGTTTAAATAATTCATGTTTAACTTACTGAAAAAACATTTAATTGTCTTCCTGTAATGAACTTAAAGTAAATTTTTGGGGTTTGGGAGGAGGAGTGTTCGGTGATACCAATAGGCAGGCCGGGGAAAATTGTTGGGATCATATGTATTGAGTATGAAAAAGACTTTTCCTCGTACTTACTTGTTGAGTATCTTCGATCCATTTCATTGTCAGATCAGTCATTTGCAAGTGTTCCGTCGACAGAGCAAAAACAAACCGATGCCCGGAGACCAAAATGTGAATTGGCAGGAGACCGTTTGTCTAAATTTGATCCTTCAGCAGGTGCTTCTTCCCCAAATTCGTAATTTTCAATTTTTACATTTATTTAGTTGGATTATTTTGTCACTGTTGCGGTGTGTACAAAAAATTCGCCGACAAATTTGCAAATCCATCGCAAAACTTGTCAAGTTTGTCGCAACTTTGCACATAAGCCGTTTCTCTTTTCAAATGCTCCCATTTTCAGAGGGTTTACCCTTCGCCGAGTCGTCGTCGAATGGACGCAAAAGGCGAATGTGAGGAGGTCACTTACCCGAAGATTTTTTTCCCCATCGACAGTTTTGACGAGGTATTTTGCCGAATAAAAAGGCCAAGCAAACAGCCACAAAATAAAAAATGGGAGAAAATTGGCGGGTTTAAAAAAACCGTATGATTATATTTACGTTTTTTTCATTTTTGACAGTAAAGTAAAATTTGGTAGCCTACAAATTCGACAGATGGCGTGCGATTTTTAAAACTTTTTTCGTTTCGGGGTACACGCCCCCTGGCTAATAAGATTTTTGGAGTGTGACCAACAACCGCCGCTTCCAAGGTGTTCACCGACATGGTCGTGTCCGAGGGCGAATGCGTCTGCGTTGAGTTGGTCGTCCGGGACCGTTACCGAAACGCAGAGGCCGTCATTTTCCTTGGCTCCATTCGTTTCGATGTGCTCAAAAAGCTCTATGATTCGCGGGTATTTTTTTAATTTGTTAGTGTAATTTTTTTTCATTTTTTTACAGCAAACTTCCTCTTCCGGCGCTTGGAATTGGGCCCAACGCTTTATCGGCTCGTCAATGACACCGAAACGGCTTGAATTTGTGAAAATGCGCGGCCCTCGCGGGAGAGGGTTCGCCGAAATGGCGGTCACTCGCATCCTCCCCCTTTTCTCTCCCCTCCTCTTTTGCTTATCTCTCACCATCTCTTTCTCTCTCCTTAGTTTTCTTCCTTGTTTTTTAAATAATGCTTACAGTCGAAACAATTATTACTCAATTCACTCATTTTTATTTGGAGAAATGCAATTCGTACTAAGTCGGTCCGTACTGTTAGACAATTCATACAATTTACACATGAACAGTACGAGTCGGGGGAGTTCGTTTCGTCCTTTGCCCTTTCATTTCTGTTCCCTTTCCCTTCAGTTCAATCTCTCCCGTCGTGTGTCTGATGTTGGCGCCGCTTCGTTCGGCGGTAGGCGTCTCTTCTCGCGTTTGCTTAACGGTGGAGCGCGGCACTCGCGCGGTGCGGCAACGCCCGGCGGACCGCCGCCGTCGGTGACGCCGACGGCATTTTATGGCGGCCAACGGACGGCGACGCGATGGTTCAGCGGAGAATCAACGGACGGAAGCGAAACGGCGGAAGGGGCGAGCGCAACGGGTGGGAAAATGGGAAGGAAAGCAAAGAAACAGACGAACTGTCCACTCGATTCTTTGCTAAAATGTCTTCCATTTTGAAATTTTTGGTATTTTTGATAATATATTTCTTGTTATTTTTTTTAGATGTCCATACTTTGGCTGGGGGCCTTCGTACGCCCGGCAATTGGTCGATGCGCGGCATTGGCAAGGCTTTGCAACTTTTGCGTGACCGAAGAGAGGACGGTGTCGAGGAAGAGGGCGGCGAGCAACTGAATGCACTGCTCACTTACATTACTTTGCCGTGGACCTCCATTTTGGAAGGTGCGTTTCTGGGGGGGGGGGGGGACCCTAATGATTGCGCATTTCGTCCCAACCGCCGTACCTCGACTCGGAGCCTCCCCCCCCCTGTCATTTCCTCTGCAATTTTTTCAAATAATTTTTATACTTTTTTCATATGTTTGAAAAAACTGGGGATGTTTGGTTGGCTTAATCTGTTCTTCTTCAGATCTTCTCGCCCCAAACTCGCGAAAACCGATTCTGACCTTTGAGTTGCAATTGATCCAAAATCGCTGATCGCTCGGAAGAGAAAAGCGAACCAATAAATTTATTATCAAAAATCATTTGCTAATTTTCTCTTCAAACTGTGAATTAATACGACGGTGTAACTGGTTCTTTCTTTCTTTTTCTATTTTTGTTGTTGTTTTTTTTCATTCCTTTGCCATTTCCGAATGATTTGCCATTTTCCTCTGTTCCCTCTTTTTGCCCATCCTCATAGTTTAACTCAGTCAGATGATTTCATTTTCTTTTCATTTGTTCTCGCCTAGTCACTTTCACATAAATATTATTTTTGATTTTGTTATTTTTTGTTTCTCAATTAGATAATAATAATAATTCAAATAAAACTTTATTAGTGACTCTTATTTGGTTTAGTTACAAATTCTCTCAATATTTATTAATCCTTTTCCATTTTTTCCATTATTTGTCAATTTTTCCTTTTGGCCATGGCTTCGGCTTCTTCCACCGAATTGCTACCCTTTTTCACACACAATGACCTGTACCTTCGTCCCGTTTACAAAGTGATGATCGAAGTGGCACTGCCCAAACTGCGCCAAATGGGACAGTCCGTGTGAGCAAACGACGGAATGGCATCAAAAATTAAAAACAATTGTATTGTCTTTAGGTCCAATTGGGAGATCCGTGAACGGCTTAAGAAAATGTTGCACCCAATTGAGGTGGAAAAGGGGGGGGGAGGTGAATATAAAAAAGAAAGAAATACACAGTTGACCGATTTCAAAGTGCACGAAAGTACGCTGGAGGAAGTGCATTTCATCGCCACGGTGGGCACGGACAGAGACATGAAAAAAGTGAGTGGGACGAACAGAAAACGGGCACGAAGGAAAAGCCGAAAAAACACAATTTAATGAACAACAACGCGTAGCCAGGGGGCTGACATTAGGGGCCTCTAATTTACCATATTTTTGAAAATGGCAAAACGTAGCTTTTTGGGCGGTGAAAACGGTACAAATCCCTGCAAAATCCATTTAATTCGGGATATCTGAAAAAATAAAATACACCCGACACCCCTAAAAATCGAATTTTTGAATTCACCCCCCCCCCCGAAGCCAAGAGTTTTCTGACTACGCCCTTGTAAACATTTGGAAAGTCAGAATTCGTCTTTAAGTTGTACTCTTTCAATTTCATGCATAAAATTGGAGCAGTACAAAAATGGGAAGACCAATGCCAAATAGCAAAACAATTTGCTAAAAATAGTTTAAGATTGGGACTTAATTAGTCACAAGTATTAAAATAGTGCTGTTATTTATGCACCATGGCTTTTTTCGCCTTTGCTCGTTCATTTTGACCCAATTTCCTTCCCTTTGCAGGTCATTTCGCTGCTGAATGGCACTTCTTTCCGTGCCATTGGTTTCGCCGACCCTTTGACAGTCAAAGCGGACGAGGCCAAATTGGACTTTCCCACCCGCGTGGATTGGGACCAATTCTTCACTTCAGCCGCCGGCAAATGCCCAATGGACGAAAGGGAGCCGGGAGAAAGGCCGGACACCGTCTACGTGGGGGGACTGCCGTTCGACTGGTTCCAAGTCGGTGCGAATGGCAAATAAAAGTTTCAATTCAAAAAACTTTTGTACTTTATTTGGGTTCAAAAAACCCAAAAGAAACTTATAAATTTTATGGGAATACAATAAATGCTGTGGATACAATTAGGGATTTAGGAGTAAACATTGATAACAAATTACAATTTTCCGATCATGTTAACCAAATAACAAGGAATGCGTATTTACGTATGCGTTCCTTGTTCCGAATAATTAAATCCAAATCATCTAAGATTTGGATTACGTTATATAAAACTTATATTAGGCCTTTATTGGAATACGCTCCGGAGGTTTGGAATCCGTCTCTTCAAAAAAATATTAAAAAAATCGAAAAGTGTCAAAAATATTTCACCAAAAGAGTATTTTTTAAATGCAGCCTTCCGCCAATTCCATACCAAAATCGATTAGAATACCTGCAACTGCCAACACTTGAGAAAAGGCGAAAGCTATTTGATCTGTTCATGGCGCATAAAATTGTTTATGGCCGAACAGATCTAGATATATTAAAAATTTTCAAACCTTCTAAACGCTTTAATGTCCCCTTTTATAGGTTTAACACAAAATATAAATTAGGCAAAAAATTTATTCCCTTTGCGGGGAGGGCTACAAAATTGTGGAATCAGCTGGATAAAGAAATCATTAAAATAAATTCTTTAAATCAATTTAAAACTAAAATTAAACTCCTTAACGTATAAAATGACCGGAAAAGTGAATTATCTCTTTAATTAAAGATATTATATATTTTATATAGTGATTTGGTTTTTATAGTGATATAGTGATTTGGTTTTATTAATCATTGACCTCATTCTTATATGTAATTTTGTTGTGATTTCTTTTTTGTTTAATGTTTAATCCATATTACTCGAGGACAATTTAATCTATGACACGTCCGCAGAGTAAGTGGATTACTCCCTTTTGTGGACTTTTTTCTTTTTTGCATAAATAAATAAATAATTGTTCCCAATGCTTATCCCCTCCCCTTCCCTCTTTTAGTCGTCCGTCGATGAAACAATGGAACGGACATTTTTGCGTATTTTCAGCGACTTTGGCGAGGTCGCCTGCGTGGACATCCCCCAGTGCGACCCGTTGCGGAAGCAAATGGAGCCCGAAATCTCCGGCATTCAGATCTCCTCGTGGCTGTTGGGACAGGTCAGAGGGACAGCATTTTTTGTGTAATGAGTGAATTTGTTTTCAAAGGCATCGCTTAACTTTTAATCCATTTCTGTCCCTTTTTCGCCTCTTTTTAGGACCCTTTTTTCGAAGTGTACGTCCAATTCCGCGAGTACGGCGCCTTTGTGAATGTCATGGCCTTTTTGGGCGGCAAAATGTTGGTGCAAAAGTGCGCTAGCGGGTCACTTCGGGAGGCGAAAATCAAAGTGAGACGGACACAAAGGCATTGGCCAAAGCGTTGTTCACTACTTTCAGGTGGACTTCGACCGAAGTGCCCATTTGAGCATCCGCAAAATCACTCAGCGCCGCCTGCGACGCATTTGCATCGAATACGAACGTGACAAAACGGAGCAGCGAGCGCAGGCGGAGGAGCGGCGACTGGAGGAAATGATCAGCGAGGAGAGGGCGCGCAGAGAGCACGAGGAACGCGAAAGAGTGATGCGACGCCTTTTGCGAGCGGAGCGACGGCAGCGATTGGTGCGGAGAGAAACGCCAAACCCACGACTACAAAACTAAATTTTAAATTTAAAAAATGGGTAGTAACCCCAAAGGAACGAATGGGCCGGAAAATTGTTTAAATCTTGACGAATTTTGTTAATTTTTGAAATTTGTCAATTCTTTTGGTCCTTTCCTTTGAATTTTAATTAAAAACTGACAAATTGCAGCGAGAACAGCGCAACTTCGAGCAGATTCTGCGCAGAAAACTCAAGCGGAAATTGGACCATCGGTTGGAGTCGTCGTGGAGAGAGCGCCGACGGCAGGCGAAGGCACTGCTGCGATACATTGCCGAACTGTACAGGGTGAGCGGACTGAACAGTGGCCGACAGACCAACACAAATTATAGTAGCCAGGGGGCAATCCCCCCGGGTGCACTTCATTCCCTCTCCCCTAAAAATTTTTATGAACTCTATAAGAATTCCTAGAAGAAAAAATTTTAAAAATTTTCAGTGATTTTTTCGAAAAAACTATGGCCCATTGGACCGCCGCGATCACCAATTTTATTATTGGAGACATACAAAAAATAAGGGGGAGTTCGATCCCCCCCGCAGCGTCCGCTGACCGTCGGCATGACGGCCCCCTGCAGAAACAGCTGCAACTGCTTCACATCCACCCGCTTCAGCACACTTTTGTCGTACCCGCAGTTGATCAGTCGGTGGCGCCTTCAAACCATTCGCAAAAATTTTGGTTGACCCTTATGATTGGAGAATTCACAGAAGCCTCCTTTGCCTTAATTGTTTTGTTGGCATTTTTATTTTATTTAAAAGTTTTAAGGCGCAGCAACAACACGCGGTCGAGTCCAAACAGTCCATCCATGAATTGGCATCGGAATACGCGCGCGACCGCGGACTGCCCGAGGAGGAGGAGCTGAGACAACGCATTTTGCAAAAGCGGGAGCAGAAAATGCGGACACGGGTTGGATCGAACGAATATGATTAATTAGCAATAATTGCCTTAGTGAATGCTTTAAACGAGAGAGGATTTTAAATGGAAGTATTAAACCGATTCCCTTCGGATAACGGGCCGAACTCTCATGAAGAGACATTTTTGAAATTGGTCAAACGCCATTTGACTTCGGCATTTCCCTCCATAACTTTTGTGTCGCTATTTTCCTCTTTTCTTTCATATATTTTGTTAATTTTTACGGGTCCATTCATTTGTTGATTAAATTTTCAACTTTTTTTTTTTTTGTTTTATTATGCATTTGTTTTTTTCAAATTTTTTTACTGATTCCATTTCCTTTACCATTTTATATACTTTTTTCCAAAGTTTTCTTCAAAATGAGTGCCAATGGCAAATTTCGGATGGGATTGAATGTGCGTAAAAGCGTTGAGACGGCGGTAGGGCCGAAAACGACGGCCAATATTTTTGGAGACGAATCGGACGACGACGAACAACAAAATGCGGCGGAGAAATTCGAGCGGAAATACGCCGCATCGGCCGGGACAAAAGCGTAGGGAAAAACAAAATGGAATGGGGGACAATGGGAAAAACAATTGTTTAAGCCGAGAACAGCGAATTGTTGAGAAGGAATTGGCAAAAAACCCGGACATTTTCGACTACGACACGCATTATGAGGAAATACAGCAGCAGAGAGACCAAAAAGTGGCGGCGCAAAAGGAGGCGGACAAAGAGAAAAAGGTGGACAAAATGGGCGGATTGAACTTGTTGAGTTGGAAGAAATTCATGGCACAATTTCAGCCCAAATACGCCCATTTGTTGGCCAAAGCGCACAAACAGCGCGAGCTGAGCAAACTGTTGGTGGAGGAGAACACTTACAAAAAGGAACGCGAAAAGGAGGCGGGCCAATTTGAGGACGAAGAAGTGTTCGTCACGGGGGCGTACCGACAGCAAATTGAGGAGAGGGAACGGCACAAAACGGAGATGGAGCGGGAGGAGGCACTCGAAAGTGTGCCCGGGAAGAGTGGGGGGGCACAATTGGGGAAGATGATTATAAAATGATTTAACCGACCAAACTCACTGTCAGAGATGCGAGACGTGCGGGACCAGAAAATGTGGCAGCAAGCATTCAATCGAACAATGCTTGAGAATATTTCCCGCGGTCCATTGACCGAAGAGGGGAAAATGGAAGAAGACGACGGAGCGGAAGAAAAACGGATTAAAACGGAGGCGAAAACGGAAAAGATGGCAAAAATGGAAGTGAAAGAGGAGGCAATGGAAGAGGAAAAAGGAAGAACAGAGGAAGAGGAACGGCATGGAGAAGAAGGAAGGGACGAGAGAAAACGGCAGGAGGGAGAGAAAGAGAAGAAGACAAATGGAAAAAGACAGAGGCGACAGCCAACGCCACCAGCGGAAGAAGGGGGAAAAGGAGGGGAAGAAGTACAACAACGAACCGAAGAAGAGAGACATCGTCGAAGAAGGGAGAGGACGGAAGAAAAGGAAGAGAGAGAGACCGGTAGGACGACAGACGACGGAAGGAAGAGAGCGCGGAAGGGCGACGAAAGCGGGGGCAGCAGAGAGAAGGCGGAGCAGAAGCAGGACGAGGAGGCACAGAGAATGGCACGAATCAGACAAGTGCTGGCCAAGCGCAGCGACGAAAACGCAATCGAAGAAGCGAAGCAGCGTTACTTGGAACGTCGCCGCGGGGGACTGATAGTCGCACCACGCATTCAGGCGGCAGAGTAAAAGTGACGGAAAATGCTGATGATTTCCAATGTGTATTCCGACTTCTTGCAGATTACATAAATATGCATAAATACTAATTATTTTAATTTGAACAACCAATTTTTTTAAAGGCAGATATTTTCGGAGATTTCCGGGTCTCTGTTTGAAATGGCACCATAAAAACGGTTAAAAAGTGCCGAGTTTTGTCGAAACAGAAAAGCCTGATCACGAATCTGAGCTCGGGTTTTGCAAAATCACTGATTTTGTCTAAGGTTTTTCATCAAACACTTGATTTTCTCCAAAATTTTAAGAAAATTAGTCATGGAAAGCGAATGCTTTTTGTTTGGGAAATTTTTTTCCAGGCCATGGTTCCAGGGTCAGGCGAACCAAAAAAATGGTTTGGAAAGGGAAAAAATGTCGATTTACATGGCCAGACGGACCCTTCGCAAAATTGGCCACTGACCCCCCCCCCCCACTTTTTTTTAATTTCATGTACATATGCAAATATTTTGTATAATTTTGAATTTTTTTAAACCATTTTGACAAATTTTATGCAATAAAGTAAATTTTGCTTTTATTTTTTGGTTAGTGCTTCAACGCTAACAGTATTCTTTGTTATGAGTTCGAGGCCCCTCGGCGCAGCCCCGGGCTCGCCAATCGGCCAAATCAGACCAGCAGTACTGAATTTCAGCACCATCTCATTTTAGGTTCCCTTCTCTCAATTTTAAAGGGAAAAGGTTTAATTTTTTCCTTCTTTTTCTCGACTTTCCCTCCCCCTTGCACAGTTATGTCTTTAAATGAAAGGCCAAAGTTGAAACGCTGTGTGTAATGATAATCAAACATTTATTGAAATTTCCAAAGTTAGCTGCAAAACAAATAGAACAGAGATACGGTGGATTTGATGCATTCGAATCGCTACACAAGCAGTACAGTAAAATATCGTGTCAATATTTAGTTATCACAAAGCTGCAGCAATATAAAGGGAGGAGAGAGCGTGCATTTTAAGTTAAAAATTGGAAAATTATGGGACGGATGGAGGGGGGGGGGGGGAACTCTGTCCAAAGAGTATAAAAATGTCGCCAACAAATTGCCTCCGGGGCTTTGGTTGAACTAAAATCGTCAGAGCCCGTCGTCGACCAATGGCTTTTTCTTTGGCAATTCCGGCGCTAAAAACGGGGAACAGTGAACTCCTTCTGTTGTGTATTAATTGTGTGACCTTCCTCGCCGTTCTTTTCGTCCGCCATTTCCGTTTTGTTATAGACAACCGAACGCATGGGCAACTCGGCCTGGTCGTGGACGTATGCCTCGTTGCTGACAATGGGAAAAGGAGAAATGACGGCACAATAAATAAGGTATTAGGGACCGGAGGGGCCGGGGTCCCGTCCTGGTCATTTTCCACCGGCCCGGGTCCCGGCCATTTAAAAATTCCGGTCTCTGAAATATTTTGTTCGTTTTTTTATCCGGTTGCCTTTTTTCCAACCAAAACTTTTGACTTTTGCCTCGTCCTTTCCCAATTCAGGCAATCCCATAAACTCAGTTTCGCTGGCTGTTCACCTCATCCCGGCGCCTTTCCCTTCGCGTTGGTTTCTGTCGCGGTGAATGTCTGTGCCGGAATGTGTGCCACGATTAAAGTCCGTTCTCCCCCCCCCCTCTCCCCCACCGATAAAAATTTTCGCATAATTTTTTTTTTTTTTTTGAAAATCATCTCGCGCAGTGCCAGGGCTGGCCTCCAATTCCCGGTGGGACGCATCCATCGCTTCTTGAAGAAGCGCACAACAAGCACCGGACGAGTCGGTATGTTTTGGCGAATTTTCGGGGATAAAATTTGAAAAAAAAAATTTTTCAAAATTTCCCAGGCGCCACCGCCGCCGTGTACAGCGCAGCAATTCTGGAGTATCTGACGGCCGAGGTGTTGGAGCTGGCCGGCAACGCGTCCAAGGACCTCAAAGTGAAGCGGGTGACACCGCGTCACTTGCACTTGGCAATTCGTGGAGATGAGGAGGTGAGGGGGCGGTGAAACAACAAAACTTTGCTAACTTTAGGATTCCCTTGAATCCTTTTTTTGGTCTTTCGAATTTAAATAATTTTGATAATTTCCCTGTGTCTTCTGAAGGCATCATCCGTTATCCGTCTTAATTGTGCTTTTCCGTTCAGTTGGATTCGTTGGTCAGTGCGACAATTGCGGGCGGCGGAGTCATTCCGCACATTCACCGTTCGTTGATGGGAAAGGTCGGCGCAATGGGCAAATAGAACAATTCCACCCCCCGTGAAAACCAACCGGGGAGGTCCATGCTGTGCTTAACTTGGTCGTCCGAAACCAGCGAAATGCGTCTTACAAGCACATTTTTGGGGTTGTCGGGCTCCACCAACACCGGGCCTGAAGCATTCTCGCCCAGAAGTTGCTCTTTATATCTTAAATCTCGAAGATTTAGTGAGGCAATTTAATTGTTTTTTCTATGTTCCGACTTTTTCAGGCTTTCGTCATTATGGTCAGCTTCGATGATTTCCTTCACCGATTTTTGGGCAGGAGGCGAGTAAAAGGTTTCCTCACTGGCAAATTCGCTGGCATTAATCACATCGTCGGAGCCACTCGATGATTCTTTTTCAGTAGTCATTTACCTAAAGACTGCCCGGTAATCTGTCGATGATAGATCCCATTTTAAAAAATATATTCAAATCCATTGATTCATCCCCCTTCTTCAATTTGGGAGTGTTCTGCCGGCGGGCTACGGCGCCCGGACTGAGCAAGAGGGGATTCTGGGACCGGCACAATTCATATTTTGATTAAAATAGTAAAAATTCAATCCCAAAACATTGCAACATTAAAAATGTGTCATTTTATGTAGATTCAAAATGGGGTTCGAAAATGGCTAAAATAAATGACAAATTCGTGTTCAACGCCCCCGAAATCCCTAGTAATATCCTTTCAGTGATTTGAAAGTTAATTTTTTTAAAGGGGTGCTACCTTCGGCGGCAGTGTTTCCCTGCCGAATGAATCCATCCCTTTTTATAAAGAGAAAAGACACAAGTAATTAAATTCGATTTTTCATGACCATTAATTAGAAGAGAAAGAATGTTGTTATTGCGAGTCTCATTGTTAAAACAGCGAACACATAAGAAAAAAGAGAAATGGGGAGAATAAAAAATAATAAAAATGAAGTGAATAAAGTAAATTCAAACCCCTCCAAAATTATAAAAAAAATAAAAAATAATAATTCAAACTGGAGAAAATATTTCTTGAAATTTGGACAGTACCCATTTCATATTTAAAAATCCGTCAAGAAATTTAAATTTTCAATTCAAAAATTAAAAATTCAAACATCTTGGTTTTTTTTTAAAGAACGAAAGGCCTATACATCTGATTTTTAAATGCTTCATGTTAAGTTTCGGAATTTGAAAGCATTTAATGCCGAATTATACTTATTTCCATGTCGATTAATTTAATTGTTTGCCATTGAGATGGGCTCTTTGTCCCTCCCCGCTTCGTTTGGTCATGGAAAATGAGATGGCAGCGGCTTCATCCTCAGCAGCAAATGCCACCAACACTAATGATCAGCTGAAAAGCAATGAAACAAAAGGAACAAACAAAGAGAAATGTGATGGCACCGTTGGCACTGACCGGCGGCACTCCGAGCGGTGGCGGCGGAAAATGCGCGTGCATTTCGAGACTGTTGCAGCAAATTTGTGCACTGATAAAGCACCGACCGAATGCATTGGGTGCCGTTTTAAAATGCCATTTCCATTTGATTGTTTTTGTCTTTTACAGATGATGATTTGCCCTCCGTTAGTGTCGTCGGTCCGTTTGAGCAGCGTTGGTCCACGCTGTTCCGCGAGTTCGTTCTCGACCCGGCCAATTGTTCATGGGAAAAATGTGTGGCGCACAGCGACGACATGCTTTGGTATGTGCCGATTGTGCGAATGGCCAACGGCGGTGCTTGTGCCGTCGGCTCGGAGGTGGGCAAAAGACAGTTTTTATAGACTTTTTTTAGTTTTTTCTTGCTGAATAAATCGAGAATGAGCCTTTGTTTAAATAATTCATGTTTAACTTACTGAAAAAACATTTAATTGTCTTCCTGTAATGAACTTAAAGTAAATTTTTGGGGTTTGGGAGGAGGAGTGTTCGGTGATACCAATAGGCAGGCCGGGGAAAATTGTTGGGATCATATGTATTGAGTATGAAAAAGACTTTTCCTCGTACTTACTTGTTGAGTATCTTCGATCCATTTCATTGTCAGATCAGTCATTTGCAAGTGTTCCGTCGACAGAGCAAAAACAAACCGATGCCCGGAGACCAAAATGTGAATTGGCAGGAGACCGTTTGTCTAAATTTGATCCTTCAGCAGGTGCTTCTTCCCCAAATTCGTAATTTTCAATTTTTACATTTATTTAGTTGGATTATTTTGTCACTGTTGCGGTGTGTACAAAAAATTCGCCGACAAATTTGCAAATCCATCGCAAAACTTGTCAAGTTTGTCGCAACTTTGCACATAAGCCGTTTCTCTTTTCAAATGCTCCCATTTTCAGAGGGTTTACCCTTCGCCGAGTCGTCGTCGAATGGACGCAAAAGGCGAATGTGAGGAGGTCACTTACCCGAAGATTTTTTTCCCCATCGACAGTTTTGACGAGGTATTTTGCCGAATAAAAAGGCCAAGCAAACAGCCACAAAATAAAAAATGGGAGAAAATTGGCGGGTTTAAAAAAACCGTATGATTATATTTACGTTTTTTTCATTTTTGACAGTAAAGTAAAATTTGGTAGCCTACAAATTCGACAGATGGCGTGCGATTTTTAAAACTTTTTTCGTTTCGGGGTACACGCCCCCTGGCTAATAAGATTTTTGGAGTGTGACCAACAACCGCCGCTTCCAAGGTGTTCACCGACATGGTCGTGTCCGAGGGCGAATGCGTCTGCGTTGAGTTGGTCGTCCGGGACCGTTACCGAAACGCAGAGGCCGTCATTTTCCTTGGCTCCATTCGTTTCGATGTGCTCAAAAAGCTCTATGATTCGCGGGTATTTTTTTAATTTGTTAGTGTAATTTTTTTTCATTTTTTTACAGCAAACTTCCTCTTCCGGCGCTTGGAATTGGGCCCAACGCTTTATCGGCTCGTCAATGACACCGAAACGGCTTGAATTTGTGAAAATGCGCGGCCCTCGCGGGAGAGGGTTCGCCGAAATGGCGGTCACTCGGGTGGCCAACTGCGGATTTGAGACTCCGATGAGCGAAAACGGATTAGAAATGAATGTCGGCGGTCGTTTTGACGTATGCTTTTTTAAATAATGCTTACAGTCGAAACAATTATTACTCAATTCACTCATTTTTATTTGGAGAAATGCAATTCGTACTAAGTCGGTCCGTACTGTTAGACAATTCATACAATTTACACATGAACAGTACGAGTCGGGGGAGTTCGTTTCGTCCTTTGCCCTTTCATTTCTGTTCCCTTTCCCTTCAGTTCAATCTCTCCCGTCGTGTGTCTGATGTTGGCGCCGCTTCGTTCGGCGGTAGGCGTCTCTTCTCGCGTTTGCTTAACGGTGGAGCGCGGCACTCGCGCGGTGCGGCAACGCCCGGCGGACCGCCGCCGTCGGTGACGCCGACGGCATTTTATGGCGGCCAACGGACGGCGACGCGATGGTTCAGCGGAGAATCAACGGACGGAAGCGAAACGGCGGAAGGGGCGAGCGCAACGGGTGGGAAAATGGGAAGGAAAGCAAAGAAACAGACGAACTGTCCACTCGATTCTTTGCTAAAATGTCTTCCATTTTGAAATTTTTGGTATTTTTGATAATATATTTCTTGTTATTTTTTTTAGATGTCCATACTTTGGCTGGGGGCCTTCGTACGCCCGGCAATTGGTCGATGCGCGGCATTGGCAAGGCTTTGCAACTTTTGCGTGACCGAAGAGAGGACGGTGTCGAGGAAGAGGGCGGCGAGCAACTGAATGCACTGCTCACTTACATTACTTTGCCGTGGACCTCCATTTTGGAAGGTGCGTTTCTGGGGGGGGGGGGGTGCGCATTTCGTCCCAACCGCCGTTCCTCGACTCGGAGCCTCCCCCCCCCCTGTCATTTCCTCTGCAATTTTTTCAAATAATTTTTATACTTTTTTCATATGTTTGAAAAAACTGGGGATGTTTGGTTGGCTTAATCTGTTCTTCTTCAGATCTTCTCGCCCCAAACTCGCGAAAACCGATTCTGACCTTTGAGTTGCAATTGATCCAAAATCGCTGATCGCTCGGAAGAGAAAAGCGAACCAATAAATTTATTATCAAGAATCATTTGCTAATTTTCTCTTTTCAAACTGTGAATTAATACGACGGTGTAACTGGTTCTTTCTTTCTTTTTCTATTTTTTTTGTTGTTTTTTTCATTCCTTTGCCATTTCCGAATGATTTGCCATTTTCTTCTGTTCCCTCTTTTTGCCCATCCTCATAGTTTAACTCAGTCAGATGATTTCATTTTCTTTTCATTTGTTCTCGCCTAGTCACTTTCACATAAATATTATTTTTGATTTTGTTATTTTTTGTTTCTCAATTAGATAATAATAATAATTCAAATAAAACTTTATTAGTGACTCTTATTTGGTTTAGTTACAAATTCTCTCAATATTTATTAATCCTTTTCCATTTTTTCCATTATTTGTCAATTTTTCCTTTTGGCCATGGCTTCGGCTTCTTCCACCGAATTGCTACCCTTTTTCACACACAATGACCTGTACCTTCGTCCCGTTTACAAAGTGATGATCGAAGTGGCACTGCCCAAACTGCGCCAAATGGGACAGTCCGTGTGAGCAAACGACGGAATGGCATCAAAAATTAAAAACAATTGTATTGTCTTTAGGTCCAATTGGGAGATCCGTGAACGGCTTAAGAAAATGTTGCACCCAATTGAGGTGGAAAAGGGGGGGGGAGGTGAATATAAAAAAGAAAGAAATACACAGTTGACCGATTTCAAAGTGCACGAAAGTACGCTGGAGGAAGTGCATTTCATCGCCACGGTGGGCACGGACAGAGACATGAAAAAAGTGAGTGGGACGAACAGAAAACGGGCACGAAGGAAAAGCCGAAAAAACACAATTTAATGAACAACAAGGCGTAGCCAGGGGGCTGACATGAGGGGCCTCTAATTTACCATATTTTTGAAAATGGCAAAACGTAGCTTTTTGGGCGGTGAAAACGGTACAAATCCCTGCAAAATCCATTTAATTCGGGATATCTGAAAAAATAAAATACACCCGACACCCCTAAAAATCGAATTTTTGAATTCACCCCCCCCCCCGAAGCCAAGAGTTTTCTGACTACGCCCTTGTAAACATTTGGAAAGTCAGAATTCGTCTTTAAGGTGTACTCTTTCAATTTCATGCATAAAATTGGAGCAGTACAAAAATGGGAAGACCAATGCCAAATAGCAAAACAATTTGGCTAAAAATAGTTTAAGCTTGGGACTTAATTGGTCACAAGTATTAAAATAGTGCTGTTATTTATGCACCATGGCTTTTTTCGCCTTTGCTCGTTCATTTTGACCCAATTTCCTTCCCTTTGCAGGTCATTTCGCTGCTGAATGGCACTTCTTTCCGTGCCATTGGTTTCGCCGACCCTTTGACAGTCAAAGCGGACGAGGCCAAATTGGACTTTCCCACCCGCGTGGATTGGGACCAATTCTTCACTTCAGCCGCCGGCAAATGCCCAATGGACGAAAGGGAGCCGGGAGAAAGGCCGGACACCGTCTACGTGGGGGGACTGCCGTTCGACTGGTTCCAAGTCGGTGCGAATGGTCGAAATTGAGGGGAGGGATTTTTATGGGCAGGGGATGGAATGTCTGTCTAATTGTTCCCAATGCTTATCCCCTCCCCTTCCCTCTTTTAGTCGTCCGTCGATGAAACAATGGAACGGACATTTTTGCGTATTTTCAGCGACTTTGGCGAGGTCGCCTGCGTGGACATCCCCCAGTGCGACCCGTTGCGGAAGCAAATGGAGCCCGAAATCTCCGGCATTCAGATCTCCTCGTGGCTGTTGGGACAGGTCAGAGGGACAGCATTTTTTGTGTAATGAGTGAATTTGTTTTCAAAGGCATCGCTTAACTTTTAATCCATTTCTGTCCCTTTTTCGCCTCTTTTTAGGACCCTTTTTTCGAAGTGTACGTCCAATTCCGCGAGTACGGCGCCTTTGTGAATGTCATGGCCTTTTTGGGCGGCAAAATGTTGGTGCAAAAGTGCGCTAGCGGGTCACTTCGGGAGGCGAAAATCAAAGTGAGACGGACACAAAGGCATTGGCCAAAGCATTGTTCACTATTTTCAGGTGGACTTCGACCGAAGTGCCCATTTGAGCATCCGCAAAATCACTCAGCGCCGCCTGCGACGCATTTGCATCGAATACGAACGCGACAAAACGGAGCAGCGAGCGCAGGCGGAGGAGCGGCGACTGGAGGAAATGATCAGCGAGGAGAGGGCGCGCAGAGAGCACGAGGAACGCGAGAGAGTGATGCGACGCCTTTTGCGAGCGGAGCGACGGCAGCGATTGGTGCGGAGAGAAATGCCAAACCCACGACTACAAAACTAAATTTTAAACTTAAAAAATGGGTAGTAACCCCAAAGGAACGAATGGGCCGGAAAATTGTTTAAATCTTGACGAATTTTGTTAATTTTTGAAATTTGTCAATTCTTTTGGTCCTTTCCTTTGAATTTTAATTAAAAACTGACAAATTGCAGCGAGAACAGCGCAACTTCGAGCAGATTCTGCGCAGAAAACTCAAGCGGAAATTGGACCATCGGTTGGAGTCGTCGTGGAGAGAGCGCCGACGGCAGGCGAAGGCACTGCTGCGATACATTGCCGAACTGTACAGGGTGAGCGGACTGAACAGTGGCCGACAGACCAACATTTTGGTTGACCCTTATGATTGGAGAATTCACAGAAGCCTCCTTTGCCTTAATTGTTTTGTTGGCATTTTTCTTTTATTTAAAAGTTTTAAGGCGCAGCAACAACACGCGGTCGAGTCCAAACAGTCCATCCATGAATTGGCATCGGAATACGCGCGCGACCGTGGACTGCCCGAGGAGGAGAAGCTGAGACAACGCATTTTGCAAAAGCGGGAGCAGAAAATGCGGACACGGGTTGGATCGAACGAATATGATTAATTAGCAATAATTGCCTTAGTGAATGCTTTAAACGAGAGAGGATTTTAAATGGAAGTATTAAACCGATTCCCTTCAGATAACGGGCCGAACTCTCATGAAGAGACATTTTTGAAATTGGTCAAACGCCATTTGACTTCGGCATTTCCCTCCATAACTTTTGTGTCGCTATTTTCCTCTTTTCTTTCATATATTTTGTTAATTTTTTAAAAATGAAACATCACGAAGTAAATTCGGCAGTTTTTTTTTGTTTGTTTTATTATGCATTTGTTTTTTTCAAATTTTTTTACTGATTCCATTTCCTTTACCATTTTATATACTTTTTTCCAAAGTTTTCTTCAAAATGAGTGCCAATGGCAAATTTCGGATGGGATTGAATGTGCGCAAAAGCGTTGAGACGGCGGTAGGGCCGAAAAAGACGGCCAATATTTTTGGAGACGAATCGGACGACGACGAACAACAAAATGCGGCGGAGAAATTCGAGCGGAAATACGCCGCATCGGCCGGGACAAAAGCGTAGGGAAAAACAAAATGGAATGGGGGACAATGGGAAAAACAATTGTTTAAGCCGAGAACAGCGAATTGTTGAGAAGGAATTGGCAAAAAACCCGGACATTTTCGACTACGACACGCATTATGAGGAAATACAGCAGCAGAGAGACCAAAAAGTGGCGGCGCAAAAGGAGGCGGACAAAGAGAAAAAGGTGGACAAAATGGGCGGATTGAACTTGTTGAGTTGGAAGAAATTCATGGCACAATTTCAGCCCAAATACGCCCATTTGTTGGCCAAAGCGCACAAACAGCGCGAGCTGAGCAAACTGTTGGTGGAGGAGAACACTTACAAAAAGGAACGCGAAAAGGAGGCGGGCCAATTTGAGGACGAAGAAGTGTTCGTCACGGGGGCGTACCGACAGCAAATTGAGGAGAGGGAACGGCACAAAACGGAGATGGAGCGGGAGGAGGCACTCGAAAGTGTGCCCGGGAAGGGGGGGGGGGCACAATTGGGGAAGATGATTATAAAATGATTTAACCGACCAAACTCACTGTCAGAGATGCGAGACGTGCGGGACCAGAAAATGTGGCAGCAAGCATTCAATCGAACAATGCTTGAGAATATTTCCCGCGGTCCATTGACCGAAGAGGGGAAAATGGAAGAAGACGACGGAGCGGAAGAAAAACGGATTAAAACGGAGGCGAAAACGGAAAAGATGGCAAAAATGGAAGTGAAAGAGGAGGCAATGGAAGAGGAAAAAGGAAGAACAGAGGAAGAGGAACGGCATGGAGAAGAAGGAAGGGACGAGAGAAAACGGCAGGAGGGAGAGAAAGAGAAGAAGACAGATGGAAAAAGACAGAGACGACAGCCAACGCCACCAGCGGAAGAAGGGGGAAAAGGAGGGGAAGAAGTACAACAACGAACCGAAGAAGAGAGACATCGTCGAAGAAGGGAGAGGACAGAAGAAAAGGAAGAGAGAGAGACCGGTAGGACGACAGACGACGGAAGGAAGAGAGCGCGGAAGGGCGACGAAAGCGGGGGCAGCAGAGAGAAGGCGGAGCAGAAGCAGGACGAGGAGGCACAGAGAATGGCACGAATCAGACAAGTGCTGGCCAAGCGCAGCGACGAAAACGCAATCGAAGAAGCGAAGCAGCGTTACTTGGAACGTCGCCGCGGGGGACTGATAGTCGCACCACGCATTCAGGCGGCAGAGTAAAAGTGACGGAAAATGCTGATGATTTCCAATGTGTATTCCGACTTCTTGCAGATTACATAAATATGCATAAATACTAATTATTTTAATTTGAACAACCAATTTTTTTAAAGGCAGATATTTTCGGAGATTTCCGGGTCTCTGTTTGAAATGGCACCATAAAAACGGATAAAAAGTGCCGAGTTTTGTCGAAACAGAAAAGCCTGATCACGAATCTGAGCTCGGGTTTTGCAAAATCACTGATTTTGTCTAAGGTTTTTCATCAAACACTTGATTTTCTCCAAAATTTTAAGAAAATTAGTCATGGAAAGCCGAGGCCCATACGACGGACGATTGGCGCCCAGGCATGGTTCCAGGGTCAGGCGAACCAAAAAAATGGTTTATTTTCTCCGGCGGCGACATATTTTTTTCTTTTTTTTTTTGCTATTCAAACCACCTTTTTTGAGGCGCGCTTTTTAAAAAAATTATGGGGAACCGGAGGGGGTAGCACCGTGGCGCCGCCGGGAAAATTTATTGATTTTGGAAATTTAAATACTGGCCCGGTTTTTTGACGACTCCAACCCCTCCCCCTCCATCCGTCCGCTAACAGTATTCTTTATTATGCTATGGCATTAAATTTTCGCAGCCCCGGGCTCGCCAATCGGCCAAATCAGACCAGCAGTACTGAATTTCAGCACCATCTCATTTTAGGTTCCCTTCTCTCAATTTTAAAGGGAAAAGGTTTAATTTTTTCCTTCTTTTTCTCGACTTTCCCTCCCCCTTGCACAGTTATGTCTTTAAATGAAAGGCCAAAGTTGAAACGCTGTGTGTAATGATAATCAAACATTTATTGAAATTTCCAAAGTTAGCTGCAAAACAAATAGAACAGAGATACGGTGGATTTGATGCATTCGAATCGCTACACAAGCAGTACGAAGAAGCAACTGAATCAAAAGATGAAGAAGAAAAAGCATCAAAAAGAAAAATTAAACAGAAAAAGACAAACGTTGAAAAGAAGACGAAGAAAAGGGGCCGAGTGGAGGAGGACGGAACGGTTGACATCGCCGAGTTGGGCATGGATAGGCTGAGGGCGTACGGAGTGAGCACGAAGAAGTTGAAAAGAGCTCACTTCAGCAAGAAAAAGGCAGCAGCAGCGGAGAGAAATCAAGGGGAAAAGCAGCAGAAGAAATCAGAAAGAACTTACCAAAATGGGACGGATTGACCTAATTTCCAACAGTCTCATGTTCTGTTTGGCCACTGCTATCATTGAAACAGTTACAATTTTGATAAAATATTTTGGTGCTTAAAATGACGATTCATTTATAAAGTGCTTTTTCATTTTTTTGTCAACATGTGACAATTTCTTATCATACCTAAATTATTATTTACTTTTTGGTTAAAAGAAATTTGGGAAATTATGAAATCATTTTTTGCAAATGTTTGTATATTTTTGCCAAATTTTCGCAAATCAATCTACAATTACGATACCTATTTTTAACTTGCTCTTTTTATCCGGTTGCCTTTTTTCCAACCAAAACTTTTGACTTTTGCCTCGTCCTTTCCCAATTCAGGCAATCCCATAAACTCGGTTTCGTTGGCTGTTCACCTCATCCCGGCGCCTTTCCCTTCGCGTTGGTTTCTGTCGCGGTGAATGTCTGTGCCGGAATGTGTGCCACGATTAAAGTCCGTTCTCCCCCCCCCCCTCTCCCCCACCGATTTGTGCCATTTTGTCCGCAATTCCCTTCGTCCCCATGCCATCCGCTGCTCCTCCCAAGTCTATCAACAGTTCGTCCTCCCCCTCCTTTTGTCGCTTTGTCCCACTTCCGCTGGCCACCATCGAAAGGTCGACGCCTTTTGCGTTGTAATTGGCCATGCATCGGTCGTACTTTTCGAAGGTGGTGTTGAGTTCGTCATTCACAGACAAAAGTTCAACTGAACGGGGGGGGGGAGGAGGTGAAAAAGAAGGGTGGGGGACACCAAGTCTGGCAGTTATAGTCTGAGCCAAGTTTAAAGTATCATAACTTTTTTCTCAGCTGGCCAAATTTTATAAATTTGGCATCATTCTAAAGCCCTATATGTTTAGAAGCTGTTGATAAGGTGTTTCTAAGCGATTGAAAAACCTATAAAAAAGTTGCAACATTAATACTGCACAAAAGTTAAAATTTTTGCATATTTTAATTTGAAACTTTTTTACATGTCGGTATATCTTTGAGATTTTTGGGAAGCTGATAGAGCTTGTTAAGAGCTTCGAATGATATCAACTTTGTTGGATTTGGTCAGTAAAGAAAAAAGTTATGATGCTCTAAACTTGGCTCAGACTATAACGGCCAGACTATAGTGTCCCAGTCCGGAAAAAGAAAGAGAATAGGCAAAAAGACACAATGCCAATGTGTTTTTAATTTTTCAAAAATTAGCGGTCAGGAATTAAATAAGTCAAACAAATTGTTCTTGTTTTACAGTGAAAAAGTGTAATAAACAAAAGATCTCTTTTTGCGGGAGCAGGACAAAACGTCTCGCCGAAGCGCCGCCGGGACATAAGGTCGGCGTACGGCGCAATTTTTTTTAATTTTAGAAAAAAATAAAAAAATACCTAAAATTTTTGTTATCTAGCCTAATACGCAAAAATTCAAGCCCAACTCGAAAAAAATATTAAGAAAATTCAGGAACCAAAAAATTATTCTCGAATTTATTTGTTTTTTCCCCTGGAAACTCAGCAAATTTCTTTTTCAGTAACACCAAAGTTTTCTTAAAAATTAAAAATCTTTTTTTAAAAACTGTTGAAAATTTTTAATGTTTTTTGCGGCGACGTTTTGGGGTGTACCTCTTTTGCATGTTAGGAAATTCAAATTGGAATATATCCGGACAAAGCACATTAAAGTGTAAGTGCCTCAAATGTGGGGAAGAAAGGCACTTAAAAATGGTGTCAATTGCCGCCCACTCACAAGTCACTTCCTCGTTGGAGACGGACGGAATCAGCTCCAAAATGCGCTTTTGCATCTCTTTGCAAGTCGAGTGCAATTCCTGAAATGCCACCACCGTTAGAATTTCATGCTCAAATTGTCGTTGTTTTTATTTAGATTATCAAATCTAAGCATTTATTATTACTGAAGTTGGGTTTAGTTGGATGGCAAAAGTTTACTAAAATGGATAATACTAAATTTATAGGGGCCTTTGTGTATTTTGATTAATTACCCTTTTGTTTCTTTGCTACTCGTCCCTATAAATGGATAAATAAATTTGTCGGTTGGCCAATCGGTGGGAAACGTCCGCGGTTTTCTCCTTACTCTGACAAAATGAAAGTCCTCCGGCGCTTCAGTGACGCCGCCGTCGTTCGTCGGTTTCATTTGCGCCACCAATTCACGCAGCACCGTCAAATTGACCTGCACAATGTCCAACTCGGAACGGAGTTTGGCCATCTGTTCGGGGCCGACACTTCCGACGAATTGCTGCGGGGGAACGAACGGGGGACGATCCTAAGGGAAAGGGAATACGAAATTAAAACGGAAAAAAGGGGGCGGGGGAAATGGGACAGAAAAATGGCAAAAAATGTCAAATTAAGTTAAAAATTGTAAAAAACAAACGAACGAAACACACATTTAGTATAAGAAATGAAAAGGAAAATGACAAAGCTCTGCAATAAAAGCAAAGAAAAACTGACCGGTTTTGGGAAAGTTTGAACGACGCTTTTGCCATTTTGCTGTTGGCTTTGGTCGTCGGCCAATGGGAAAACGGTCTAAAAGACAAACGGAGACAAAAACAAAAAGAAAAACCAATGGAAAACCACAAAAAGAATTAATTGTAAGCAAAGAAAGAAACTGTGAAAACAATTAAAATGTTTTTTTTTGCACGACAAATAAGCACCATAATAAATAAATAAAATTATGTAATATTTTTTGAAGAGCCACGAACAAAATGCTAAATGCAACTAATTTCTACAGAAAGTCCAACTTTAAAGTGTCCATTTCCCGTCTTTACCTGTTTGGGTGTGACGATTGGTGCCATTGCGTCAATGTTGGTGGCTGGAAATTCGACGCCTTTGGCCCGGAATTCGTCGTACAATTCGACAACGCCCGACAGCGCCGGGTCATCGCGAAAAGCGTCCGCCCACGACTAAAAAAGGATGAAAAGTATACGTTTTTACAGACCATTCCAATCTGTAATTTGTTGAAAAACAATTAAATAAAGGCCAAACCCAATACGAAAAGTGTTTGAGAGTTCGTCCAATTACTTAGTTAATTCTCGACAAAAAAAGTTCAACTTTTTGCGTATGTTTTCCATTTTTAAGTTCCCTTTTCCCATTTATATTTTTCTTGCTTCGTTTTGCGTTTAATTGGTTATTTATTTGCCTGTAATTAATGTTACCACCAACAGCAGCAACATCAGAACTCGAGCGGCGCCAGCAGTGGCGTGTGTTCGCCCGCGTCGCCGTTTCCGCCTGCCGGAAGGACGCCGATGCAATCGCAACAACAACAGTTGCGAATGAACCAGCAGCAACAAAGCAACGGGGGCAATGAGTTCACTCCGTTGGTCCGAATGGGCAGCGGAAACGGTGCTGTTGGACAACATCCGTACTCCTTTCGGCAACAACATGGTGGTGGGGGTACAGCGGCAGCAGCGACAAATGCGATGGTTGCAGCATCGTCCCCAATGATGGCCGAAAATCACCACCATTCTCAATTGGTTATTAAATGCACATCTCCGTGTTACTTACTGGTTTACCATAAAATAAAATGGCTCAAAGCCATACCTTCCCCTTTCCGTCCTTTGTGCCCCCCCCCCTTTTCTTTTCGCTTACATTGCGTTGTTTTTTCCCATTTGCGTTTGCAGTCGCTTTTTGATCGCTCTAACGGCGTCTCGTGGTCTAAAATAAAAAACACTTTCCATCCCCTCCAAATTTCCCTCTCTTTGTCAGTCCGACCCGTCGTTGGTGCCGTTGATGAAGTCGCATATTTCCATGTTCAGTCCCCAATTTTCAGTGGCCATTTTCGTAGCATCGGTGGCCAATTCTAAAAGGTGTTAGGCTCCAAAATTAAACATAAAAATCGATCGACCGATTTTGCGTCCGATTAGCGTCCCAAAAGGGTCCCCCTGGAAGAAATCGGTCACCCGTTGGCCCACGTTGTGCGCCGCCTCCCCCACGCGTTCCATGGCGTTGGCCATTTGCTCCTGCAAATGGCCCGTCGTTGTTGCGTTCGGCGTCACTGCTCCACCCCCTCCTTCGTTTTGTTGGCGATGAGTCATTTGGGAAGTTAATTAAGGATTTGCTAATTGAGGAGTTTAGTTGATTGTCGTTTAATTTGTAAATGTGAAAATGTCTGAAATGAATTGCAATTATTAATGTAATTAAACTTGAATACAATAAGTAGCAAAATTAAGGCATTCCATTTCCATGAAAATCACTCAAAAGGCCAATCTTTTGTCTTACAAATCGATTTATAACTAGGGATGCGATTTTTAGGTAAGAAAAATCCCAGAATAGGTACTTAAATAGGTACAAAAATTCCAAAATAGGTAAATAAAAATTTTTATTAACGATTTTTTAGTGGAAAAAAGCAAACAAAGAGGGAAAATTTTGGTCTGCGACTCTTCCGCTTCTCCAACAACCCGCGGAAACTTTTAGTCCATCGGTTG
>CP049710.1:7434599-7509756 GCA_004148225.2 Heterodera glycines
CTAATAGGGTCCAATTTTCCGGTGTCCAATTTACCGGGAGCCATAAAGGGGGCGGTTGACCCCCCCCCCCTTTCGGCCGCAAAGGGCTCCGAAATGGGGGACCCCTTCGCATCGATGGGGGGGGGGGAGTGTAAAAGAAGTGGGGGCGTCGCCAGCGAATGGGGAGGGCGAAGGGAAAAAGGAAATTTCTGAAAAGCTGTTTAGGCGATCAAGGATTGAAAAACAACTTAATTTTGAACCCGATTTTGAACAAAGGCGCAAATGTCGGAAACACCCCCTCCATACCCCTTCGTAAAAATTTTGGCTGAACCCTTCTCCCCTAACCCTTAAAAACTGTCAAAATCACACAAATTTGCTAGCATTCTAAACAGGGCTGGACGTAATTACGGATTACGTATTACGGAAATTACGGCCTTTTTGGAGTTACGGATTACGGGTTACGGATTTTTGGGATTTTTCCGTAATTTTGATCCGTAACTGGCTTTTTAGATTATTTTTCGAGACGATTTCTTGCAAGATTATTTTTTATAAAATGAATTTTTTTTTCTATTTTTATTAAAAGGCTACCCATATTTCGATTTAATCTGACTTATTCTTGGTAATTTGTAGTATTATTAACATACATAAAGGGGGGGGGGGGAGGCTAGCAAAGGGGAAAAGAGGAAATGCTAAAAATTTGCCATTTTTTAACAAATTCGTTAAAATTCTGAAAAAAATTTTCCTCGGCGGCGCTTATCGGCACTGCCCGCCCCAAAAATTCCTAATTATTTTTAAATATTAGCTCCAAAATCTTAGTCATTTTTAGACAAAATCTTATAGCAAATTGCATAAAATTTTTAAAAATTTTTCCGGCGGCGCCTTTCGGCGCCGCCTGACCCCCCCCCCCCACATTCCCCAGTTTTTTGGAAAAAGCACACCGCGAAACAAACTATTTTGGGATTTTCACCTCAAAAAAACAAGCAGATATTCTGATCATAAATTAATCTTAACAATTTTTAAATTGGATTTTTTAAATTTTTTAAATTAAAAAAATTTTTTGAAAATTACGGATTACGTATTACGCCAAATTACGGCCTTTTTTGACCCCCGTCATGACGGATTACGGATGGCCGTAACTGAAAAAATCGCCGTAATGACGGATTACGGATGGCCGTAACTGAAAATCAGTTACGTCCAGCCCTGATTCTAAAGCTCTTGATGAGCTAAGTCTAAAAAACAAGTTATAAATTCGAACCGATGCCATCTAGGCACTGGGACAACTGAGTCCTAGTGAAAATGGACACTTCAGTACCGAAAAATAATAAACGGAAAATAACAATTTAAAAACAAAATTTCGCAAAAGGGGAGCATGCGCAGACGGAGCAAGTAGTGGGGCGAGACGGAGGGCGAAGGAAGCAGTCTGACGAGCGCCACAGGCGGTTGACTGCGGGGGCCCGAAGGGCCCCCGCCAATCAGTCAACCGCCTGCGGATTACGCGCGGACTTCTTCCGTAGCCCGTAGTCTCGCCCCACCTACTGGCCGCCGTAGTCGAGTGTGCGGCGGTTTTTTAGCGCAATACTCGATATTCAAGGCTGAACGATTTTCGTGCATTATATAAGAAGAAAACTTTTTTTATTTATTTTTGGTACTGAAGTGTCCATTTTCACTGGGACTCAGTTGTCCCAGTGCCTAGATGGCATCGCTTCATTTATACCTTGTTTTTTAGACTTAGCTCTTCAAGAGCTTTCGAATGATAACAAATTTGACCGTTTTTAAGGGTCAGTGGCCCCCCTTTCACTCAAATTTTCGAGTTTTAAACCGGTTCAAAAACCTGTTTTTTGGCATTTCCGCACCTCGGGAGTGATTTTTATGATGACTAGAGGTCATTAGAGATTGATTGGAACCCGTTTTGGGCGCTTTTTTTGCGGGCCCAATTCTGCACTTTTTCCAAACAATAAACTATTTCTATTAATAGAAAAAACGAAAAATCTCCTCGTTTAAAATTGTAGGGCTATTGAAACCTGTATTGAAAAACATTATAAAATATTAATATTCATTTAAATGATCAAAATTCCGGCGGTGCCGATAGGCGCCGCCGTGAAATTTTTTTTGTAATTTAATGCTATTTGTTAGCAGATTTTGTCTAAAAAATACCAAATTTTGAGATTTTGGGCTAATTTTTTTAAGAAAAGATAGGTTTTGGTGGGGGCCGGCGGTGCCGATAGGCGCCGCCGTGGGAAAATTTTAAGAATTTTTAATGAATTTTGTTAAAAAATGGCCAACTGATTTTTCATAAAAGTCGGTCGATTGTTTCGGGTTTTTGATTATTTCGGTCGAACGGTTTCGGTTAAAAACCGAAAAAAACCGAAAATCGAAAAATACCGAAAAAAACCGACCGGTCCGAGTCACCCCCAACTCATCCATAGACCCACCCAACTCATCCATAATGTTGCGAGTCATCGTCGTGGCATGGCATTTTCTGCTTATGTGGACTTGGCCGTGGTATTTTTGATTATGCGGTCTCGGTCGTGGCATTTTTTGGTTGTAAGGTCTTAGTCGTATGTAGCATTTTTTGGTTGTACGGTCTTAGTCGTGGCATTAAATGCCACGGCGACGACTCGTATCGTGTTATGGATGAATTGGGTATGGATGAGTTGGGTTTACCCCGACCGGTCCGATATCTACTTAAAACATGCTGGGGCCCAAACGTGAGGGCCCAAGTGAGTTCCATAACGATAAACCAAAAAGCGCTAAAAATTATTTTAAAAATGAAAAGAAAATGAGAAGGAGAAGCAATAAATATGTAAATGAGTTCTGTTTCTTCCTTCTTTGTTTTTCTTCCCTTTTCATCCTCTTAAATTTAATTTAGGTACTCTTTCCTTAATTAGGGTCGTTTAATTACTTTCTATGAATTTCAGCAGAGTTTGCTTACTTCTAAACTGTTAATGTAATTTAGTTTGTAGCTATAATCATGTCCTCAACAGATAAATTTCTTTCAATAACACAGAGAATTGACATTCAGGTAAACGATGCAAAAACAAATTCAAAAAAAAACAAATAAAAGTACACATTTAAGGAAAGTCGCATTCAGCAACGCGACTACCAACAGCTGAAGTGAGCAATTGCAAATGACATAACAAATGGACTTACAATTAACGTTTAAAATAACAACAAATTCTGACATTTAGGGCACTTAATGAACAACTCAGTCAGCGCGAATCGGAAATAAGAGAACTGATCAGCCAGGAGAAGGCGCGCAATCAGCTTCAGGTGAAAGTCACGGTGATAGCGAAGCTGATCCCTATCTTTTAAACAATTGTTGGTTTCGAGGTTAATTCCATTTCGATCAAATTTATTCTCTAAAACTACATCAGCAGCAAAGTTTTTGACTGACTCATAGTTATATGTTTAATTAAATCCGACTTTTAGGCATTTTTAAAACAAACAAAAACATTAATGGGGGACCAGCTTCGCAATTTTCAAATTACTTCCAAAATATGCATTTGGGAGTTTTTTTAAGTGCCCATCATCCTTTAAATTGTCTCATTTAAACTTATTAGCAATTGGAAATTGAACGGCTCCAAAATCAATTGGAGGAGAGCACAAACACAATACGAAGGGTCCAAGAGGAATTGGAAATTGCGAGGAAAACGGCCAATGGCGTTCTGTGGGAATTGGAAGAGAGTGAATTGGCACCGAAATCGGAGGCAGAAATTGGCGAATTGAAGAACAGAATCACTGTTTTGGAGACACGACTTAAAAAGGCATTCATTTGCGAACCCAAAATTTGGATTAATTAAAATTTGCAGAAAAAAGTCGAAATGGAACTGTTGCAAGAGACGATGAAGGGCCAAACAGAATCATTCCACCGCGAAATTTTGGAACTAAAAGCCGAAAAAAGAGTCAAGGAGGCGGAGATTGCAGAAATGAGGGAAAAATTGCGAACGAGCGAAGCAAATGGTCAGAAGCGAGAGGTAATTAATTAATTAGTTTCAATTGAGTCGTAATCGATTATACTTTTCGAAATTGTTATTAATTGGCGTTTCAGTACCTGGACCAACTCAACCAAAAGCTGGGTTCTTTGGACACAAAGAACGAAAGCCTTCGCGACGAAGTCGGCACTCTGAAGAAGGGGAACAAAGAGATGGAGCAGGTTTTGGCACGGAGCGGGGGGAAGGGGTCGAACGGAATTGACCATTTAAGCGCTACAAACAATGCGAGGAGGAAAAAGCGGCACTCCAACAGGAAATTAACTCACTTTTGAAACAGATCAGCGCTTCATCTGGGTTATTTTCCCCATTTTTTGCCTCCCCCTCTAAAGCATCTCTTTCAGCTCTTCAGACATCGTTTCGTCACGCCTCATGGATGAGATTGAACGGCTGAAGCAACAGAAGGCGCAGTTGCGCTGTGAGCATGTTCAGCTTAAGCGGAAATACACGGAGTTGGAGACGGAAAGTGCCAAATTCGGTGGACTTGCGGTCCTTTCCAAAATCTAAATGCAATTTTTAAATTCGTTTTTTATTATTCTATTCAGAAGGAAATGAAACTGCTGAATTCGACAGTCGGTGAATTGCGCAACAAAATCGAATCGGCCGAAGCTGAGAAAAAAGCGATTGAAAATGAAAATGAACGGCTCAAAGAACGCCAAAAAAAGATGGAAACTGAAATGAAAGAGAAGGCATGGCATTGGCCCATTGTTAAGCGGTTTTTAGTGCAAAGGACCAATTGAATTGGCATCCTTTTGTCCTTTGCTTTTTGTTAGTCACTTTTAGCTCGAAAAAGAATGATTAAAATTATTCAATCCGATTTGTCAAATTCATTCGGTTTTTTTGTTGGTGTCATTCGATATTCTAAAACTGCTTTCATTTGGCTAATAGTATTTCCACTTTCAGATTGATAAAATGCAGCGGCTGTGTCGTGAGAATGAGGAGTGTGAGAATTCGCGGCTGAAGTTACTCCAATCCGAGTTGGACCTTCAGAGGAGAAAATGCGACGGAATGAAACGGTCAATGGGCGAATTGGACATGCAATGCGAAAAACTGATGGTTGATTTTGAAAGACAGCGAATTCAATTGAAATATTAATTAATTGGCAATTTAGACGCAACTTCGCTTAACGGACGCGGAGAAACGAAAGGCGCAAAACGAAAACGAATTGCTGAAAAGGGAAATCGAAAAACTGAGCGGCCAACTGACGGAAAAGATCAAAATGGAAAATGAAAACGCATCGCTGAAGGACCGCAGCAAATGGCTGAAGGACAAAATAGTCTTTTTGGAGGTGCATTTCAATGCTTGTAAATTCATGCCATTCCTAAATTTTAAGAGTGAACTTAAAGAGACGAGCACTGACCATCGGACGGTGCCAAAGCGAATTAGCGTACATAAAATAAGCAAAATGTTTAAGGAATTGGCAAATTTGGCTGACCAATTGGGCGCAACTTCTGCGGGGACATCAAAGGGAAAAGAGAGTGAAAATTGCGGAGAGGTGAGAAAGGTTTAAAAACGGCACCAAAATTGGCAATTTAAAGGTGCCGAAGATGGAAGCACGGTTGAGGCAGCAAGAGGCGGAGCTTCGCTCATTACAACGGAAAGTGGAACAATACGAAAGGGAGAATAATTCACAAAGAGAGGAAATGGAGAAGATGAGAGAAGAAGCGACGAAAACAAAGCAGGAGAACATCATTTTGAGACAGGTGGCAGAGACAGAGAGAAAGAGAGAGACGGAGGAGAAAGGGGGCGAACAGAGAGAGAGATGGGAAGAGAGGGGAGGACGACGAAAGAGAAAAGGGATCGTAGAGAGAGAGAGAGGAGGACGAAAGAAGGAATGCCTAATTACAAATTAATGTATTGAATCATTTAAGAATTTTGACGTCTGTCTGAAGAAGGCGGAAACATTCAAATCCGAATTGGACGCATTCAAAGAAGCGAATGATCAGCTGAAATCAGAAAACGAGCGAGAAAAAGTGAGGACAAAAAACACCAAAATACAGAATTATAGAAAACCTTTTGTTTTGATCAGAATTCCACCAGTGATCAGTTGTACGAATTGCGAGCCGACCTCGAACAGAAGGAGAAATTGATCGCCTATTTGCAAAGCGTCGTTCAGCCGAAGCAAATGCAAAAGCTCCCGCGCCATCGCTCCTCTCTCCTCTCCGATGGCTCTGATCTTTCAGTCCGTCGGACAATTAATTCTGTTTGGATTTTTAGAGATTAATTTAGGAAATCGAAATGGAGTACAAACAGTGCCTTCAGCTGGAAAAGGAGAGAAATCAGCTGAAAAATAATCTCGAGAATCGACGCAGAGGTGAAATTCCTTTCATTGATAAAACAAATTACGAAAATGATTAACAGGGCACTTCTCATTTCATTAATTAATGCCTTGGCTTTAGTGTTGGATGAAAAGCAAAACGAAATGACGCCGACACGGCCAATGCTCCGCGAAGAGACCGTACGTTTTCACGACTCATTGTCACCAGCGCGCAACTCTCAGTCGAAGCTGAAGCAAGCCTTTGCTTTTGATTTTCCATCATTTGGTTTTGCTTTGCAGGAACAGTTCGACTGACTCCGCGCACAGTGCGCCCCGATTTCCGGGCAGAATGCGGCACGACATTCCCCACCGGTGGAAGCGGCACTTTGTCACAGTGGCAACGGTCCTATCGGTCTCTTTCCTTCAAGTTTTGAAGTCCCTCTATTTCCAGAATAAATGCCAAGTCTGCATGGACGGTCTCCCCCACTTTCGACTCGTCCTCCGATGCCGCGACTGTTCCCTTACGGTGCACCCGCACTGTCGTGCCAACGTGGTCAACACGTGCGGTCTTCCAAAGGAATGTGCCAATTTCTACCTGGACACACATTCGATCTCTTCCGAACGAATGACCGGCTGGGTTAAACTTTGGCGTTTTTCCTCCGCCTCCGCTGCTTTGCCCAGTCCTGATCAATCAGCCCATTGGCTCAACGCATGGGCAGTGATCGACGACAACCGACTGTCCTTTTACGACAGCGATCAGTTGGCAGTCAGTGAAGGCGCACTGCCCTTTTTGAGCATCGACTTGGACCGGGAGCACTGGCGCATTTACAACCAAACGACGGACAAACCGCTGGACGGGATTCGGGGCACTGAAATGTCCATGTTGATCGAACTTAAACTGCCCGAGTAACAAAATACAGTAAAATGATCATTTTTAATGGAATATTCTGTTCAGCTACATTCTGTTCATGTTGGCTCCGACTGTTCAGGCCAAACAACGCTGGGTCTATTCCCTGCAAATGGCCACCAGGTGGGGGGGGGGGAATGAGGTTGGGTTGCTTGAACCTTTGTTTGATTCCTTCGTCCCTTTGGTGTTCGGTTCGTCACTTTCGCTTCCCTTTCCCTATTCAGTCGCCGTGTCTTTGTGCAGCGTCGTCGTGCCTCCACCATCGTCACCAATTCGCTGTTGTTGGCGCTGGACAAGCCTCTCGACCTGAGCATCAACAGCACGGTCATTCTGCGTGACGAATGGCTTCTGCTCGGTGCCCAGGAGGGACTGTTCGCCACTCCGATGAGTCCGCAACAGTTGCGCGCCCCCTTCCGAATTGCGGGCGTCAGCTGCGTCTATTGGATGGAGCTGTTGCCCGAGTTCGACATGCTCCTCGCCATTTGCGGTTCCGCCCGCCAATTGGCCGTCATCCATCTCCAACAAATCCACCGCGCATTCAAAGTTGCACAACAGCCGACGGTGTCCTGCACAAACATTGCCAACATCGAACAATGCCATATTGCGGTGGTCAGCAACTCGGAACATCACCGCGACAAACGGTCCTTCCCCTCCCCATCACTCTTCGTTCCTTTTTCCCTTATCCATCGTCCGTTTCCATTTCAGTTTCGTTTACATTGCCACAATCGACGAAATTGTCGTGCTCCAATACGTCGCCAAATTGGGCTTCTTTTCTCCCGTCGCTCAAATCAAAACGGAGGAGCCGTGCACTTGCATTTGCTCCGCTTCGTTTGGTTTCGTTTTCGGGGCCGACAATTTCCATTTTGCGCGATTTGATGACAATTTCGCAATGCCTTCTCCTCTTGTGGTGGAGAATTGTCCCTTCGATTTTCCCGTCGCCGCTGTCGAAATTTCGGACAACGAATTTTTGTTGGCATTTCACAGTAACAACTAACTCATTGACAATGAATTTGCTAACTAATCAATGCTCATTTCAGACTTTGGACTGTTCGTTAATTCGCAGGGGAAACGGTCGCGCAGCAAAAACATCGAATGGGAGAAAGTGCCGTTGGAATTCGGTGGGCGTTTTCGGCAGAAAAACTGGTGTAATATAGTCCATCTTTTTTCCCAACTACAGTATATGCGTCTCCTCACCTGTACATTGTGTACTGTGAATTCCTCGAAGTCGTTCGTGTCGCACCATACATTGGGCCGGACTCGAGGTAAAGTCGATAACACTGGGCCGCTTTCTCACACTTTGGACCCGGATCCTGTCTGATTTTGCCTGCATCCGAGTGTGTTTTCCGAACCCGGAATTCCGAAGTTCAAAGTTCCTCTGTTTGAGGTCTCTCCTGTTTCGTTAATCAATTGCTTTTCCATCGAAATGTTTCCTTTTTGCTGCAGCACCATTACTGGTGACCGCAGTCTGTTCAAATGTCGCGCGGCGCATCGCACGGGCAACGGACTGAACGCCGGCGAATTACTCTTCACCGTTTCCAGCGAAGACCGAGTGGAACTGCACATTTTTGGCCACGCCGACGCGGCACATCTCCAACAACCGCAGCAGCATCAGCAGGTGTCCCTTTCGGAAGAAACGCTGTTGGCGAAATGCCATTGATCCATAAAATTTGAATTTTTAGAGTGTCAAGTCAATTCTCAAACGGAAAATGATCGAAACTCCGGCCCATCATTCGTCGGTTTCAAAGAGGAAGAACTGACCAAAACACATTCAATGTGTGTCATGGCTATTTTGTATTTGATTTATGGCGCGTATCTCTGCTGCTTATGATATTAAAAATCGCTGATCTTTCATATATGTTTTATACGATGCATAAAATAAGAATCACTGCCAAACAAAACAAAAAAGGCTCACATTTTGAATACGAGTCCTTTTTCTTACACTTGGACACTCATAAATGTCATCTCGTCTTTAGTGAGACGCGGACCGGAAATGAAAATGACGTGAAACGTGATTTTAGTTTATTTTTTTAAATTTTCATTTCTCCCTTCTTTTTCGCGGCCCTTTTCTCCCCCTCCTTTTTTTCCTTATCTTTCGTCATCTTTTTCTCTCTCCTTTAGTTTTCTTCCTTGTCTCTCATCCTCCCCCTTTTCTCTCCCCTCCTCTTTTGCTTATCTCTCACCATCTCTTTTTCTCTCCTTTAGTTTTCTTCCTTGTCTCTCATCCTCCCCCTTTTCTCTCCCCTCCTCTTTTGCTTATCTCTCACCATCTCTTTCGGTACTTTTTCCAAAAAGCAACTAAAAATAGATATATAATTACGGGGTTATTAAGAATGCCCCGGGGATTACCACCGCCCAATTAACAAACGCACTTGCCAACGGTCGGATTTCCTTCTCAAGTGACGGAAAGTCGCGCAGCATGGCCAAAGTGCCATTGATGCTCTCTCCTTTAGTTTTCTTCCTTGTCTCTCATCCTCCCCCTTTTCTCTCCCCTCCTCTTTTGCTTATCTCTCACCATCTCTTTCTCTCTCCTTTAGTTTTCTTCCTTGCCGGATCCGAGCGCAACAAATGTCTGCCTCGGTTGAGCATGTGTTGCCGGCATCTCTTTCCCGCCCGTATGTAATTTTTCAGCGTCCGTAACACGTTCTGTCGATTCGTTTGACCCACTTGGACAGCCAACGCGGCACGGTACTCGTGGGTTGCCTTGGTAATTGTTGCAATTAGTCAACAATTTTGGTAATAAATAATGCATTAAAAGTCACAGCCCGTCCCATTCCCCCACCCATTTGGAAGATACGGCTCTGATGATTCCCCGACAACATTACAGCAAAACTCTATATATATTTTTGTCTTCAAAGACCATGGACAGTCCAGTCCGTACATGGTTTTTTGAAAGAAAAGGTTTTTTGTTGAGAATTCTTGATTTTCGTGTTTATACCCTGCCAACCAAATGCCCGTTTTTCGTGGTTTTCCTTGCCATTTTCCATTCCGTTCTCTTCCCATCGTTTCGCTTTCTCTTTCTGCTCACCTGTCGCTTCTTCTCCTTATCTCTCACCATCTCTTTCTCTCTCTGTTAGTTTTCTTCCTTGTTGCGCTGCTCTTTGTTCTCCGCTTCGAGTGCCGCCACAGTCTTTCGGAATTTTGCGGTCCTTCGATGGGAATGCGTCACTCCAAAAAGTGCCGTCCCTTCCCTCCCATTTTCCCTCTCACATATTCCGTTTGTACTGCTCCGCCCCCTTGGGGTCCTTCTCCTTCATTGTGCTGTACCGTTCAAACAGTTCACTCCATTCCGTGATCACTTTGGTCACTTTCTTCCGATGGCGTTTCTCTAGACGTTCCTCCGCATCATCCTCCCCCTTTTCTCTCCCCTCCTCTTTTGCTTATCTCTCATCCTCCCCCTTTTCTCTCCCCTCCTCCTTTGCTTATCTCTCACCATCTCTTTTTCTCTCCTCCTTCCGTCTCCTCTTTTCTGTGTTCCTTTGGCATTTTTCCTTTCCTCCCCTTTCATGGCCAATTATTCCGTCCCTTCTCATTGTCGTCGTCGTCGTGGTCCTCCGTCGTTTTGTGGCACCACGTCGCAAATAGGCACAGAAAGCGCTGGACAAATAAATGAGCAATTGGATGATCGAAATGATTGAGCCGCCGATCCAAAGCGAAATTTGGCCTAATCGAAAGGGAAAGAAATTTACTTACCTAATGATCATTTTGATCATACTTTTAACATTTAAGCGCATTAAAAAATATTATAAATTTCACTACCTCCGAGTTGCGCAACAAACGAAGGCGGCGTCATTGAAAGCATATGCTAATTAGTGGGGGGGGGGGGGTAATTGGAAAAAGAAAACAAACGGAGGGACGGACCCTAATGATTGTGTAGTCCAAAGTGATGTAATAAACGTCCAAAATGATTGTGTTGCGCAGCTCTTCCCATTTGGAGGAGTCGTTGACAAAATGTTTTGCTTGTTCGGAGGGAAAAAGCGCTGAAATTGGCAAATTAAAATAATAAGCGACAGACAAATGAATGAAATGAAAAGAAAGCCATCACAAATTAATAATCAAATACAGTAAGTGACGGTTTTGTCGAAGCGCCAATAATTGCACGGGGGCCCACAATGGCTTTTGCAACGCTTTAATTTGGAAGAGAATGGCAAATTCGAAAAGAAAAATAAATAAAATAAAAAGGAAATGGAAACATATTTCAAAGATTTGCAAATAAATTGCTTATAAAAGACCGCAATTCGCTCCTCAAAGCCCTTTCGGTACAGCTTTGGGTAGACGCAGCGGAAGAATTGGCTGGTGGTGCAAATGTACGGCGTCGTGGGCCGAGAAGCGGCGGCCAACGAACAATTGCAGTCCCTTTCCGCTTGGGACATGAAACAGTCCTTGGAAATGGGGAAGGGAAGGGGGGGGGCAAAGGGAAATTGGCACTGATTAGACCGAAAAGGTCAAAATCAGTCCCGAGACTCAGTCGGACCGACGAAAAGGCCGAAAGAATCGAAATCCCTTCGGACGCACCTCAAAACACCAAACGCGCGAATAAACGCCGCTGGGGTCGTCTTCGCGGCATTTGAAGTGCGGCGGGTGTTAATGGACCATTAACAATTGAATTTTCTAATAATGATTTTTGAAATATTTCTGCTAATACTTTGCATTTTTGCTCATTTTTGCTTTTCATATCACATTTTTGCAATTGCTTTTCCAAAAAATGCGCCGAAAATTTTAAAAATTTGAATATCATTTGTAGATTTGTTAATAGGTTTTATCAAAAAATGTTCAAATTTTGCTCTTTATACCTCTTTTAATAGAAATTAGGAGTTTTAGGGAGCCGACGGTGCCGAATTGGCACCGCCGATAGGCGCCGCCGGGAGAAAAATCAGGGTGGGTTTCACTGCCAATACTTTTCGGTACTATATTTTTTAACTATAATAATTAAATTAACTCATTTGTTACATTAAATTCGAACTTAATGCAATTTTATTTCAACAATTTGACAATAACAAAAAAATCAGGAGTCCAAATGTCTCAATGAAATGCCATATTGATGGATGAGAGCAGTTAAAAGCTCTCTGCAGTCGCCTGAGTGCAGCTTCTGCTAAATTGTTCTTGTGAGCTTCTCCGTTGATGTCCTAGAGTAGACACTCAATAATTGGGGGAAAACATTGGTACGGTTCGAGTCCTGTCAACACGTTTGACTTTATTTTCTTAACAAAAAATAACCAAATGAGAATTGGTCAAAGCTCAGGTAATAGATGCATTTCCAGTGCGATGAGGGCGTGCGTTAAGTCTTCAATTGACATAAATTCCATTGATGTAACCCAGCGTGACGGGAACTTTTTGTTGCTTCTTTATCCAGAAACCGAGCCAAAACTAAAACCATCGTGTAACAATTTTTTTCTGCACTTTGTTAGAATTTCAATAGCCATAATCGTTGACAAAAAACGAATGTCTGCTTTGAAATGGTAAAATTACAATAACAAATTAATTGAAAATAGTTGGGCCCCAGCATGTTTTTGGACTATAACTTTTTTCTTTGTCATCCAAATCAAAGATTATTGCTATCATTCGAAAGCCCTTCAGATGCTCTATTAGCCTGCAAATTTCCAAAAAATTTCGTCAATTTTGAACAAATTTATGGGTTACCTATCATTTCGTCACTGATCGTTTCGTCACTGAGAAATAATTTTTAAAAAATGTTGGCAAAATGTCATTATGTAAATTATTTTCATTAAATAAAATATTTTTTATTTCAGAAAAGGTTATTAAATAATTATGTTTAAACTAAAATCTGCATTTAATGATTTTTTTAAATATATTTTTTTAAATTGTTTGTTACATGCGATGGAAAATATGCACAAAAAGAGTTCGAATTGACCGATACATTTTGATTTGGGCTAATGGATCGTTATCTTAAATCTACACATTTGTTGTTTACTTTTACCAACCTTCTAACGAATTGGACGGGTTCTTGGTTGAGTTTGTCGTCGATTAACTTTCCGATGAGCGCAATTGTCCCTGTTCAGTTGAAATTGAACCCAAGATCCATTTTAAGACTTTTTTGGGGACTAACCATAGGATACCATCCATACAATTTTTCGAATTTTATGCATCCTGTACCAAGGTTATCCTCATGAACAAAATGCCAATGAGAGTATCATCCATACAAATTTTCTAATTTTATTTTTGTTCGAGTTCGGGTCAGGGGTTCGAAATCGGCAAAAATGGACGCTGTATTAGTGATCAGCGACCTCAAAACCCCATAAAACTTAGTTTCATTAATTTCAAAAACATACCTATTTTAGGCATTTGAAAATGTATGTGAAATCTGTCCGGTAAACAGCACAAGTACCAAAATAAGAAATATTTTATTTTAATGAAAATAATTTAAATAATGACATTTTGCTAACATTTTTTAAAAATTATTTCTCAGTGACGAACTGAACAGTGACGAAACGATCAGTGACGAAATGATCGGCCACCAATTTATGGGCATAAAAGTTGGAAAATCTGGTTTTTTAAAGTTGTTCTGATTCGTCCCATCAATTGCCTTCATTTTCCAATCAGTGCCTAATCTCTCCCCCACCCCTTTTTTCCCTTTTCCTTCCCCCCCTCCATTCATTCGCTCCCAATGACTAATCGTTGATTCATTTGCTTCACATTTGCTGCACAATTATTCAGCCAATTTGTGACGAAAGAAGTTCATCAAAAAGACAAGGAATGCCAAATTTAAATTAACGCCAAATTATCATAACGAAAGCAACATATTAATTTTAAATTCCAACGCCAAATTACAAAGAAACATTTTCTCTGTCTTCAATTTCTTCATTTCCTTTCGCCAGGGGCGGAGCAAAAGCCGTCAAAATAGCTAAATTTCAAAATCCATTGTGTAAACGATGGAAAAAATGCTAATTTATCGTTTCAAATACACCCCTATTTTCCCAGCGTCGCTGGTATGAGCAAAAAAAAAAGGTCGTTCGGGCGAAAGTTTTTCAAAAATACACCCCTAAGAATTGACTTTTCGGATCGGTACCCCCCCCCCAAGCCCAAATCCTGGATACGTCCCTGCCCTCGTCCCAGTTAAATTAGTCTGAAAAGCGTAATGCTTTCTTTCGGGTCGGGATCACTTCGGCGCAGACCATTTCGGCGCCGGAAATTTTGTAATGCTATAACTTTTTTATTTGTCGGTTAACTTTAGCCAATCTAGCATCATTTGAAAGCTCTATGTGTGCGCTATATTTATATGTCAAAATAGAAAAGAATGATTCAAAAATAAAAAAGTTATGGCACGCGGCGCCGAAAAAGCCAAGAAAAAATCAATTTTTGAGGTTTGTTGGCCATAGCTTTTTTGTTAACTGACTAATTTTTTTGAAATTTTGCAGGCTAATTGAGAATCTAAAGAGCATCGAATGATAACAAAAATATTTAATTTGGTTGATAATGAAAAAAGTTGTTAGCAACGGCGCCGAAAAGGCCGGCGCCGAAGTGGGCGGTTCCCTTTCTTCCTTTCTTTCCCCTCCGGCGCCGTCCTTCGTCGGCACACCACAAGGCGACTCGTTTTCAAAAATTTTGAGGGTTATTTTATAAATTGGCAGCGCTGGATTGGCTGGTATGAAATGTCCGGGCTGTCATTTTCAGTCTTCCCTTCGGCGCCTCGCAATCATGCAATAAAAGGTCATTAAACATTTTAAACTAAAAATGCGAAATTCGAATAAATTTTCGATTTTTTGTTCGAATTCGGGTCCGTGTTTCGGAATTGTTCGAAATGAATGTCATATTCGTGATCAGCGAGCCCAAAAACCCCAGAAAAAATTTTTTTGTGGCATAAAGTAAAAAAGTACCAAAATAAATATAATAACAAATGAGTCGGCCAATTATTTAATTGAAAACAAAATGAATGAAGGAAATAAATCAAAGTGTTCAACAAATTTATTTAAATGAATTTAAAATGAATGAATGATTCGGCGATTCAGGCAAAAATTTTCAATTTAATCTCTTCTAATCGCTTCTGCTGCTGCTGGAGCCCACTTTGCGGGACCGAATGTTCAAATTTGGGTCCGAGTACTTGGAGTTCTTGGAGCCAATGACTACCACCTAAATGTGAAAGACATGCTGCAGATCCCGGCTTGGAATTTTTGCTGATGGGGTTCCAGAAAATAATTTAATTTTTCAGAACCATTGGGACCCTTTTAGTTTGTTGTCATAATATAGTGAAAACTTATTCACGGGACTTTTTCTGGGCCACATTCATGGAAATAACATAAATAAACCAATTACAAATCCCTAATGTAAATCTGCACAAAAATCGAAATTTTGAGCTTTCAGATTTTTTGTTCGAGTAATGTTTGAGGATTGGCCGAAATCTCCGAAAATCCCATTTAACATTTTTTCACTACTTATTATTACATAAAAAACGTGACAAGCAATATTTTCATAATTTTTTAAGCTGAATTCAGGTCAAATTTTTCCCCAGAAAATGAAAGAATTAACTGTACATTTTCCACAGTTTCCGCCGTTACTCGCCGAATGAATGTGCGGAGATGAAGCGGTGGTGGAAGTGCTGAAAAGAGAGAGAAAAGGTCAATTTGGAAATAATTTATTAATTTTGTGAGGATTTTTATCGGCACAGATAACGAAAACATATGGCAACGAATTGAGAAAGTTTGTTTTGTTGTTGTGCTGCCCATTTTAATGATAAGGGAGCGGTGGGGAGGACAAAAGGAAAGGGAAATTGGCGACGGGCCCCCCCCCCCGTTTTACTGAAAACAAAATTTGCTGAATTTCCAGAAAAAATTGTTAAATTTTTTTCAAATTAGGCTAGATAACATCCCAAAATTACGCGGCCGAATATTTTTTGAAATTTTGAAATTTTTTGAAAATAGGCCTAACCTTAGCCTATGTACGAGTTTTACATCGATTTTTGGAAAATTTTGAAAAAACAATAATTCAACATAAAATTTCAAAAAAAAAATCGCAGATTCCCTGAATCTCGACGTTTCGGCGGCGACATTTTTTCATGTTCCACCCCCTCCCCGTCTCCCGCGGGGTTTGTCTTGTGAACGGCAGAGAGCTTCTCCATCCCCCCCACGGTCAAAGACAAAATAAATGACCATTCTCTCGAGGAGACAATCAATCGGTGGTATGAATGGTCAGCCATTTGCTCATAACAGCAGACAAAACTGCTGCTGATATGAATTTTTAAAAATTTCACACTGATCCAATGGACGGAGGGGGGGGGGGGGGACAAACGTTTCTTCCCTCCTCTCCCCCCTCCCCCACCTCAACTCTCGGGGAATACCCCGGCGATAGTCTCACTCTCAGATCGGAATCAATTGCTTTTTCCGCCTTATCAGCCTTACATTCCCCCGCCCCCTCCCCAATAATAAATACCCTTCAAACCACAAAAGTCGTTACCCCAAAAGAGGGGGAGGGAGGGAGACGGATGATAATTGACGCGGAAAGAAAGCACAGAAACGAATGGAAATGACCATCAGAGCAGAGAGTAAAGCAAAGGTGAAAAGGGAAGAAATTAGCCAAAAGAGAGGGATAAATAGGAAAAGAAGAAAAGGAGGAAGAAAAAGAGGAAAAAAGAACGAAAGAAGAGGGAAGGGAAAGAGAAAGAGGAAAAGAGAACGAAAGAAGAGAGAAGGGAAAGAGAAAGAGGAAAAGAGAACGAAAGAAGAGAGAAGGGAAAGAGAAAGAGGAAAAGAGAACGAAAGAAGAGAGAAGGGAAAGAGAAAGAGGAAAAGAGAACGAAAGAAGAGATGAAATGGAAAGGAGGGAGGAAAAGAGAACGAAAGAAGAGATGAAATGGAAAGGAGGGAGGAAAAGAATATTGGAACAAAGAAAGAAAGAGAAATGAAATGGTCGAGAACACTTTATGGATGGGTGGGGCGGTCAGCAGAGAAGCGAACGATAATGAGCCAATTGGTAGATTAATGATCCAACACAATGGACGAGAAGGCAAGGCAAGGTGAAGCATAATTAAGCAATCAATTGGTCGGTCAGTGGTCATGGAATAATAACCATTCATGTGGACAAAAATGGAAAGAATTAATGACATCATCATCATCATCGGCGAGAGGGAATTAATTGTGTGCCAAATTGGGCGCAATTTGAATGAGAGATGAGATGATACGGTAGGGGGGTACGATATGAGACGAACAATTATTGCATGTAAAATGAATAAATAGAGAGGGGAGGGAAAGAATAATTAATTAACGGTGCTAATAGCAGCCACCAAAAAGATGAGATGAAGCCAGGCGGAATTTCGTGAATTAAAATCGCACAAAATTAGTCAAAATTGTAAAGATACAAATATTCTTGAAGTGGACTTTGGACCTCCAAAATAACAAAATGCACTCATTCATTGTATCTCCGGCCCATGGAATGCTCATGGAATGGTGATTACTAAGTGGTTGATAAGGTAAAATTGGCCTAACAATAAAAACAAAGGGCCCTAACGATAAAAAGTGATCAGAGAGATTCGATGCGATTATCAATTCATCGGACACCTCAGCTGAGTTAATGTTTTGAATGAGCGAATTGTTTTACATTGGAAAAATGAAAGCCCGGCGGGGATTTGGGCTAATCTGATCAAAGTTTAAGCCGAGAAAAAGGCTAATCAATGAAAGGACGAAAAACCAATGGCGAAAAAGAGGACGGACAATGTTCAGCCTTGGCATTTTGTTATCAGTTCATTCATTCATTCGTCCGTTACCACCGTTGCTTTGGGTTTTACCCAATTACGGCGGTCTGCTGATGACAAATTTTGGGGAGTGGGGGGGGGGGTCGGCACAGAAAGGTGACGGACATCCGTCGACAGTTCGACCCCTTCCCTCCCCCCCCCCTCACTTCGCACTGTCCTCACCGCTCTTTCGCCGAGCCCTCCGGGGTCATAAGAAACACTTTTTTGATACAATCGAAGAAATGGCCAAAATTGGAAAATGTCAATCAGTGAGTGATTCGCGGATGGAAGGAAAAGAAACAGTGCAATTGGAAGTGAAACAAAAACAAACACTGAACGAGCAGCAGTTATTTTATGAAATATTTAGAAATGGTGGCGGTCATAAAAATTGGCACATGAAAAAGGAAAAAGCCATCGGAAAAAGAAAAGGGGGGAAAAGAAAAAGTGAAAGGGAAAGAGAGAGAATGGAAAAGAAAACAGAGTGTTTTGCTATTAAAGGAATGGCAAATGAATGAATGGAATGAATGTGTCAAGAGGGGGGAAGCTATTACGTAAAGCAGTGAATTGGATGGGGCTTGGGTTGGAGTGGCGCCCGGGGCTCCACCATCTTCGTCCCTTTTGGATGCCATTGTTGTTGTAATAGTTGTAGTGGTCGTTGTAGAAGTTGATGTCGTTGTGCAGTCATCATCGGTACAGGACTTGGCTTCGGCCAGGCCTTTTGAAAGCGCTGCCCTCATAAACCTCATATACCAGGGCTCTGTTGTCGCCTCTGCTTGGTTGCTGCTCACAGCACTGCTGACATCAAACAATGCTAAAGGGTTTTATGGTGAATTGCAAATATTTTCAAAATTTTATTTAAAAAAATTTTGAATTTGTTGATGCTGTATATATTCGCACCATACGTCAAACCCAATGAATTTTTTAAGGAAAGTAGTAAAAGATATTTTTTACGTTTTATTTATACAAACCTGCGATTAATAGCACCGAAAAAAGGCATCCAATTTTTGAAACCTTTGGAGGAATTTAGGACCTCCAAAGGTTTCAAAAATTGGATGCCTTTTTTCGGTGCTATTAATCGCAGGTTTGTATAAATAAAACGTAAAAAATATCTTTTACTACTTTCCTTAAAAAATTCATTGGGTTTGACGTATGGTGCGAATATATACAGCATCAACAAATTCAAAATTTTTTTAAATAAAATTTTGAAAATATTTGCAATTCACCATAAAACCCTTTAGCATTGTTTGATGTCAGCAGTGCTGTGAGCAGCAACCAAGCAGAGGCGACAACAGAGCCCTGGTATATGAGGTTTATGAGGGCAGCGCTTTCAAAAGGCCTGGCCGAAGCCAAGTCCTGTACCGATGATGACTGCACAACGACATCAACTTCTACAACGACCACTACAACTATTACAACAACAATGGCATCCAAAAGGGACGAAGATGGTGGAGCCCCGGGCGCCACTCCAACCCAAGCCCCATCCAATTCACTGCTTTACGTAATAGCGTGTTTGATCTGCATCGGGCTTCTTCTGGATCTGGTTTCCTTGGTTTGGTACACAAAGGCGTCTAAGAAGAAGAAGGTATATAAAATTCATATGGCAAATTACAGCAAAGATTTATTGAGAAAATTCCACACTTGAGCTTTAAAAAAGACTGACTTATTTTTGGGAGGCGGGGTGCGAACCACAACCTTTTTGCTCTTCGATTGGAAATTTTTTTTCGCTGCTATTTCGAATTAAGAACCTCCGGACCAGGCCCGTATCCAGAAAAAAATGGTCACACTGCCGATGGTATCCCTCCTTTTTGAGGAAAATTTTTTTGTTTTAAAAAGTCATGAAAACATGCTTCCAGGGCTTTCCAGGGTCGCTGATCACGAATCCGGCATCCATTTCGACCTATATCGAACCCTGACTCGAACTCGAACAAAAAGCCAAAAATTAAAAAATACTAAAATTCACTTTTATCTTCGAATCTGTGCAGAATGATTATTTTTTGGTGTTGTAATGGTTTTTAATTATTTTTTGCTTGTTTTTATCTATTCTAAAAACAAAAATAAAATTTTAATTTCGGCTTTTTGTTCGAATTCGAGTCCGGGATCGATATAGGTCGAAATGGATGCCGGATTCCTGATCAGCGACCCTGGAACGCCCTGAGAGCATGTTTTCATGACTTTTGAAAAAAAAATTCTTCAAAAAGGGGGGGGGGCTACCATCGGCAGTATTACAAAAAAAAAATTTGAGGAGGACGTTGGGCACATTTACCTGCCATTCGTTTTGCAGTGTTTCCCTTCAACGCGCCTCCATCGGTCTCCGTCCGTTGCGGTGCGCACGGATCCCTCCTCCGCCTCCTCTTCCGCATCCGCAGGCGTCGGCCACGGCAACGCGTCGCCCGGTGCGCCACGGCCTTCTTGAATGTTCTTGATAAAAAAATTTTTTTGAATTAAGAAAGGTTTTCTAACTTTTTCTTAAATTGTTTAAAAACCATTGAGGAAGCAGGTAAGCGTTTTTTTGGAAAACAGAAAAAAATCGCTAGAAAATTTTTCGGGGTTGGGAGTGCCCGTATCCGGGGGCCCCCGAAATGAAATTTAAAAAATTTGCAGGATAAAATATGCAAGTTTTTTAAAAAATTTCCAAATTTTTTAAAATTGTTAATTTTTGGCGAAAACCCGCCATAAATTCCTGATGAGCTGCTAATTTTACAAAAATAACACTGGAGAAAAATTATTTTGATAGCTCTTCGGATGCCCTACCCAAATTTTTTCAGCACGACGAACAAACGGGCGGTCTTCTGAGACTGACCGATTACTTTTTGGCACTGTTCCCCGTCTTTATGCTCACTTCCTTAAAATTCAATTGCCACGAATCAGGCCCGTATCCAGAAAAAAAATTTCGGGGAGGGCACCTGAAGAGCTTGTTTGTTTTTTTTTTTGCTCTTCGGGCCAAAATTTCCATTGTTATTTTTCAAAAGCTTCATCGCCGGAGCCAAAAAACAGCAATTATTAGCGAGTTTGCGTCGAAAAATACCAAATTTTCCATTTTGGGCTCAAATTTTCAAAAAATAATGGTCCAATTGGGGTCAGGCGGTGCCGATAAGCGCCGCCGGGAAAAATTTTTGGAAAACCTAAGAAAAAAAAAATTTGAGAAATTTTCAGCGATTTTTTGGAAAATTTTCTAAATATCTTAGTAATTCACCATAAAAATTTCTAAAACAATTTTTTTTTCTTAGAATTTACTTGTAAAAAAACTTTCTAAGATTTTTTTCTTGGAAAATTTGTTAGTAAATTTTTTTTTTAATTTCTCGGGGGGGACTGATATGGGGTGGAAACGGCGGGGGGAAACGAGCTGTTCCCAACCGTCCCCCCGCCCTCCCAAGTCAAAATGCTGTGGCATGCCCACCTTCCGCGTCGTACGGGTCGTAGCATACTGCTAGTGCCCGGTCCCTGTTGTTTCTGCTCAGCGTCCATCACCGACAGTTTGTTGTTACTGCTGTTTGTCACTGCGTCGTAACGTGGCGGTTTGATCTGTCGCGTGTGCTCCTTGAGCTTCTCCTCCTGCTGTTCAGTGAGCGGCAACAGAAATTTGTGCAACGGAAAGTCGGGCAGCCGCGGCAAAGAAAGACGGTTGAGCTTAAAGAATTGAAAAATCTAGTAAAATGCGAGGTAACATCATTAGAATGAACTGAAAAATGAAGGGAAACGGCCCGCCACACCCTTTTGGCAGAACTTACTTCATCTACCAACTGTCCAATGCACACAATGCCCTGCGGGCGATAGAGGCCGACACAGGCGGGCAAGCGAGCGCGCAGCATGGCGAGGTCGTCGCCAAATTGATAGCCGAAAAAATTTCTGATTTTACATTTTCTGCATAATTTCTAAGTTTGAAATTTTTTAGAAAAAAAATTTGGCGGCGCAATTTCAACTACAAAATTCTATCCCGGCGAAATTAGGATGCCGAAGTTTCGGAAGTGAAATCTTGTCATGTTCCACCGTTTACAAATTACTGAGCTGCTCCGGGCCACGTACGGGTTCCACTCGGCGTCAACACCGACTGCGCAGTGTCAATTTCGTACACGGCGCAACGGCGCGGCAAAGACAAAAACTGAGTATGTTCATCCTTAGAGCACAGACTGACCATGTCGAAATTGCTAAACTAGAATTTCTTATTTTAATTGCGATTTGAATCAAGAATTAAAATGCATAGTTTATCTAAGTGCTAGAGTAATAATTTCCTTAAAATTATTTAAAAGTATTTTAAACTTTGTTTGAAGTTTTGCTAATTTTTCAAGAATCTTTCTTTACATTTCCATGCCTTTTAGTCTTCTATGAATTTTGTTATCTTTTAGGCTAGGGAAGGCAGTGTCTAACATTACAATGATAAACAGACACAAATAAAATAGAAAAACAATAAAAGGGAGAGAAAAATACAAAAAATAAATTAATTAAGGGTCAGTACCCGAGCAATGAGAATGGCTTTATTTCTCGAAAAACGGTCAGTCGAAATGTCGGGGAGCCGTTCCAGCTCCACATTACCATTTTTATCTTCAATTATCTCCCATTTTCAGTTAAAAATGTCTGATTTACTCTTTATTGTCCTCCTTATTGTATTAATTACTTTGTAAGCAGTTTTTTCATTCTAATTTAAAAAATGTTAATTAAAAAAGTAATTCGAAGATCGATTCAAATAAAACTTATAATTCAAGAAAAGAAACCCTATTTTTGGACCAAAAAATACATAAGCCGGTAATCCTTCGGAATTATGTCCCGACAGGAAAAAGCGAAAAAATTTTCTTTTAACTTTTTCTAGGATCAAAAAATGCGCTGATCACGAATCCGAGCTCGGGATTTTGCAAAATTTTTAGAAAACAAATATTTCAAAAAAAAATCAAGTACATGATGAAAAATCAATGATTTTGAAAATCCGAGCTCGGATTAATGATCAGCGCATTTTTTTACCTTAGCAAAAGTAATATTATAAGAAAATTTTTCTTCTGTCGGACACTAATTCCGAAGGATTACCCATAAGCCTTTTTAAATCCTTACAATATTAGAAAAAAAATAGTTAATTGTTTTTTAAGGATTGTCCTCTCAAACAGCGCAACAATTGCTCTTATAATTTGGCTTTGGAATCGCCGATTTTAGGTGAGAAGCACAGAAAATGCCAAATTATTTATTTTCATTTTCTGAATGATTTAAAGGTACTTGTCGGTTATCTGTGCGGAGATTTTCAAAAAAAATTTTTTTAGAAAAAATTTGTTTTAGGGTTTTCGGGGTCGGGAAACCCGATTCTGGCATCAGTTTTGATCCAATTCGAACCCCGAACCCGGACTCGAACAAAAAAAAGTCAAAAATCCATTTTTCAAAAAAATTCATATTTTATGCACAAAATCGCTTCAATTATTTGAAATTGGTTAAATGGATGTCAGAATCGGTTTTCCCGACCCGGAAAACCCATAAAAATCAATTATGAGCGATGAACGTGAATTTTGGTGAAAAAAGAATTTTCGACTTTTTTTCGAATTTTGTTCGAATCAGGGTTCGGGGTTCGAATTGGGTCAAAACAGCTGCCAGAATCGGTTTTCCCGACCCCGAAAACCCCTAAAACCAATTTTTTTCTACAAATTTTTTTTTTGAAAATCTCCGCTCAGATAACCGACAAGTACCGATTTAAATTATAAAATTGCATTTCATTTATTTTTCAGTACGAACGCCGAGGGAAAACGGGTGACAAAATTGGACACAATTTTGCTGAATGGCAATCACATCACAATGCTCGTACCGGGCGGAGAAGGGCCCGAAATTTAAATGTTCTGTTATATTTGTTTTTCCGTTTCCATTTTTCATAAAATAAAAACTTAAAACTGCTCTCTTTGGTTCTTCGTGTTCATTCCATCAATTACTTTTTTAAAAATCCGCTTGATGCATTGTCGTTGTTTCATAATATTTATTTGGTTTTCACACATTTCTAATTTTAGGTGCATTTCGTCGTCATCCGTTTGCTTCCGCCGGTCGGCTTTTCCCCCATTTCCCTCCTCCTCCCATTTCCGCCGTTGTTTGTCCACATTCTCTATTCTTCCTCTTTTTGCCCACTCTCTCTCTTTTCTTTCACATTTAGTTTTGGAAAAATAGAATTTCATTAAAATATGTATTTGTACTCTCCATTAAAATTCCAAAATTTGTTTTCTTGAAATTTTCCTAAGAAAAGGAAAGAAAATAAAAATAATCTATAAGGTGAAAGATTTTTTCCTGATTTTCAGCAATTTTTGTGACGATTTTTTTTCGGGGGATGTTTTGGGAATTGCACTTTACAAGACCATAAATTGCAAGATAATAGAGCATACTTTTGGCTATCAATTATATCAAGAACCGATTAATTTGGATGATCCTAGAAAAAATTATAGTGCAATTAAATTACCAAATTATTTTATGGGCGTATCTTTTTCAAGATCTGTAAATCAATAGCACCACGTTTTTTGTGCCGAGAACAATTTTCAGCCAGAAAAAAAATTCGGAGGGATAAATCTCTTTTTTTGCAAATGGTCATTAATTATGCCGTCAAAATTTCTTTTTCGAGTAATTTCTGTCCCACCTTTTCCACGAGTTCCTCAAATGCGCATTGAACTCCTTCGCGCGTCTTTGCGCTCGCCTCGATGAAAAGCATTCGGTGTTTCTTCGCAAATTGAAGGCCCTCCTCCCGCGAGACCATTCTTCGCTCCTTAAGTTGGTCAATTGTTTCGTTGCGAAGTTTGCTCTCACCGCGTCGATTTTGTTGCCGACCAACATTTTGACGGTGTCACTTTTGGTGCAGTAAGTGTCCACCTCCAACAGCAAATGGTCGAGATTCTCGAAAGACGGCCGATTGGACACATCGTACACCAAAATCACTCCTTGGCCTGAACAGAGAGACGCTCTTAAATTCTCAAAATCGCTGCACAATGTGCGAATTCCGTCCCCTCCAATTGTCCCATTTTCTCGTCTTTGTCCCCCAAAATCGGTTAATAATTATTCGCCCCTTCCCTTTGAGGTGTGGAGAAAGGCGCATAAAATGAGCAACTGTTGTGCTTTTGGCCAACAATGGCACCTAACAACCGAGATTCAATTTAAAGGAAAAAAAATACCATTGGCACCAACAAAATTTGGGAAGGGAGGGAAAAGGAGGGAATTATATGCTCCATCCTTTCGGGGGTTGTGAAGGAAAATAAGAAACGCAACAATTGATCAGATCCCCGATCACAAACTGATCATTTGGAAGGGAAGGCAATTCGAAAGGAGAAAAAGAAGGCGAACGAGTTAATCAGGAGAGAAGCAATGACAATGAATGAATGGGCACATAAAATGGGGGGGGGGAAATAATTACAAATTTGGGGGACTTTTTTGAGTTTTGTCGAAGCGAATAGCGTTTTATCGGGCACTTATTTTAAAATGTACACGGAAATGTATAAATATTGGATTATATTCGAGCTTTCAACCGAGATTGGCATTGGCACCAACAAAATTTGGGAAGGGAGGGAAAAGGAGGGAATTATATGCTCCATCCAACGGACGCACATTGGTAATACTTTGGTTTGTCCCCCCTATTTTTTCGAAAAAAAAATTTTGTTTTTCAAAGTCATGAAAACATGTCTCCATGAGTTTTCGAGGTCGCTGATCATGAATCGGGCATCCATTTCGACCAATTTCGAACCGCAGACCCGAATTCGAACAAAAAGTCGAAAATTCAAATTTTTCGAATTTCTGTTTTTTTTTAAATTTGTTTTGGATGCCCGATTCATGATCACCGACCCCCAAAACCCATGGAGACATGTTTTCATCACTTTGGAAAACAGAAAATTTTTTTTTGGAAAAATAGCGGGGACGAACCAAAGTATTACCCTCTTTTTTATACTCTCTCTCTGGTCTTTCAATTTCTCCCTCTCTTAAAAGCTTTGAATGTTCCCTTGTTAGATCAGGACTATAAATCATATAAGATATATAACATTTTAAAACTGAACAGGAAGGAAAGACAACAGACCAAAGCGAAAGCCAAAAAAGAATCCACTCGTAATCCATGAAAAAAACACAATCAGTCGCGGCAGAAGAGCACGAAGAAAGGCACAGGTACAGATGAGCAATAGTACGACGGTTATCAGCGATTGTAAATTGAAGATGGCCGACTAAAAACAAATAGGAAAGTACAGATTTTTTTATCGTCGAATAAAATAAGTAAATGAGGAGAGTAGAAATATGTGTAATGGAAAGAAACGGATGAAGTAAAATAATTTCCATAATAAAGTTTTATTTGTTTATATTTATTTATTTATTTTTTATCATAAATATTTTTGTATGCTTTAATATCTTGAAAATTTTAAAATTTTTTATTTTGTCGGCAACATTATGTCTTTTTGGCGGCGACATTTCTGGTGCATCGAATTTCTATATTAATAAATGAAATTTTGCCGGTTTTTACAAATATTAACATGTGAAAATTTAAATTTTTCCCAATCCGGAAACCGGTTTCGGATCCGGCAATTTGAAAAAAGTATTCAAAAAATGATCAAAAATTTCTGATTACTTTTTCTTTTTCAAACCATCTTTTTTTCTCGGCGCGCTTTTTCTAAAGACTTTTCAGGAGAAAGGGGTCCGGCGGTGCCGATAGGCGCCGCCGGGATAATTTTTTGAAAATTTGCATGGGTCTGTTAACAGATTTTGCCCAAAAAGTGCTGAATATTTTCGATTTTGAGCCAATTTTTTTAATAAGATTTACGAATTTTTGGACTCGGCCAAGCGAATTTTGAAATTTAATTGTTTCGATATTTTGTCAATATTTTGAAATATATTGTTTTCATGATTTATTTAGTCATGAAAATTGAATTTTAAATTTCAACGAAAGTAAAAATTTTTTGAAAATTTGGGTTTAATCTGTTAACAATTATGCCAAGAATGGTCTATTTTTATTGATAATTTTGTTTAAAAAATGTATTAATTAGAGATCGGTATTTTGAGAAAATACGGATAAGGACCAAGAGTACGGACTAGGCACCCATACGGATTACGGACTAAAAATCCGGAAAATCCGTAGTCCGTAAAAATCCGTATCGGCCCAAAAAATACGGACTACGGATCCGTAAAAATCCGTATACGGATCCGGTCCGTACCCGAACTCTAGTATTAATCACAAAAAAATAAATTAAAAATGAGAACGTCAATGGTTATCGAACTTATGAAAGACAGTAATGTCAGTGTGATGCACTAACCAATACACCACAATACATGTCATAATTGAAAGCAAATTTTCTTTATTTAATAAAAATTTGGCAAAATGGTTCAAAAATTCAAAACTTGTTTAAATTTTCTTGACTTTCTCTCACAAAAATGCCATTCTTAGGGGTGTATATTTAACCCCGACCCCGAGTCGGGGTTAAGGGTCGGGGTTCGGGGTTGGAAGCGTCGGGGTTCGGGTCGGGGTTAACCCCGAAAAATGGCCAAAAATGTCGGGGTTCGGGGTCGGGGCGGGGTCGGGGGTGCAACTAGTGAACGACAAAACGACGTTTTAGTCGTTTAAAAAAAGGAAACGATTTAACATCGTTTTGTTAATTTTAACGATGTGCATAACGCCAACGATGTTTTAACGATGTTTTTTTAAATTACGAATTATAGAATTGAAAAGGGTGTAAATGAAATGCAGGTGTTTTTTTTATGTAAATTGATGCAAATGTGTGTTGAACGAGGGAGGGGGTGGGATGGGTGGGTGGAACGACCTTTTCTTCACCCGAGCGACCAGCCGACGAACCACCATTGATTCATCTTCTAGTAGTATTTGTTGGCCAATAGAACCAAAAACATTTGTCCTTTTCCTCGGAATTAAATGGCTTCTTCATCACATTTATCTTCACAACTACAAAATTGTGTATTTTCTGGACAAGACACTGCGTTTGCCATTGAATACGAGACGGGTGCTGCAGATGAATTATACTGCACAACTCCAAAACGCCGAAAATCCGACCTAATTGCGGGAATTGATATTTCCAACCCAAATAACCGAAGAGAATGGTCAGAAAGCCGAACGTTTAACCGATTTTATGACTGTGTTCTCGATAATGGAGGCAATTTAACTTCACTTGTCGCATGCAAATTATGCAATCAATCTAATCCCAGCTTATTTAACTACACTGGCGCCCATAATTTGCGGTTCGAACAAGGGAAAAATGGAAATTTTTTTGCCCATTAAGTCATCATATTGAAACCAAACATGGCGTTGTTCTGGCCAACAAGGAGCGACAACGAGTCATGGAAGAAGCACTCGTGGAATTTTGTGTTTCTGACTGCAGACCTTTCTCCTTGATCAACGGCCAAGGGTTCATCCAATTTTTAAATGCGTACTCGGAATTAATGTCAGTAATTTAGAAATTTTTTGAGTCGAAATCCCTAATTCTTACAGAATTGACCGTTATCTCAAAAATCTTTCGACTGCTGCAAGTGAAATTCTTCCAAATGAAAAAACAATTTCGAGAAAAGTTGTTGAAATTCTTGAAACTAGGCAACCTGAATTACATGCTCTTACCATGGAAATGGTTGTCAACGGCGGGGCGGTCTCATTAGACTTCTCACAAAAGCTTGGGACCGATTACTGCGTTATTGTTGCCCACTTCATTACAAAAGAATGGTATTAAGTTATAAAATTTGAAACATATTTTAACCTAAGGAAATTGATGCACTTTGTACTTGCATGCATTCCGGTGCCTGGTGATTTTCAAAAATCAAGGGCAAATGCATTCACATAAGATCCTGCTGCATAAAGATTAACTTCTTCTTGTCTAATCACTCTCTGTCTAATCCTTTGTTGGTCAAGACGTAACTGTCTCTCTACTATAGATTCATTTGCTATTCTATTTCTAATCTGTTCTATGCGTTGTTGTCTCTCTAACACATTCTCTTCAGATCTTTGACTGCTCATTCTATTTCTATTTCGTTCTAAACGCAAAGCCCTTTGACTTTGTGCTTCATTTTCTCTTCTCAATCTTTCGCGTTCTCTTTCTTTTCAAATACTCTTCTCTTCTCATTTCTTCAAATTGACTATCACTCACACGTGACGGTCCTGCAACGCCAATATCTGAATTCAGAGATGCCTGGCTGGCAACATTCAAAACTCTTGCTCGTTTAGCATAATTATGTTCAGACAAAACATCACAATCAATTTCTTGTTCTAAAATCTCATTTTCATCTTCAATAACAAAAACATTTTCATTTCCTAATAACTCATCATTTTCAACTCCATTACTAAAATCGCTCTGAAAAACACGGTCCAAATTCATCGCTCAAACAATAAAGGCGTCTTTTAATCTGTATAATAGTTAATTACTAATATCAATTTATAAAAGCAAAGGTAAAATATTGCATTAAACAAATAGTGACAAAAAAGTTAAAGTTTATCAATTTAAAATTAACTGATGAATAATGGAAATGATGTGACAAATAAATAATCAAACCGACCTGTTCAGCGTAATTTGAAACCTCATTATTAAACTTGCCTCAATTATGAAATACAATTTGAAGAAAGTAATTTCATTACAAATACATATTCTCTTACAATGTCACAAATCTATTACAATACAAAACAAAAAAAAATGCTTTTCACATCCTTTTGTCAGTCAATACAAACAACTAAGTTGCCTCATATATCATCATTTTGACAAAAATTGCCTAACATTATAAAAAAAATAAAGTTTCGAAGCGAAAGTTAAAAAAACAATAAGTGTGAAGAAACGGCAGACACTGTATGAGTTAGACACTATTAAAAGTTAATGGTGAACAATACGCCAATGAAAAACAGACAGCTGAGGTTAGACACTATATGTTTTATCATTGTTTTTAAAAATATTCGTCCCTTTCAAAAAATTTTTCTAGCTTTTTAAATTTCTTGAAATTTTGCCTAGGCTAGTTTTTTGACCCCATCTATCGAATTCTATTTTGTTTTTTGAAAGTATATTTTCTAACTCGAGATCGGCTCTTCCATTTTTACAAGGGAAAATCTCGATAAAATTTTTAAATTAGCGGGGTTTTTTGGCGTTTTGTCCTTAGGCATTTTTTGTCAAATTGATGATATATGTTGCCTTCAATTTTTTATAATGAATAAAAATCGCAATAACAAAATCAGATATAATTCAAAAACTCAACAAACCAAAAAATTATCTTTTTTCTTTCTTTTTCAGTTTGTCAAAAACTCAATTTTAAAGCAATAAACATACATATTTTCTAAACAAAAAAAAATGAACGTGAGCGAGTAAACGAAAAATTTACTCTTTTTTTACTGTTTTAAAAGAAATACAATTATTGGATATTGACTCTTTATAATAAAAATCTATATAAACTGACCTCACAACGTAAATAGAAAATCCGCTGATTAAAAGTAACTCCTTTTGTAATAAATTGCGATAAATCCATCCAATAGAAAATTATCCATTGAAAATAGCATGATTGAACACCCATTAAATTACAAAACAAAACTTTTTCCATTTCAATGCTCTAACCAAATTCTAGTATCAAAAACTTTTACAATTCAATATATAAGGTCATTTCAATTGCTTTGCATAATCAAAAACAAATTAGCACTTACATAAACTTATTCATAACTAATCAATTACATATTCAATAATTACAATAGAAATAATTCATTTATATTCATTAGATTAACAAAAATACATAAATTAAAAAGAGAAAAAGGAAGACATTATTTATATGTAATATATTGCTTTTTGCAAAAACTGACAAAACAAAAATGAAAAAAAGCAAAACCAAACATTTCATTTTTCAAATAATTTTTTAACGCAAAAAGAAAACAAAACGCCACACAAATTCAAACACCGGACACACACAACAAACACTCAACTTTATTATACGAGCGTTTGGGCGCCGCTTCGCGGCGCCCAACCGCTCTTACTTTTACTTCATAAAATTTTTCTACCCAATTTGCTTTGGTTTTGGTTTCGGCTTTTTAAGCCTACTCACGGTACCCGCGTCGAGAACGCACCAAAGCTCAGGGTACCAAAGGAGCAGAGGAGTTCTGTGATGGTTAAAGGGATCACTTAATCCCGCCCCACCACACGCCACACCCTCCTCATTAATGTGGCGATTAACTTACCTTAATTGCTCCTTTTAAATTAACAAAAAATTTAAAATTTCAACTTGTTTTAATAAAAATTGTTTCAATTTGAACAAAAATTTATTAAAAAAAGTTTTATGAGTTTCATACGCTTAACAATTTTTATTTTCATTTGCATAAAGTATTTTAAACTAAAATTAACATAACATTTACAATGCTTCTACCCAAACAATATTTTTAATCTTTTTTTCTATGTTTTCTTTTGCAAATTTAATTTTAATTCTTTCCCAATTTCGTGTTCTCGATAATGCCACATATAATTGTCCATGTGAAAAAACTTCTCTTGTCAAATCAATGCCTATTTTTTCAAATGTCTGCCCTTGAGCTCCATTAATTGTCATACAAAATGCTAGTTTTAAAGGAAATTGATGTCTTTTAAGGACATAAGGAAATTTTTTTTCTTCAATCAATGTAATTCTCGGAATAAAATCAATTTCTCCTTTTCTATCTCCTGTTAAAATCATTACTCTTAAAACATTTTTTCCAATGTCAAGTATTTGTAGACGTGTTCCGTTGCATAAACCCAAACTAACATTTATATTTCTGATTAATTTTGTTATACAATTAATTTTTAATTTAAGTTCATGGTTTGGAAGGCTGGGTGTTTCAAGTTTATTGAGTAATTCTGGAAGAATTGGTGCTCCTTTGCTTTCTGCTTCATCAATGCTATTAAAAGTATAATAACTTCCCGGAAATTTAGATAAAATTTGTTCATTATATAAATCGATTTCCCTATTATATGGTGCTAAAATACAATGATTACAAAGTTTTGAAAATTCTTTTTAAGGGAGGGGGGGGGAGGCGAACGGGGGAGCACGCCTGGTTTACGGTACTATGTCAAAACACAGTATGCCAATCAATGGATGGACCATTTCCTATTTCCAAAAGTTGTTGAGAAAAAATTTTGGCCTCTGGATCAGATCGCATATTTTGTGTTAAATGAAAAATTTTAAAATTTGACCACAGTTCACTTTTTTGTAATGTCAAATCAATTATTTCTTCTTTAGTTGCTTTGTTTTTTATAGGTAAACACTGTCGGAAGTCTCCACTTAGGATTAAGATTTTGCCACCGAATATAATATTATTTTTATGGATTTCTCTCAATTTCCTATCTATTATTTCAATAGCATATTTTGGAGCCATTGGTGCCTCATCAAATATAAAAATATCAGTATCTCGTATTTCTATTCCTTCTTTAGATGAATTTTCAATTGATGAAGAAGAATTGCTGTTTAGATCTAAAGGTAATTTAAAACGATTATGAACCGTTCGCCCATTTTTTAATAATGTGGCTGCGATGCCAGAAAATGCCATATTCGTAACTCTTTTTCCGAAACCCCTTGCTAAATGAAATAAAGCAGATTGAAGAAAAGATTTTCCTGTACCTCCTGGACCATCAATGTAAAAACAATTTTTTTTATTTTCTCCAGGATGTTCAATTGTATCTTTTATATAGTCAAAAATATTTTTTTGTTCCTCATTCATAATTGAATATTTATTTAAAGTCAAATTAAGCTCTTCTTTAGGATTGATTATATGATCCTCTGAAAAATTATTATAGTTTTCATTTATTTTAGGCATATCGCTAAAAGACTCCAAGCTTTTTTCTTGTTTTAATAGATTTTGATTTAAAAGAGATAAAGCTATTTGGTAAGCTATATTTTCTGGATATAATTTCTTAAGATCATTACTTAAAGCATCTTTATACTTCTCCCATAATAAACTTGGATATTTGGGTTCGCAATTAATAAGAATATTTGCAAAAAGTGCTCGTAATCCCTTTGGAAATTTAAATTGACTTGCTTCGTTTAAACACTTATCCCATTCCATATCATCTCGTGTTAAACCCATAGCTAAACATGCTTCAGCATAAGTTTTAAATTTAATACCATTTACAGTTTTTAAATCCTCAAAACTTGTTGCATGTTTATGCAATAACATGTACCGAAGATAATATAATTCTTTATTTTTTGGGTTTACTGTATAAATTCTTCCAATTACTTTATGTGTTCCTTTTCTCGGCCATTTCCATTTTCTATTCTTATTGTCAAATGTACAGTAAGTTGGCATTTCTACGTATTTAAATTTAGGCGCATTTGGACAGTCTTTAAAAAAGTCAAAATATGCAATTAATTTGCTTCTTTTTTGCATTGCTTCTTCTAAATTATCATCGTTAGCATTTTCATCAAAATAAATTACTTGTTCATTTTCCAAATGAACATCAAGACGTTCAATTTTATGCGACTTTCCTTGTAATTCATACTTAAATAATCGATAACACGCTTCAACCGGACTCAAATATCTTGCTTCAAGATATTGTCCAACTTCATCATATTTTAAAAGAATTTGTTCGCCATTTGGCCCCTCTTTTACACATTGGACAATTGCAGCATCATAGCCTTTATAAATATATTTATATATATATTTTACCGCATTAATTTCAGAACAAACTTCTACATTAATATGCGATTGAAATCTTAATAACAAATATGGATTATAAGGTGCAATATTTTGATTTGTTAATTTAATTCCTTTAACGTATTCAAAATCTCCATTATTTGGTCGTTTATACAATGCATAACCGTCTTCTCCTAATTGAGTTTCTTCTCTAAATTTTTTCGGGTATTTAAACCTACATTTTCCATTTCGCATACACGGAGCATTTTTATTTAAATCTGAACATGGCCCATGCATCATAAATTTTTTCACTGCTGATCGTAAAATTGGTTCTTTTTTACTATCTGGTAGTTCGGCGCGTATTAATTTGTCAATATCATTTATATTTTTTAATTTATCTTTTGGATGTAATGTAACTAAAAAATGCAAATGCGGCAGTCCCCTTTTTTGAAATTCAACTACCCAACAGTAGGCAATAACAGTTCCAAAGATTTCTCCACTTACAACTTCTTCAATTAATTTGTCCGCTTTTAATTTAAAAACTCGTGCAACTATGTCTGGTCTATCCTCGGTCTTTTGACCTTTCAATAAACATTTTTTAATATCGATATCTTCTGGGTTTATTGTATAGGTAATAAATAAATCTGGTTTTCCATTTTCCCCAACAATTGCCATAGAATCAATAAAATTTTGGTCTTTGTTTCTTGCACCGCCAACAAAAGATGAAGGTAATATAACTTGTCTTCCGATATTAACCTCAGATTGCTCAGCTTTATTTATTAAATAATCTGCCAACCCCTTATAATTACATGCTTTTAATTCTTTTTGGTGTGTACGAATGAAATTTAATCGATTCCATTCTACTCTTGCAGCTTGGTCTGTGTTCTACCAAATGACTTTTACCGTAACTGTCTCCCCATCTACCGTATCCCTTTGCTTTATTTTCAGGTGCCCGCTTTGGTTGTTCTGCTCAGTGATGGTTTGTTTAACCTTTCTTTTTGCCTTTAGTGTTCAATTTTCCCTTCTTTCGTTTCATAGGCTTTTCTCAGGACGAAGCATTTGAAAGGCAAATTTTATTTTAAATTTTCCAATTTTAAAATGTTTGGCCATTCATTCGCCGCTTTTTCAGTGCCCAAACTCTCCGCTCCATGGCCAACATTCAGTTCTTCGCTTTGTCCATCTCCGAACTGAGCAATACGTAAAAGACATGTAATTTTCAGGGCAATTAACTGCGACTCATTCAGCGAATATTTGCACCGTTTGACGGCGAATCCTTCGCACGTTTTTATCGGAACAACGGGCGCCGATTTATTACGCGCACAAATTCTGAAAAATGGATAGTTTTTTCTAAGCGATGTTTCTATTTTTCCAATGAGGTGCTCATTTAATTCAAAAGAATTCAATCGAACATTTTGTGCTTCACTACTGTCAAGAAAATAAAGTTGACCATTTGTAGGTAAAGAATTTTGGTCTATTGGTTGAGCAGTTGAATTAAATTTGTGATAAACTTGACCTGAAATTTTATAGCAACTTGGTCCGGGTGTAGAAAAAGAAAATCTATTACATGCTAAAGAAGCACATGCAAATGAATTGTTATATTTCCTTATATTTTCAATAAAATGCCTGTGTAAATTATTTTCTTCTGAAAATAAAGTTTTTAAATCTTCAGGATAAGTATCAAAAAACCCAATTAATCTTTCGAATTTTCCATAATTGCAACATAAATAAAATTCATTAAATCTCCCTTTTGCATTTATCGATGTTCACTTCTATAAAATAATTTATGGAAAAGGCAGCGCCAAATGATTAATCACTCAATACTGCTTTTTGACCGGAATTTGTTTAAAAATGCAATAAAGAATTGTCAGTTCATTTATTTATTCTCACAAATCATCTTTAGTTTTGTTTTCACCCTCCAAAATGGGATTTTGTTTGACTAAATCTTTTAAATTCATTTGGGTATTTTTTTTACATGTTTTTTCAGTGCTGTTTGAACCTTGACTTCTATCACAAATACTTATTTTAGATGATTCATCTAAATCAATTTCGTCTAAATTTATAAACGTATCACTTTTTCTTTTCCTGTTTTCAAATCTGTTTGTTTCAAGATAATTAACATTTCTATCAATTTCTTTCATTTTACATTGCTGAGAAGTTGAAGGTTTATCAATCATATCAATAAATTGTTTGTATTGTTCAATCCGCTTTTTCTGGGAGCTTTGAACCCAATTATCATTTTCACCGCTTTTATCAGGGAGCTTCGAACCCTTCAAACCGCTTTTTAATGGGAGCTGTGAACCCAGTTCAATGCTTTCTGCATCAATTTGTTGGTCTTTAGCTTTATTCCCTTCAGAAGGAAATATTTGCTTTTTTCGGACCATAGAAAAATATTTTGAATCTAAAAAATTTTAAATTAAATAACAACAAAAATATAAAATAAAAAATCCAAAAATAAAAGAGATCAACTATTTATTTGTATGATTTTTTGAAATTTCAATTTTTTGCGTTTCATAAATTCGCCAGTGTTTAAAAATGTATCAAAATGAGCTAAATCTTATTCGAGTTTTATTCGAAATCGGCTATGAGGTCTCGAATTAGGTATTATCAAATTCATAATCAGCATTCCTTAAAAATTCTTAAAAAACCGGTTTTAAGCTCAAAACGCTAAATTTCCGTTTTTCTTGCAAATAAAAACAAAGCTAAATGAATTTTTTATTTTTTAATTCATTATTGTAAATACTAAATAAATTGAAAAAAATTCATTATTGTAACAAAGTTAAAAAACCATTTAGCATATTAAAAATAATTTAAACATTTTCTTTTCTTACCTTTTGTCGAATTTATGAAACGCTCTGAAAAACTGTGTAAGATAAAAAAATTTCATTCAATTATTAATAAGAAACAAATACAATGAAGTTATTTAACTAAAAACAGATGAAATTATGAAATAATAACAAAAAAGATCGATTGATATTATTCTTCACACAAAAAAACAACACATAGGTAAACAAATTTTTATTTTCTTCTCGAAAAGACAATTCGCCAAAAAATAAATTATTTCCCGCCAAGTCCGCCAATTTAACTCAACCAAAAAAGTGGGCGGAGCTTCGGCTCGCTTATTATATAGTAAGGGATAGGATAACGACGTTTTTTCGTTAAAAAAGTCGTTTTGTCGTTCACTAGGTGCAACCCTAAAATAAATAATGAAGCAGTGCAATTATGCAATCGTATATTCCCATCAAAAAAGAGGATTTATCCGTAAAATAGGAAAGTACAGATTTTTTATCGGCGAATAAAATAAGTAAATGAGGAGAACAGAAATATGTGTAATGGAAAGAAACGGATGAAGTAAAATATCTAACAGCAACGGAAAAAAATTTAAATATTTTTCTTGGGTTTTTTATTGTCTTTCATCCATATCAGCATAATGATGATTCTCATCAAGGATGAGACCGCATACCTAAAAATAGGAATCAATCGCTTTAATGGTTTTTTAAATAAAGATGTATGACATTATATTTTCTTGATGAAAGTGACATTCTGCCATAAAATTATTCTAAAATTTTGCAGATTTTTTAAATATTTCATTAAATATCCTTAAATTTTTCTTAAAAAATTGACTCAAAATTGCCAAAATTCTTCTCGGCGGCGCCTTCGGCACCGCCTGACACGTCCCACAGCCCCCAAAAATTTTTTTTTAGGGGGGGGGAGGGGGAAGCGCACCAAGTGATGTGAAAAGCAAAAAAGTAAGGTTTCAATATTTTGGCATTGGCACCAACAAAATTTGGGAAGGGAGGGAAAAGGAGGGAATTATATGCTCCATCCAACGGACGCACATTGGTAATACTTTGGTTTGTCCCCCCTATTTTTTCGAAAAAAAAATTTTGTTTTTCAAAGTCATGAAAACATGTCTCCATGAGTTTTCGAGGTCGCTGATCATGAATCGGGCATCCATTTCGACCAATTTCGAACCGCAGACCCGAATTCGAACAAAAAGTCGAAAATTCAAATTTTTCGAATTTCTGTTTTTTTTTAAATTTGTTTTGGATGCCCGATTCATGATCACCGACCCCCAAAACCCATGGAGACATGTTTTCATCACTTTGGAAAACAGAAAATTTTTTTTTGGAAAAATAGGGGGGACGAACCAAAGTATTACCCTCTTTTTTATACTCTCTCTCTGGTCTTTCAATTTCTCCCTCTCTTAAAAGCTTTGAATGTTCCCTTGTTAGATCAGGACTATAAATCATATAAGATATATAACATTTTAAAACTGAACAGGAAGGAAAGACAACAGACCAAAGCGAAAGCCAAAAAAGAATCCACTCGTAATCCATGAAAAAAACACAATCAGTCGCGGCAGAAGAGCACGAAGAAAGGCACAGGTACAGATGAGCAATAGTACGACGGTTATCAGCGATTGTAAATTGAAGATGGCCGACTAAAAACAAATAGGAAAGTACAGATTTTTTTATCGTCGAATAAAATAAGTAAATGAGGAGAGTAGAAATATGTGTAATGGAAAGAAACGGATGAAGTAAAATATCTAACAGCAACGGAAGATTTATGTCGTAGAAAACACAAATGATAGGGGATGAAAGAAAGAAAGAAACGAACGAATTGTATTGGGTGTCTGTTGGTCGGAGCATTTACTTTCTTCCTGCGCTTAAACGACAGAGGGAACGGACGAACAGAAGTCGGAAGAGGCGGGGGAGGGGAGGGGAAGACATTCGAATGAATGAAATGTTCGCGAAACCGCAATTCCGTCAGTTTTCTGTGATATGAGTGTCCGAAACTCGGTACTAGTACGGTTTGGGTCCGCCTTTTGGGTCAAATTTTTTTTCAACTTTTTTTTTTCTCTTTTATTGTCAGAAATGCTTTTAGATTAATGGAAACGCTTAAAAATTTCACTCTTGCCGATTTATTCAAAGTTTTGGCTCTTCAAGACAAAGAATTCGAAGAATGGCTCAAAGAACTTAAGCTTCTACACACCACCCGTTTTTGCGACTGTGGCAATGAAATGAGCTACAAATGGAAGCAAGATCGACAACAACCGCTTTGGATATGCTATTCGAAAAAGAATCACGACGGCAAACAGCCAACTATTGGCTTTTACACTGGCACTTTTTTTGAAGGAGCCCATTTGTCGCCTAAACAAGTTTTAAATGCCCTTAATTTCCACGAAACAATTGCTATTCTCAAATCGCTGAATTGTACCCAATAAACACATAAATCTCCTTTTATTTGTTATTTAAAGCAATTGCGACAATAAAAAAGAAAAAAAAATTTTTGAAAAAATTTGACCCAAAAGGCGGACCCAAACCGTACTAGTACCCGAAACTCTCCCAAAATGTTATTGCGTAAAGCGGTGAAAGATAAATACAAAGAAAGAAAAGTGGGGACAACATGAGAAACATTGGTTGGAAATGGGGCGAATGTTTGTGGGAGATCTGACTTTTGGGGTAATTTTGGATTTGGTATTTACGGCCTTTTCCCTAGAATAAATAAAAGCAATCCAAAACGAAATTGATAGAGCTATCCTCCAAATTCAATTCTTTCGAAAAGAACTCACCCATCTTGTCACAAAAAAAAATAGTTCTGCAGACCTCCAACAATTTCTTAAAATTCCTCAATAACCAAATTTTCTCCAGTTTTTTCCCTTTGCTGGAGGTCTGACTTCTGCTTTTCTGTCTCTCCAATCTTTACATCAATGTCGTCTATCACTTTTACCCATGACCTCATTACATCTTTTCCAAATGTCAATCATTGAGGCTACCTGGAGGGCTTTAAAGCAAAGCCTTAAACATTTACATGGGACTACACCCGAACTTTTACCTACTTATTTGTTTCAGTACGCATTTCGTCGTTATCACGAAAACAAAAAAATATTTCAGCATATTTTGGAAGAAATGCGCCATAACTACCCTGTCTAACAAATAATGTGTGATGTGATCGTACCTAAAATATTTGATTTAATGTGATAACATATAAAAATTTAATCAAATTTTTTTTTAAATTATGGGACGCGTAAAAATTCAATGGGACGCGTGAAAAACCTTGGGACGCGTAAAAAATTATGGGACGCGTAAAAAACCATGGGACGCGTAAAAGTCCATGGGACGCGTAAAAGTCCATGGGACGCGTATTCTGCACTAGAACCTTTTTTTATCCATTTTTACCAGTTCCAGGCTTTCAAAACTTATTCCTTAAATTTGTTCATGAGTAGTGCTTTTTCATCAAAAATAAAAAATTACAAAAAATAGTTGTTATTCATTCTTAATGGAAAAATTTATGTCCTTTTTTTCAAGCCAAGTGCCAATACTAATTTTCGTGGTCTTATAAATAAATAATGAAGCAGTGCAATTATGCAATCGTATATTCCCATCAAAAAAGAGGATTTATCCGTAAAATAGGAAAGTACAGATTTTTTATCGGCGAATAAAATAAGTAAATGAGGAGAACAGAAATATGTGTAATGGAAAGAAACGGATGAAGTAAAATATCTAACAGCAACGGAAGATTTATGTCGTAGAAAACACAAATGATAGGGGATGAAAGAAAGAAAGAAACGAACGAATTGTATTGGGTGTCTGTTGGTCGGAGCATTTACTTTCTTCCTGCGCTTAAACGACAGAGGGAACGGACGAACAGAAGTCGGAAGAGGCGGGGGAGGGGAGGGGAAGACATTCGAATGAATGAAATGTTCGCGAAACCGCAATTCCGTCAGTTTTCTGTGATATGAGTGTCCGAAACTCTCCCAAAATGTTATTGCGTAAAGCGGTGAAAGATAAATACAAAGAAAGAAAAGTGGGGACAAAATGAGAAACATTGGTTGGAAATGGGGCGAATGTGGGGAGATTCTCCGCCGGTCCTCCCATCGGTTCCGCGCTTCTTCGTCGGCGATCTGCTTACAATTAGCAGGCGTGTTTCCCCTCGAAGAATGAATAAGTAGCTGAAAACGGAACGCAAAATAATGCCTAATTCAAATGTACTTACGGTTTTCGTAACCGTTCACTTGCATTCCGGCCACATGGCGCTCCTCGGGGGTACACACATCGACCTGCAATTTCCGTATTTATCACTGTTCTGTTTTTTTCTCGCTTTGGGTTCGCCATTCCTTTGCCAATTCTTTCCCCGGGTCAATGCCATTGCCAATTCAGTTGAGTCTAGACTCACTTCGATAAACCCGGGATGTCTGCTACGGCGCCTTTTCAGCAGCACAACAACGGTCAGTACGGCCAGTGTCAGTGCGACCAATCCCAGCAAAAGGTTGGTCTGAGCCAACCAATGGCCGAATATCGTCGATCCGCCGTCCTCCGACTGATCCGCACGGTGGTGGTGGTGCTTCTCAAAGGCCGGGGACAGCAATTCTTCGTCGATTTCGCCGGGGGCGGGTGCCAAAACGATGGGTTCGATGTCCACTCGCAAATGTTTCTTCTTCGCCTCCGTCGGCTGCTCGTTGTCCTCGTCTTCGTCCACTTCTTCAGCACTTTCTTCGCTGTCGCTGGATGACGAGGAGGACAATTTGCTGCTCATCACTTTGGCCGGCTTCTCGCCCTCCTCCTCCGTCTTCTCCTCTTCTTTGTTCAACAGTTCCACGTGAATTTGCTTCGGCGCAGCTGTTGTCGTCGTTGATCTCGTCTTCTCCGCACTTTCCTCGTCCTCTTCGAACTGTGTCGAAAAGCAGCGATTGTTTTAGAAATGCGAAAGTTTTTTTGAAATTTCATCAATTAATCCGACCACCCCTCCCCTCCTAAATTCCGTCGTCCCACTTGGTCTTCGTCCGAATCCTCCTCCGCGTCGTCCGCCGCTTTGCTCTCCTTCAGCACTTCTTTCAGCGGAACGACCATCGATCTATGCGTCGTCGTTGGCACTGCCGTTGCGGCTGTAGTGCCAACTTTAGCCTTCGAATTTGGCACCAATTCCTGCAGTTTCATTGAAAGACTGCCCGGGTGGTGTCGTTCGAAGTTTTGCTTGTACAATCGGATCAGTCGTTCGTTCCGCTCCTCCTCACTCAAATATCGGCTTCCTTCTTTTTTTGTCGACAATTCTTCAAGAATTTCAGGGGTATTCTCGCGACGGTACGACTTCCAAAAAGCAACTAAAAATAGATATATAATTACGGGGGTTATTAAGAATGCCCCGGGGATTACCACCGCCCAATTAACAAACGCACTTGCCAACGGTCGGATTTCCTTCTCAAGTGACGGAAAGTCGCGCAGCATGGCCAAAGTGCCATTGATGCGCAAGTCGATGTAACGCAAACGATGGAGCAAAATGGGCTCAAAAGAGAGGGCCGCCTAAGGGGGGGGGGGGGTTCAGAAAGATGGACTTTTGGTCGCTAAACAAACCTCCGGATCCGAGCGCAACAAATGTCTGTACCGGTTGAGCATGTGTTGCCGGTCCTTCTCCTCCGCCCGTATGTAATTTTTCAGCGTCCGTAACACGTTCTGTCGATTCGTTTGACCCACTTGGACAGCCAACGCGGCACGGTACTCGTGGGTTGCCTTGGTAATTGTTGCAATTAGTCAACAATTTTGGTAATAAATAATGCATTAAAAGTCACAGCCCGTCCCATTCCCCCACCCATTTGGAAGATACGGCTCTGATGATTCCCCGACAACATTACAGCAAAACTCTATATATATTTTTGTCTTCAAAGACCATGGACAGTCCAGTCCGTACATGGTTTTTTGAAAGAAAAGGTTTTTTGTTGAGAATTCTTGATTTTCGTGTTTATACCCTGCCAACCAAATGCCCGTTTTTCGTGGTTTTCCTTGCCATTTTCCATTCCGTTCTCTTCCCATCGTTTCGCTTTCTCTTTCTGCTCACCTGTCGCTTCTTCTCGTTCAGCGCCGTCTGCACTCTTTCGTCGTGCAATTCCTCAATTTGCTTGCGCTGCTCTTTGTTCTCCGCTTCGAGTGCCGCCACAGTCTTTCGGAATTTTGCGGTCCTTCGATGGGAATGCGTCACTCCAAAAAGTGCCGTCCCTTCCCTCCCATTTTCCCTCTCACATATTCCGTTTGTACTGCTCCGCCCCCTTGGGGTCCTTCTCCTTCATTGTGCTGTACCGTTCAAACAGTTCACTCCATTCCGTGATCACTTTGGTCACTTTCTTCCGATGGCGTTTCTCTAGACGTTCCTCCGCATCACGGAAACGTTCGTGCTCATTGCCTTGCGGGTCGTCCTTAAAGTACGGGTCCTGCTCGGCCTTTGCGTCCGCCGTCGTCTCCTTCTTTGCGGTTTTGTCATCTAAAAAGAGTAGATGATCAATTTTTGTTTTTTCCAATTCTATTTTCCCATTGTCATTTCTCGTTCCCTTTTTTAAATTCCTCTAAAATCCCTGATTCCGCCCAGATAATTTGCTAACCCGGTTCTTCCTCTTCGTCGTCATCGCCGTACTCCTCGTCGTCCTCGTCCTCCTCCTCTTCCTGGTCCTCGTCTTTGCTGTTTTTCAGTTTTGTCGCTGTTGCCTCTGCCTCCAAATCGACCACTTTTTCGATGCGTTCCTCCAAGTCGCGGGGACAGCAGACGAACTCCACTCCCCTGAACATGCTCAGCCCGCATGGCTCCAAAATTGCGAAGGAACGGAGGCGCATCGAATGGCCTTTGGAGTCCTTCTAAAAACAAGAAATATTATCTCGGGTAAAACGTCACCCCCCCCCCCGCTATAAATGCCTTTCTCGTGCATTCCTCCTCCGACTTGGAGTTCCAGAATTTGTAGTCGTTGCATTTGTCCCGACCAAGGATATGACTGAAGTGACAACGGTTTGGCACTTGCAATGATTCGGTCTCGAATTCTCCCGCTTAATTTTTTCAATTAAATTCCCTTTTTCCATTTGTCTTACCGATGCAACGGAATGGTCGGACGGTGAATTGGTGGCGACAGTCCGTGCCGTCCTCGCGGCACCAATGGCCAATTCGGGTCAGATGCGAATATTCGACGATGTTGGTGACCTTTTCGGCCGGGTATACCTTCAAAAGTTTTCGCATTCGTTCGCTCGCTTTGTCCATTTGCTTTACTTACCCTTTTGCAGTACTTCAAAATGTCGTACTTCCCATGCAAACAGCTCGCCACACTGCTCGGGTCGTCCTGCCAACGGCCCTCCGCGTTCATAAATTTGTTTCTGTAGCCGCACTGAAAGGCGACGAGCGGCATGAAATGTTCATGCTTTTTGCTGGAGGAGCTGCTGATGCTGCTGTGGTCCTTAAAAATGATTAAGTGAGCAAGGGATTTGCTGAAAATGTCAAAGATTTGCGTTTTTTGGATTTTCTCTAACGAAAATTCCATTCTTTTGTGAGTTGTATTCGGTTTACGTACCGCTTTACTTTCCGCGCCAAAAATGGTGAACACGAAAAACAAAAGCAAAAGTGCCGTCACGAAATGCGGCATTCTGCAAAGAAAAACTGAGGGACGGAAAAGAAAATCGGAGATTTGGCGGAATGAATCGGAGGATTAATCTCTGAATTTGAAATTTATTTTAAAGTGATATTAGAAGTTATATTAAAATGCTTAGAGATTTTATTGTAAAAATTAGAGTGCAGCGGGACCGGGAAATTTGGGCAAGACCGGGAACGGGACTTTTTGGGTTGAAAACCCGGGACTTTTTGGCTGGGAAAAAAGCCGGGAATTTCCCGGTCCCGGTCAAAACTGGTCAAAACCGGGACCTTGGTACTCAGTTGTCCGTGTTCAGGTCCCGGTCCCGCTGCACTCTAGTAAAAATGGAGAAAAGAAAATGGGATAGGACAAAGAGAAAAAGAGACGGACGGAGACAGAAGAAAGGCAGTGGCATTCCATGGCCAATGAATGCCCTCCTCGGAATGTTCGTTGAATTTTTCCTGCTTCGTTTTGCCCACTTCTCCCATTTCTCCCTTACGCTCGTATTGCCTTTGCGCACCATTTTCTTCTTCTGCCTTCGCTTCTTGCTTTTGTTCGTTGTCCGCTTCATCGCTTCTTTTATTTATGCCGCTTTCGTCGCCTCCGCCCTTTTCCCAGTGAAATAAAATAATTAACGGAGTGTGGGGACACTTTTTGTGCATTTGGTCCCGGAATGGATATTTGGCAAATGAATGTTTTGTAAGGCATTTCAGCAACATTTGAAAGAGAGAAATAGCCGGAGGGTAAGCGAGTGGGAAAGCGTACCGAAGAAGAGAGCGTAGAGAGCGAAAAAAAGGGGGGGGGGAGAGAGTGAGTGACGACTTCTGTTCCTCTCCTCCTCCCCTCCACTCAATTCTCTGTTTGTGCTCCTTTTCACTGCACTCGTCCGCGTCTTGACAATGCTCGGATGACTTTAGAAAAAAAAAATTAAGTTTTAAAAATATCAAATGCCAAAGAAAAAACCTGCGAGGCTGTTGAATTTTGAAGAGGAAAGGAAAGTGGTGAAAGGGAAATAGAGGGATGGCATTTGAAAGAGATTAAGCTTGGCTAATAGCAACACAAGTGGGATGCCATAGGCAATGGAAAGATACAGCAAACAAATGAGTGGCAATTAATGGGAATCCCATGTTGGGAATCCCCATCTCTGTAATTGGTATGTTGGGTCAATTGGCAGTGGACTTTGTAACGAATGGCAATGTTTGGGCAAGGAAGGGAAAAATGCTGAAAAGGAAATGCCATCATCAACCAACCACACAGCGGGAGGACCAGCTGGGGAGGGCGGGAATGTGAGAATGGGAAATGAATTAAGTTTAAGCATCTGAACATCGCATCCCGACTTTGTTCCTTTGCGGCCATTGTTTGGATTGGGCAAAGGCACCGAAAAGGGAGGGGAGGGGAGGAGAGGAGTAAGTGTTTAAACTTGGCGAGGAATGGCCAAATTGAGTCCTTTGGCCAGACAACCCTAAAACAAAAGTATAGACTCATTGCAGCGGAAATGTCGCAATTGGAGTAAAACGATGAATAGTCGCGAGGAATGAGCGGAGAAAAAGGAGGAGGGGAGGGATCACATCAACCCCTTCCCCTCCCATAAATACCTTAGCTTGGTGAGAGACGAAAAGACGTTAAGATTGGAAACGGCGGATGAGTGGGAATTTTGTGCCGCAAAGGCAAAGGGATGAAGAAAAGAAATAGCAACAGAAGAGGGAACGTTCATCCCTTAATGGGACAAAGCCTTAAAAAGAGGGAAATCCGAAGAAGAAAAAGGGGGACGGACGTACGAAAGGAAGGGAAATACTCCCATTTCATTTTCATTCATCGATGAACGCATTCCTCGCCTATTTTTCGTCCAAATGTCCATAATTAACTCAATGCCTTTGCCGCCTGTTGACCATTTTTTGCACGCACTTTTCATCAAAAATTGGGCCTTTTTGCCTCGGGCGAATGTCCAATTCCACGGCAAAACTGTGCAATTTATCCAACAAATGTTCCGACTCGAGCACAGAACACTTGCAAGTGTCAGAAAGGCGTTGGTTTTCGCACTGTTTGATTATGTGAGGGAAAACGGCGGAGAAAAGCGGCCGAAAGCGGTGGGTGGACAAAGTTTTAATATAAAATATGCTTTAAAAAATAATTTTCAATACAGCAGAAGTGACCTTTAGCAAGCAGCAGAAGAAAACTCCGACAAATGGCCAACAGAAGGATTGTTTTGGAGAGAAAAGGAGCAATAAATGAAAGCGTTGATCAGAAACTTAAAAAATGTTCAAAAGAAATGGGTGAATTAGCGAATTTTTGATTTTTGATGGAAATGGGCGCTTAAAAGGGGGCATTTGTTGACCTGGACAAGGGAAATTGCGTAAATGAAGAAGACGAAGGAATGGGAAAGGTGTGAAGAGAAGACAAGGATTATGGACGAAAAGCAAAGGATTAATAAAAGTAGCAAAGAAAAATGCAGAGAATTCGCTGTCAAATTGGACGAACAACGGAATCGGAGCCAAAACGAACAGTCGAATGGCACTTCTTTTCCGTTGTCCGGACAACCCCCGAGGGGTGGGGAATGATCCGACAGATAGCCAAATACAAAGAATAAAATGGCACCGAAATGGCAAAATTGTATACATAACTTTTTTAGTCACATTTGGGATGGTTGGGAAAGTATGAAAATAGGGAGGAGAGGGGGAAAAGGAGGAAAATTGGGCAAAGAAAAGAAATACGCAAAAAAATAAGGAAAAGGGAGCGGGAAAAAAAGATGAGAAAATGAAAAAGATGAGAATAGCCAATTAAAAAGGAAAGAAATGGCAAAAGAGAGAAAAACAAAGAAAAACGCAAAGGGAAAAGAGAAAAAGCGCAACGGATGAAAAGAAAGAGGTCCCTGAAAAAGTTCAAGGAGAGCAAAACGGAAGCGCGGAATGTAATGCAAGTCGATCTCCAACCCCCTAATTACCCTCCTAATTGCCGCCCCCCCCCCACTGAACTTCCGTCTCCCACTCATTGCGATCAGTGTTTACTTTTCCTCTTTTTACTTATCTTTTTAAAATGGCAGAGAAAACATTGAAAATGGGCGGAAGTCTGAAAAAGAGACGGGAATTTTTGACGAAATATCACAGCAGTTGGCATTCAAAAGTATGGTCTTCTTGCTTATTAAGGGACAAATTTATATTGTTAAAAAATTGCCTAATTTTGCTGCATTTTTCGTTTTTGTCCCATCGCCGCGTCCCTCGACAAACAAAAAACGATGCCCTTAAAAACGGAAACGCAAAAAACAAAATAAAACAAATGGAAATGGACGCCGCGCCGCGTTAGAATCAAAACAGCAGCCTTTGTCCCTTTTCAAATTCCGACTCTTTTTTTGTTTTTCCCACTGAATTAATTGGCCATTGTTATGGCGTGGTGGCCTTGTCAGTGTTTTCTGTTGGTGTCGATTTTGGATAGAGAGATAATGAAAAAACATCAACTCGTTGAGTTCGTCGTTGAGCAGCAGCACGGCGACGACGGACACGGAGGGCGAAAGTGAGTGGAGAGATTGGGGAATGAGCAGGGCCCGTTCATTTTCCATTTTCATTTGGCGCGATTCCCAAATTCTTATCGGCTTGTTTTCTTCCGAAGAGAATCAGGGATTAATGACAAAATGTGCTAAATGAGTGTCGACAACGGAAGTAAATCATCGGAGCGATCAGTGGGGAAAGTCTGACGAGAAGGGATGGAAGAACCACAGATAAAGCCAAGGAAAAATAAAAACAAATAATGATGGACATGGAAAATGAGAAATAGCGAGGGGGGGGGGGAAACGCCGAACAGATGGACAAACGAATTTAGTCCCTTCTGTGTAACAGTCATTAATTGCCTGCTCTTTTCCGTTTGTTTAAAGATGGAAACTCTTGTACAAAATAGACGTAATTTTTGTAAGAATTAAATTAATTTGTGTAAGCATTGGATTTACATTTGCCTAATTTTGTGATGGGGTAATTATGTAAAAATTAGTGGGACAATTCACCAAAAACCGAAAAAAGAAAGGGTAACGGAGCAAATGAACTGCTGCTGTCGGTCGATTGCTCCAAAGTTTTTCTGTATTTATCAATGATTGATCGACCGATTGGTGAGGCGGCGGCGAAAGGCGAGAAAATCACCAAATCATTTGTTGTGATCGTAAAGTTGCCCCAACACAACACAAATTTTCTCGACTGTTTGCCCAGCGGGAATTTTTGGAGAATAATTTGAGTGGAAAAGTGACCAAAATAAAGGGCAAAAAAAGCAATTCCTTTGTCTTTTTCAGAGTTCGTTGTTGAAATTTTAGGGTGGGGAATAAAGTCAAAGCCACGGGCAAATGAATGTGACGAATGAATGCAATTGCTGCTAATGGAAGGCTAATGGCTAACGGCGGCGGACCTTTCGTCACTTTGGTCCCATCGGCAGGAGGAGAAGCCGCGCTTTTCATTCAGCAGAAGTAATTGAATGTACACACAAAGAGGGGAGGGGAGGAAGAAGAGACGAAAGGAAAGGGAAAAAGGGGAATTGTGGTGGAATAGGATAGGAAGGTGAGGGAGGACAGAGCCATCCGACAGCCAATCCAACGGACGCTTCTCCTCCGCCCCCGCCCAACGTAGGGATGGGACCGGTTGGGGTGGGGCGGAAGGGACAAAAAGGGAAGTGAGGAAATGCGCCGGGGGTGACAACGTTTTGCAATCGATCGAATTAAATGGGTGAGAAAGTGGTGAGAAACACCAACAGCAGAAGCCCCTCCCCCGTTGGAATTGAAAGAGAGAGGAAGGGACAATCAGTCAAATGGGGGCAATCATTCGATCGGCTTTTGTCAGAAGGGCGGCGTCGTAAAATAAACAAGGCCATCGATATGGCCATTCTCTGAGAAGAGCAAAATGATGGACGCGGAGACTAAAATGGGCGGAGGGGGGAGGGACGACCGATTGATGAATGACCGATCACCGCTAATAAATGCCCCTACCCCTACCCCACCTGTCGGCAAATTTTCCCTTTTTGCCTATTTTTCTTATTCTGTGGAGTTACTGCTTACTTAATAAAAATATCCAGGAATGGATAAATGATTGAGTCAGCAAATCCGTCTCCAAAATAATTGACGGTAATTAGGGAGCGGGAGGGATGCCCCGAGGCCAAAGAATGAGAGAGACAGCCGCAGCCAAACAAATCGCTCAAGCGCCTTTTGGGTGTTGGAAAAATTCCCAAGAAATCACACATTATTTAATGGACATCAAACAACAGACAATCTCCTTTTGAGGGGATACAAACATATGGGGCAGGGACGTGCAATTATTGCGGGCAAAAAAGGGGGGGGATGAATGAACGAATGGACGACGACTCTCACCATTCCCACCCCGACACTCTTCCCTTCCCCCCCCCCCGATCCTTCACAAATCGAATCGATTGAATGCGATTGGGCGTATTGGGATTAATTGGATGGAGGGATCGGTGGATCTGTTTGGTTTTGGGGATGAACGAATGTTACGAATTTACTCGTCTTTGAGCGTTTGTTGGTTGGTCTCTTACAAATTAAACCCAAACGAATTCGTCTGCCGATTTGCAAAGGAAAGGGAAGAGAAGAGAAGCGGACGATGGATTATTTAAGGATGGGATGGTTGGAAGAGAAAAAAGCAGAAAAAGTGGCGGCGAGAGAAAGAGGGCGGTAGAGAGTGGGGAGAAAGGGAAAAGGGAGATGAACAAAGCGAATGCGCAAGAAATCCCTGTGAGGACGAGGAACCGAAAAGAAAGGCCAGAGGACAGAGAAAGGAACAAAGAAAGGGCAGGGACAGAAACGAGAAAAAGGGAAGAGGGAAAGAGAAGGGAAGGGAAGAGGGAGAGGAGGGAAACAGAAGGTTAAGGGATAGGAATTGACAGACGGACAAAATTTGAGAAACGAAGCGAAATGTCGCAACACACCGACAAAGGAGAAACGAGAGAAATTTAAAATGAACATTTTTCCACCTTTTAATTTAGCACACTAAATTAGGTGTGTAATTAGGTAATTATTTTCTAATTTAAAATTTCCGCTCTCTGCGAGTGTTTTCCCTTCCCTTCCATCCATCACTTTCCTTATCTTTTCTTCCTCCTTCTCTTTTCCCTTTCGGTTCGCCCCTTCTCTTTCCTTTACACTTTCCATTTTCATTTGTTTCTTTCTGCCTTTCCGTCATTTGCTTTGCATTTTTAGGCCATCGGTCGGACAGATTGCGGCCGATGGCAGAAGAATCTGTGCCCAGCGGACAAACATTCAGTGCCACGGTCAGTTCATATGGTTATCATGGGGCCTTGACTAAAGTACACCCGTTGTATTTGCTAATTTTCTAAATTTCCTCCCAAAAAATCAAATTTTAAAAAATGCCCAACTTTCATTTAATATTCAGGTCGGGTTGCTCTACGTGTTCAATTTGATCGTCGGCACCGGGGCCCTCGCTTTGCCGCGGGCCTTCCAAACGGCGGGTTATCTGCTCGGGCCCCTTCTGCTCCTTATTTCCGCATTTACGAGGTCAAATTCAAACGATGGAGAAAAAACGAAAAAAAACGGATTAATCTTTTGGTGAAAAATACGCATCTCTGCACAGAGAAAAGTCTACTTTCGATGAATCTTTTAGGTCAATTTTATATTTTTATTATACTTAAAACTTTTACTACTAATTTGAATCGATCAAAAATAAGAAACTTTGTTTTGTTTTTGAATACATTGGCGTTTTGTTTCCTCCACATGCATTTTTGTTTTCCTTTTTCTAACTAAACAAAATGTTATCCCAATTCACAATTTACCCTTTTCAGTTATGTTTGCGCCACTTTCATTTTTGAATCGATGGCAATTGCCAATTGCGTTTTGCGAAGGGCACCGCCTCGTGAGCAATTGCAGGAGGGTGCCTTTGTGGTGGAGGACGATGTGCCGTCGAGTGCGGACGGGGAAATGAGCGAGGTTCGCGTAGGAAGTGTCGTGGTGGACGCGGACGGCTCCTCCGAACAACGCTTCTATTTCCCGGCAAACCCCGCGGGCGCATCGGCGTACATTCAGTCGCAAAACGAACGCCGCGGGCAAACGCCGACCGAATCCGATTTCGAAATCGAAAGGAGAATCGAAATTGTAACGCAATGCGATTTTGGCTTAAAAATATTACATTTGCTTGTCAGAGTGAAATGGCCCATTTGTTTCTGGGACAGTCGGGCACCATTCTCTCCTATCTTTTGCTCACCATTTATCTGTTCGGCGACCTCGCGGTGAGAATTTGCATTTTTAATTTCAAAAGCCTGAAGCATACATAGTTCAACTAACTGCCATAATAAATATTAGGATTTGGTTCTCTCTCAGTTAATGTAACAGAAAAGTATACTTTGGGAAAAGATGTTTTTTTTATGGAGAAAATGAGTGTCATCAAATTGTCGGGTCGGAGAAACATTTGCTTTGCCCCAATTCACGCTTTTTTCTCAAAATCACTTGTTTTTCAGTCCTAAATTTGCCTTTTTCCAATGCTTTTGCTTTATGTTCGTCCCCATTCTTTTTGGGTACTTTCCCATTATGAGACCACAAGCCAAAATTTTAAAAAATCAACTAAGGTGCGCGGTTGCATTACTTTGGAGGCATAAACATAAATTGCTAATTTATGCGGTGGGAATGTGGAATTTGCGCGCCCTTTGTAGATTTTTTTAAATTTTTGCTTGTGGTCTCATAATGGGAAAGAACCTCTTTTTGCCTTCTCTTCTGATATTGCCCCTTTTCTCAGGTGTATTCCTCCACTGTCCCCAAGTCCCTTATGAATGTGATTTGCTCTTCGCTGAATGTTTCTGCCGTTTCCATCAGTCCCTTCTCCCCGTGCCATTCTCATCCAAATGATCTTTTCCATTCGCTCAGTCGCTTCGCCGTTTATCGCATTTGCATCTTCGCTTTTCTCCTCTTCTGTCTGCCAATGGTTTTTCCCTTTTATTCCAATAAAATTGCTAATTCTCTTGTTCAGATTTTGATGGGAATCACTCGGACGAAATGGCTTCAATTGGCCACGACTCTTTCGAGATGGACAGGCGAGAAAATGGGGGGGGATTAAGTTAATTGGTGAAATTGTATCAATCACTTAAAAATTGACAATTTTAATGTAAAATCTTTTAAAATATTTCGTCCTTTTTTGATTTTTTCCTCCAAAAAGTTAAATTTGCTCATTTCGGATCGCAAATCCATTTATAAATTTTACAAAATAAAAAAAAATTATTTCACGGCAACGCCGTTTTTCGAAAATTTTTGACGAGGAAAAAGAAAACGTCACACGCCGAGGACGGCACTCCGTCCGAGTCGTCAAAGTATGGGATTTCCCTGCAACAAAGCCGAGAATTGGGTCCTTAACACAAACCATGGGCCCAATCTCACGCCGTTTGTTGCCAAACAATTGGAAAGGGGCAAAAGGTGCTTTCAGCCGCTGGGCATTTGCCGTAAGCGAAAAGCAAATTTGTTCCCACAATTTACAATTTTATTACCAACTATTTGGTTTTAAATTTATCCTACATTTGCGTTGGTTTAGCCTTTTTGCTGATGATTGTCTTGGCCATCGCCCAATTGGCCCACAACGGCCCAAAGGGTTCGCCGGCACCTGTTAATTTTCACGGCTTCGGATCTTTGTTCGGCGTCGCCGTTTACGCCTTTATGTGCCACCATTCACTCCCTGCTCTGATCACCCCAATTAGGCGAGTGCCTTCGCCCAATTTGCTCACATTTTGCCCTGTTCAGGAATAAGCATCATTTGAGTGCCAAATTGACTTCCGTTTACTCTCTCGTTTTCCTTTTTTACTGCGCCCTTTCTTTGAGCGGTGCCTTCACTTTTGCGCATGTCCAAGACATTTACACCATCAATTTTCTCGTCCGTTTTCTCTCCCATTTTTCCTGTATTTTCGCTTCCTTTCAGCACGACGAACAAACGGGCGGTCTTCTGAGACTGACCGATTACTTTTTGGCACTGTTCCCCGTCTTTATGCTCACTTCCTCCTACGTAATTGTGGCCATTACGCTGTGCAATAACATCCGCGTGCTCGGCACTTTGTTTGACCGTTGCAAAAGGGTCGGGGGGACGGACGGAAGAGCAAAGTGAGTGACCGATCGGAGAAGGGATGCCCTAATTGGCTTTGGGTTCCTCTTCTTCGTAATTGATGGTGCCCTCCTTTTCAGTGCTTCTTCCGTCAATGAGGAGAGTGAAGCGCTTTTGTCCGACTTTGCCCACCAAATTGGCATTTCCTCGCCCCGTCCCCCTCACTTTCGTCCCCTCTCCCCCCATTCCTCGTCCCTTCCCACACTCTTCAAACAATTGGCCATTCCCTTTTTGGTCGTGGCATTTCCTGCACTGATTTCCTTCTCCACCGACAATGTGCTGCTCCTTGCTTCAATCACTGGTAATAGTCCAACTTTTTCATTGTCCGTCTCTGATCACTTCTTCCGATCACTTTTCGTTCACTATTCCTATTACAATATTTATTCGTTTTGATCACTTCTTTCGGTCTGTTCAGGCAGTTTTCCCGGCGTCGGTGTTCAATTCGTTCTGCCGACTCTCCTCGTTTTGGGCGCCCGTCGCACTCTGTCCGTCCGACTTGGCCCTTCCACGGTGCCCCTCCCCTTCCGCTCGCCCTTCGCCCATTGGTTTTGGCCCTTTGCCATCCTCGGCTGGGCCTGTTTTGCCATTGCTGTGGTCGCCTCCACTCTTTTCCATTTGGACTAATTGAAAACATAAGAATAATTTTTATCCCAAATTATGTTTTCTCATTTGACCTTTTCCCCATTTCTCTGTTCATTTGTTTTGTACACCTCAGAAGCATTAGCCAAAGGACGGCTTAAATTTTGTTAGCATTCCCACTGAGCATTAGTAACTGTTATTTATTTACTCATAATATAATAATTCTGAATTGTTTGTCCATTTGTCTTCCCCACTTTTCTATTCTTTGTTATTTATTGGTTTTCTTGTCATTTTTCCTTTTCTGGTGCCATTGTCATTTATTTTTGAATTTTCTATTTTTTATTTTTCTTTAATTTTTTAACAAAAATAAAAACATTTTCTATTTTCATTTAAAAGAGTTGACAATTGCATGGTTTGAAATGTGTCAATTTTGTATGCTAACATACAATGTAAATGGGCATTTAATAATAATAATTGATCAAAGTGAGGGGAGGGGGAATTGTACGAGAAAAGGGAGCAGCGGAGCGGGGGGGGAGAGGGAGTTCCGAATTTCATTTTCGTTTCGTCCCACAGCTTTGGCACCTCAAATTCGGCCACCTTTTTCTTTCAATTCAACCATCGCCAGTGAATGGGCAAACAATCGGCGGATGGAAGGAACAAAAGGAGGAGAAAAGGGGGAGACGGAAGAGTTGGGGGGGGGGGAGGGGAAGAGAGCAGACCAAAAGGGGCGGGGGAGAAGTAACACTTCATCACTTCACTTTCTGCTGCTGCTGTTCTTCGTCCGTCTCGCGCTACGCTTCTCCATTTGTTCGTTCGTTCGCTTTGCTCTTCCTCCGTCCTTTTCCTCCCGCAGTTTCTTTACGAATTTGATGTTTAAGGGGTGTCACCCGTCTTGGCATTCGCTCACTTTTGGCACTCATTGTTCAGCTGGGGCATTTAATAATTGTTTCGCATTGGCATTGGTCATGCTTTTGGCATTGGCATTGGTCATGCTTTTGGCATTGGCATTGGTCATGCTTTTGGCATTGGCATTGTAATGCTCCTCCTCTCTCTTCCTCCAATTTTCTTTTCTCTTCCAATTACGCTCCTTTTTCTTTCCTTTCTCTCATTTTCCCTTGTGAAAGGTGAAAATGCGTACCAATCCGACCAATTAAGGACACTCATTTTGTTAATGATCGTCAGATGAGCAAAAGGGGGAGGGTCATTAGCAGCAGAAAAAGCACAACATTTCCATCGAACGACGCTTTCGCCGCCTTTGCCTTGCATTTCGTTGCTTTTCCTTCTAATGATCATTCTCACATTCTATCACTCTCTTCTGCCCCGATCAAAAGGAACCTCCTTCTCCGCCTCCCACCCAAATTGAATTTTGCTGTCAGCTTGATCAGTCCATCTCTCTTCTGCTGCTGTCCGTTATTTTCTCTCTCTCTCTCTCCTCGCTCTCTCTTTTTCTCTTGTCTCCTCTATCTCCCTCTATCCGTCACTTTTTCCATCCCTTTCCACGTTTCTTCTGAGGAATTTCTTCTTCCGCGCACCCACCCCATTTTCGTCCCCTCCTTTATTCACTCACACTGATGGCAAAGAAGTTAATGAACGAATGGTTGAATTGGATGGACATTCGAAAAGGGAAAAGACAGCGAATTAAAATAAGTTTACAAAAAATAATTAACAAAAGAAATCAAATGAAATCAGCAGAAGAGTGCCAACAATTTGTTAATTTGTTGCTTTTTATTTTCGTAAAAAATAAATGTACAAAAAGCAAAAAAAAACAATGGAACGAACACACACATTAATTAATTGATCAATTAGGAGGGCACTCTTTTGGCGCTTCTCTCTTTGCCGCGTTCGGTGGTGCCTTTCCCTCACTTTTTGATCACTTGGACAACGTCTTCGTCGTTCAGCAAATGGGTTTTGCCCACACTTTGCGGATTGTGTTTTACGCTGCTTCCCCAGACGAGGGCACTTAAGCGAACAATTCCTTCCGATTTTTCACAAAATCAAAAAAAAAGTTTTAACATTTGAAGTCCTTTGACAGACTTTTGTGAATTTTCATACCTTAATTAGCAAATTCATTTAATAATATTTGTTTTATTCCTTCCATCCTTTCATCACGGCGAAGGGATGAGAGGAGAAGAAAGGCAGCAGCAGCAGCAGCAGAAGAAGAGGCGATGACCTCCCCGATTCTCTCTTCCTTTTCCCCCGCAAATTCCCCCGTCCCTTCCAATCCCTTCTCACTCAAACCACAATTCCCAGCAGCAACAGCAGTTCCAATTACTCAACTCATTCATTATATGTAATATCATCATTTAAAGTTAATTTGATGGTTCGCTATATTTCAAAATTAAAATTAAGAAAAGGGATGGAAGTCGCTCATTCTTTTTGATTGTTTCTGAATTTACAAAACATTGTATGTATTTCCCCCCCCCCCCCAATTTCCTTCGCCATTCAAATGCTTTTCCTTTCCCTTGGGGGATGCCATTTGTATTTGCTTTCACTTTCATCAACGACCTTCCCTTTTATTTAAGTTTGTTTTCGCGGTCACACTTAATTCGGCATCATTTGCATCTTCCACACTGGAGTGCCAACAGCAGAGGCAACGGCACTGAAGCGAGTGCCAAAGAGACGAAGCAGTACACGCAGCACAACAACTGCTGGCACACTCACTGTCGGTGTGCCCACTTCATTTTCCCCACTCTCTCCGCCTTCCACCGATGTGGTCGTCCCCCGTCCTCCTCTCCATTTCCACTATTTTCGCCTTGCTCGGCTTCACGCTAATGCTTCTAGCGGGCGGATCGGACAATTGGCTTGAATATCAGGTGGGCACGGAAAAACGGAGAAGCGCCCGGGAGAAAAGCCTTTTTTGGGGGGGGGGGGTGATGGTCACTCACTGCTTTGGCACAGTTTGTTTGCTTTTGCCTGTCCAATTACGTCGCCATAATAAATGTTAAAAAAATGCTTTTAAATACCGTATGAGTCCCGGAACAGTGGTGAGAGTGGTGAACTCATAGTCCGCAACTTCGGAATTGACACCGGAAATATTGGACAAAAGGGTCGATTTGCCAACGGAGGGAAAACCTAAAGAAGCAAATAAATGGCAGAGGATTAATGTTGGCATAATTGCAACAATTTATGGTATAATGGGGAAACCAAACAATAGCCTTGAGAGAAGCATTTTTGGTGGTTAAGGCCAATGAAACAAAAGGAGAAAATCAATTAAAAGGAATTTGGAATGAGTGGCGGACGCATTGGACGGACTGTCCCCCGAGCGGTGAAAGCCTTGACCTTCTTCCGATACCCACCCCTACCTAAACGCTGACTACAATGCGCATCTTCAGCAAAATGCTCAAACGGAACGAAGAAAAGGCAAAAGATGGTCACGAAAAGAGAGAGAGAAAGAGGGGGAAGAGAGAGGAGGGAAGAGAGAGGAGGGAAGACAGAAAGGGAAGAGAGAGAGGAGGGAAGAGAGAGGAGGGAAGAGAGAGGAGGGAAGAGAGAGGAGGGAGGAGAGAGTCAAAAAGTGCACTATAAAATAATCGAAATTTGATAAAATGGGTGTGCGCGCGATCCGGTTGGGCCCGGAGCCAATGCCGCGGCATTGGCCCAAAACGCGGGATCCCCAAATAAATGCTGCGATTAATTCAGTGATTGGCTTATTAGAGTCCGAGTAAAAGTGTGGCAAAGCAAAGAAACGCAACAATTGATCAGATCCCCGATCACAAACTGATCATTCCCGATCTCTTCCCCCAAATTTTATATTGGTAACAGGTGGGCGGGTCGGGCGCCAGCGGCAAGAAAAGGACCAAAAGAAATGAATTAGGAACAACAGACAAAGGGGAGAGCAGACAGAGAAAGGAAATGTGGGAGAGATAACAGGGGGAAGAAGCGAAGGGCAGTCAGACATAACATTTGACTCAATTTTAACCGGTGAATTTTGCTTGAGGTCGACCGCCAGTTTCTGGCAGTGCACAAAACCGAATTGGGCCCCAAATACGTCAAAGAAGTGAACACAGGTAAAGAACGGCACAGACCAACGGCACTTTCTCTTTGGCTTTTCCTCCTTCAGACCCTTTGTTCTACTCTCGACAGTATGGCCTTCTCCACATTTGCTTCCCCGATCTCGTCCCAAATGGTTCGCAAAGACGCACAAATTGCCAAATGATTAAGCGCCGTTCCTTTAGAAATCGGCTCTTACGTTTGGTTTGGCCAAGTGTGCATCTCCAATGCCGACTATTGGCCCAGTTCCAATGTCACCCAACGATTCTCCCCAACCCAGGCAACTCAATCATTCAAAATGCCCCATCATACATCTCCTCCCTCCCCCTTTTTTTCGCCCTTTCCCAATGCTTTTCCTCCGATTGCCAATTCCCCCCTCCGAGCATTGTACGTCGTCTTTGGTTTCTCCGTGGCGTTCACATTCTCTTCGGCATCGGACTTTTGCTCAGTGCCTTTGCCCTCCTCGTCGGCATTTGCGGCTGCTGTTGGCGAAGTGCCAAACTTATCTTCTGGACCAGTCTCCTCTTTCTTTTCGCCGGTATCCCCCGCGGCGCCGTCCCTTTGGCTTCGTTTAGCGTTTACTCACTTTCAGTTCTGCTACTGATCGGCGCAATGCTTTTGTGGCATTTTGTCAATTACATGGACCGGAAAGTGATCGACGTGTTCCCTTTTTACATGGATTGGCCCAAAGTTTGTCCGTTCGCTCCTTTGCTCATTACACAAAATTAGTCAATTAATTGACAGATTAATTAAGGCGTTGAAAAGTGCCACCCAAATCACTTTCGGTTGGTCCTATGTCACCGCGTGGGCGGGCATCGCTTTTTTGGTGTTCACCGCCCTTTTTCTGTATTTCTCTCAACGAGCAATTCGTGACGAAGAGAACGAACAGTACGAACAGAAGCACGCGGCGTATTTCCAACATTATTATCAGCAGCAACAACAGCAGCAAGTGAGTGAATGAGCGGTGATCAGAAAAAAAGGATACAAGAGAAGAAAGAGAGTGATCAGAAATTATAAAAGGAGGGAGTGATCAAGAGAGGAGTGATCAAAGAGAGGTGATCAGAAAAAGAGGGACAAAAAAAGAAGAAAGAGGGTGATCAGAAATTATAAAAGAGGGAGTTATCAAAGAGAGGTGATCAGAAAAGAGACAAAAAACTGGGATGATCAGAAACAAGAAATAAAAGTGATCAAGGATAACGGAAATAAGATGCCAAAAAAGTGAACAGAAGAAAAGGGACCATCAGAAACAACAAAGGAGGGAGTGATCACGGAGTTACACAAGATGCGTTGATCTTAAAAAGGGCAAAAAAGAGCATTGATCAAAGAGAGATGATCAGAAAAATGGGGTGGAAGAAGGAAGAGACCGGAAACAAAGAGGAGTGATCAGAGAAATAAAAGGGAGTGATCAAAAAGGTAATCAGATTAAAAGAAAAGTGCAAAGGTGCTAGGACGAAGTGACAAAAATATCAGTGTTTGTAATAATTAAATTTAATTATTATTTAAATTTTATTTGTAAATAATAAAGCATAACTTAGCTTAAACTTAATCAAATTTATTCATCTTGGTATTATAATGTAGCTCTACATATTCTCTACTATTTATGTAGTTTTTAAAAAATTGTTAAAATTTAAAAAAGTTGTGACCAAAAACTTCCAAAAAATTTAGACTCAACAATTTACCCTAACTTTTTTGAAATTCAATAAATTTTTTCGAAATTTAACTGAATAATAAAGAAATCTTTGGGCTATCTTTTCATATCAAATGTAATGCGATTAATTGAATGTTTGAACAATTTTCATGCATTTAAACGACCTTACTTTTTTGGATGACCATAAAAATATAACACTATTAATTCCTTCATAACTTATTTCAGAAAGAACCAATTTTAATTTTATTTATATAATTAGATAGCCCAAATATTTCTTTACCAATCAGGAAGAGGACGGACGAGGAAGACGCACTTTACCAACCATTGAAGGAAGAGAAGGAATGGCCAAGCAAAGGACGAATGTCAAACGGAAAAGGCGAGGACAGGGGGACAGAGGAGCAGCTCAGAGGGAGACGGGACGACGGAGAAAGCCATGTTGGACAGACACCACTACGAAAGACTGTTGGAATCACCGGCGGGGGGAAGGCACGACTCGTCAAAAATCAGGAACAACGCAACGCCAAAAATAATTTTGAATGACTGACAAACGGCGGATGGATCAGCTCACTCATTGTTTAAACAATTCAACTGCTGTTTTGTATATTGTAATTGACCAATTGTTTTTGTGATAAATTAGTTTTTTTTTGATAAAAATAAACTCACCGACAAATCCAATGCGTGCGTCGCCTGTCTTCGCCACGTCGAACCCTTCGCCGCCGCCGCCTCCCCCGCCACCTAAACGGAGGAATAAAAATTAAACAATTTACTGGGAATTGAATTTTAAACCTTTGGGGCTGATTAATTCTCGTCGTAATTTGGCTAATCGTGCTTTCAGTAAGCCAAGGTGACCCTTAAAACAAATTCGCATGAGAATCAGTATTTTGTCAGTAAATATTAATATTCTTTTAATTTTGTCCAGTTAATCCAAGTATAGTAATATTAGATTGTAATATTAGGTCTTATCATAAAAAATGATCGTTTTTTGTTTTTTCTTTTTAAAAGTTGCTAATGGAAACAAAATTATGTAATATCTGATGATAAGCTTTAAAATGAGACATTAAATTTGTTCTTAAATCGTTTAAAAAATATGAATTTAAATAGAGTTTGGTCAAAAAAATTAGCATACTTTTTACATCAAAAAAGCAAAATTTTTGGTCGTTGTAGATGACATGTAACTTGGTCAATTTATCAAATTCTTAGTGCTTAACAAGATAAAATTTAAATTTAAAAACCTGAAAAGAAAACTAAAACTTTTTTAGTTTGGCCAAAATTTGGAGTTTGTTAGCATCAACTCCTATTAATGGTAATTAATTGAGACGAAATAAAGTTCATTTGATTCGTTTTTTTGTGTAAAAAGCGATCATTTTTTTTTATATGAACAAGACTTAATTTTGTAAAATTCTATGCCTACCATCGTCGCCTTATTCCTTTGCGTCCTCGCCGGGGGGGGAGGATGAAGGTGACTGACCGATCAGCACTGATAAACACTGACGAAGCACATGCATTGCGGAAAAGAAAAGTGAAATTTGTGCGGCGATTGAAAGCACATCCAATCCAAGAGTCTTGCACCAAAAAATGCCAAAATTTGGAACAATCAAAATCATTTTCATTCCAATTTCATTGCGTTTTTCAATGCCTTTGCCTTTTCAGATCGCCCTTTTATCAGTGCTGATTAATTAATTTTGCCGAATGTCCCTTCCCTTTTCCCCCTCTCGCCCTCCTCTTACCGCCCCCTTTCTCTTCCCTCTGATTTTGCTCCTTTTTTCCCTTCTTTCTCTTCCTTTTCATTCTTCCGCTTCTTTTTTTGGCCATTCGTCCAAGTTTTTGTCTTCTGCTGAACAGTTCGCCCGTGATAATTACGCAGATTCGGCCGAACATTTCGACTCTTTGCTTCTGGGGACGGAAGGGGACGGTGGCGGAGGAACGAACGGAGTGCCGGAAGGGGCGGAAGAAGCGCAAATGGTGCTGGAGGGGACGGCGGACGAAGCGGGCGGAAACGCCGCGGAAGAGGAAGAACAGCGGGAGGACGGAGAAGAGATGGACGAGGAAGAGGAGGAAGCGGAAGAGAAAGTCATCATCCCAACAAATGGAAGAGATGAGGAAAGAAAAAGAGTGACAGAAAAGAAAGTGAGGGGCGAGGAGGAAGAGAAAAAGGAAGAGAGAATCAGAATCACCCACTCAAATGGAAGAGAGGGAAGAAAGAACGGAAGGGGAAGGGATGAACAGGAAGAAAGAGAAGGAGGAGAAGAAAAGAAAGAAAGGAATAGAGAGAAATATAAAGCGGAAGAGAAAACCATCCCAAAAGGAAAAGAAGGATTAGCAGGAGGAGGAGGGAGAGAAAACGGAAGGAAAGGAGTGGGAGACGGAGAGGAAGAGAGACGCACTCACTCATTTGGAAGAATGAAAGAAGACGACGGAAGCGGAAACAGGACAAAAACAGAGACGGAAGGGAGCAGGGAGACGGACAGATGGCAGTTGAACACCATCGATGGGGCCGGGGACGGCAAAAGTGGGAAGAGAGCAGAGAGAGAGAGAGAGATAAGAGAGATAAAAAGAGAAGGCAGTCGGAGACGGACTAATTTCGGGTGCCGCAACGGAACGGTGCCATCCCAAGTTGGACTTGGTCTTTCTGCTAGACACCAGCGGGTCCATTGAACAGCTCTACCGCGAACACGTCCGATGGGCCGTTTCGCTGGTCGAATCATTGCCATTGGAAAGGGACACAGTAAGAGAAACGGTGATCGATGATTTGATGTGCAACATTTCCAATCACTTCCTTTTTGATTGGATTTCCGATCATTCGCTCCCTTTTCGGTCCGAGTCGCCGCCGTTCAATACGCCGGGTTTCCCCTCACCGAATTCGCCCTCGGCACTTATCCCTCAGCGGAAGACATTCGCCAACACTTTCGACGGATGAAATTTCAGGCGGGCGGCACGCGTACCGGGTCAGAAGAACAAAAAAAGAAATTTGATAAGTGACTGACAAATGAGTTAAGGTACGCACTGAGAAAGGCCGAGTCGGAACTGTTCAGACCGGACAGAGGAGCAAGGCAAAAAAGAGGGAAAAAATGGGAAAAGAGAGGGGAAAAGACAGCATTGGCATTACGAAGAAATGATTGCAAAAGTGGCAAAGAGATTACTAAAAATGGGAAAAGCACAACGAAGAAAGTCTCTTCAGAACCATCGGATGTTGAGGGTTTGAAGAATGAAACGATTTTCTTTTTGAACAATAAAAAATACTACTTTAGTTTTCACATCTTGTCCATTATCTGAACAATTAATTTCGCGGGCTGAAGTCGATCCTGAGATTTGTTGGTTCAAATTGCGGACACTTCCGTAAACTCTGTTGTTGATCGTAAGTTGCAACGCTTTTTATACGTTTTAAAAAGAGAGGGAAAAGAGAGGGAAAAGAGAGGAAAAAGGGGAAAAAAGAAGAGAAAAGGGGGAAAAGAGAAAATGATAATTAAAAATGGGAAATGTATTAAAGGGCAGAAGCAGGAAAGATAATCGTTTTGTTCACCGACGGATTGAGCATCGACGACCCTTTGAAGCCGGCCAAACAGCTGAGAGAGCATAAAAATGTGAAAATTTTCATCGTTTCTATTTTCGACGATGCGCTCCCTTTTCACGCCGAGCTGAACAAAATTTCGGGGAAAGAAGAAAATATTTTCGGGTGAGAAAGTTGGCGAAAATTTAATTTAAAAAATATATATTTTGACAATTCAAATTTCGGCCCGGGCCCCGAAGAATTGGAACGTTTGCGCGCGGCACTGCTAACGGAGGCGGAGAGGGCACAAGCGTGCATTCGAATCGGCGATCAGTTGCCATTCCACGGACCGATCGGAGGACATTTCACCGGCAGAATAACAGATGATCAACAGAGAATGGAAGTGGAAAGAGTAGGGGGAGAGAGAAGCAGAGCAGCAGAGACATCACCAGAAGGAGGAGACGGACGAGAAACAGAGAAGGGGAAAGAGAGAAAGGAAGTGGAGAAGAGAAACGAGGAACAAGGCGGGAGAAGGGAAGAAAAGGGGGAAGAAAGTGGGATGAGAAAGGAAAAGGAAGAGAAAAAGAAAGAGGAAGTGAAACGAATGGAAGAAGAAGGCGGAAAATGGGGGAATGAGGGAGATAAGAAAGAAGATGGAAGGGAGGAAGAGGAAGAGGATAATGGGAGCGAGAAGGAAAAGGACAGAGAAGGAGAGAGAAAGGAGAAAGGAAGAGGACAAATGGAGAAGAAGGAAGAAGAGGTGGAAAATAAACAAGAGGAGGAAAAGAAGAGGAGGGAAAAGGCGGAAGAGAAAAACAAAGAGGAGGAGGAAAAGAGAAGGGAAGAGGAGGAGACAGATGGAACAAAAAGGAAGAAAGAAGACGGAATGGGAAGAATAGAGACGGATGAATTTGAAGAGGAGGAGAAGAAGAGAGAGGAAGAAAAAAGAAAGGAGGGAGAGAAAGGAAAGGAAGGAGAGAAAGGAAATGGGAGAGAGGAGGGAGAGAAAGGAAATGGGACGAAGAGAGAGGAGGAAAAGGAAGAAACAAATCGAAGGGAAGAAGCGAAGAAAAAAATCGAAAAAAATGGGACGAAAAAAGGAAATTGGACACTTTCTGCGGAAGAAGAAAAGCAGCAGCAGGAAGAAAAAGAAAAAGGAAAAGAGATTAGAATTGAGGAGGAAAAGCAAAGGGAAGAGAAAGAGACAGTGCCAATGACAACGACGGCGAAAGTGATCATTTTGCAGAGGGACAGAGAGAGAAAGGCGAAGAAATGGCACCGGAAGAGAGGTAAAGGGAGGGGGGGGGGAGGCGAACGGGGGAGCACGCCTGGTTTACGGTACTATGTCAAAACACAGTATGCCAATCAATGGATGGGTCGGTGCGTGGGTTGAGAGTTGCTTCCGATCAGTTGATCATCCCCCTCCCCTTCAGATAAATTTCTCCTCGAAAGTGATCGGCCAACACCTTTCCCAAGTGATCATTCGTCCTTCTCTTCTTCTTCCCCCGCCGTTCGTTCTTCCCCCTCTCCTTCGCCTTCTCCATCTCTCCCCCCGTCGTTTTCTTCTCCAAATTCGTCCATTGTTTTTATCGAAAATCTGCCAATTTTGCAAAATCTGTCAAAAGATTGTCGATTTTGGGAAAATCAAACTGATCAAAATGTAATAATCAAAGAAAGCCGCTCTTCTGCTGAACAGCTCCAATCAGTCGGTGCGGATGAGCAAAAGAGAAGGCAATCTGATCAAAGCGATGGCAAGGAAATAAAGAAGAAAAAAGGCATGGAAAAAAAGGAGGAGGAGGAAGAAAGGAAGGAAAAGGAGAAGAAGAACGAGAAAGATGAAGAGGAGAAAGAGAAAGGAGGAAAATGGGAGGGGGAAGAGGAAGGGAAGGAAATGGAAAAGATAAAAAAGGAAAAGGAAAAGCTTATGAATGAATATGAAAAGGAAGAGAAGAAGGAATGGAAGGAAAAGGGAAAACAGGAGGAGGAGAAAGAGGAAAGGGAAAAGGTGGAGGGAGAAGAAGACGAAGAAAAAGAGGACAATGAGAAGCAAGAGAAAGAGGGAGGTAAAGGGGACAGAGAGGAAAAAAGGAGCGGAGAGAAGGAGGAAAAGCAAAGCCAAAACCGGACATTGGAAGGAGCATCGGACAATGGAGAGGAAGGGCCAATCCATCAGAATGTTAGAGGGGACGCGAAAGTCGAATGGAATCAGACAGAAACCGAACATATCACGACAGAACAAAACCGGCAGGGACAGAAGCACAACTTTGGTTGGCCATTGTTTTTTGTCTGTCATTGGCAAAAGGGCCTTTGGGGCGGCGAATGGCGGCCAAACCTTTCAAAAGGGCCTTTTGACTTCTTAAAATTCGACCGAACGTCGGTTTTTTACCATTTGTTTTAAGGCAATCTTCCCCCTCGGAATAAAACAACGTCAGAAATATCAACAATTTGTGATATCGCTTCTGCTACTGACTGTGGGCACGAAAATGGACAGAGAGAAAAGCTTTTCCGAGGGGCGGGTGGCGACGGCACGGCACGGGAAGAAACTAAAGACCAAAGAGATGGAACGGCACAATCGGAGACGGACAATGGGCCAGACACTGATCAGGTGCGAGACAATCAGTTAATTGTAGTCTCGACTAAATGATCAACAAATTCCCATTTTTGTCCGTCACCGTACCATCAATGGCAACTGCAAATGCTTCATTCTCTTCCCTTTCATCTGTCGAACGGGCGGACGACGTATTCGAAGTGCCAGCGGAAGAAGAGAAAAATGAGCAAAAAGAAAGAAAGGGCGAAAAGGAAAAGGAAAAAGAGGCAGAAAAGGCAACAGAAGGTACGACGCGAAATTGGAGCAGTTCGGACGGACCATCTGCTGACCCGCCTTTGGCATCTGATGAAAGCGCACCATTTTCACCAATGGCAAATGGCACCGCACCGGAATTATTAATTCGGCCAACGCCAACAGAAATTTCTTCGGCGGAAGCAGAGAATTCAACGGCAAAAACAAAGTGAGAAGCATTTGGGAATTTTTAATTTTTTTTCAAAAAAAAAATTAAGAGAAGAAGCGAAGGAAGGGGAAAAGAGCGGAAAAAGGATGAAATTGGGGAGAAGGAAAGAGTGGCGGAAGAACGAAGCGAAGAGAAAGGCATTTGGAGTGGTGACGAACCAACAGCAAAGTGAGGGAGGGGGGAAAAGGACGGACAAATGGGGGGTCATTAGGAAGAGGAATGGAGGGAGGCAAATTGGGGGGGGGGGGAAGAATGTTTGACAAATGTTGTCGGGCTTCGGATCAGAGTTTCGGGTAGTCCGAAAGCCTCTCTTTCCCCTTTTCTTTGTCCATCATTTTCAAGCTGTTCACTGCCCTTCGCTGGATGTTTTGTTCATCGTCGACTCCAGCGGATCAGTACAAAGGGTTTACGAGGAGCAGAAGCGGTGGTTGGAGGAGATTCTGTGCCAAATTCAGTTGGAAGAGCCCGAAAAAGGGCCCCAAGTAGCGCTAATTCAATTCGCGGGCGCCGAATTGCAAAAGACTGAGTGGGGATGGAACAGATTCAGAAACAGCGAGCAGATGATGGACGCGTTCCATCAGGCAGGGCATTCACTCATTGGCATGGCAATTGGATAAATTCGTGCCTTGGCAGGTTCGGCATTTGACCGGCACCACTTTCATCGGCCGGGCGCTGCAACAGGCGGCCATTTTGTTGGAACGTCGACGGAGGCCGGTAAAGCTAATTGCCGGGGAGAAGAAGAACCGGAGGGGGGGATCAGAAATTAATAAACTTCTAAAAGAAGTGTTCTACCAAATGACTTTTACCGTAACTGTCTCCCCATCTACCGTATCCCTTTGCTTTATTTTCAGGTGCCCGCTTTGGTTGTTCTGCTCAGTGATGGTTTGTTTAACCTTTCTTTTTGCCTTTAGTGTTCAATTTTCCCTTCTTTCGTTTCATAGGCTTTTCTCAGGATGAAGCATTTGAAAGGCAAATTTTATTTAAATTTTCCAATTTTAAAATGTTTGGCCATTCATTCGCCGCTTTTTCAGTGCCCAAAATCTCCGCTCCATGGCCAACATTCAGTTCTTCGCTTTGTCCATCTCCGAACTGAGCAATACGTAAAAGACATGTAATTTCAGGGCAATTAACTGCGACTCATTCAGCGAATATTTGCACCGTTTGACGGCGAATCCTTCGCACGTTTTTATCGGAACAACGGGCGCCGATTTATTACGCGCACAAATTCTGAAGCGAATTCGCTGCGGGGCATAAAGGAAAAACAAAAGACGATGGAAAGTGCTGCTGATCAAACATTAAAATTAACCTTTTTTCCTTTCTTTTTGAGTTTATTTAAAATAAAAAATAAATAAAAACGGATTGAAAAACAAATTCGAAAAACAAAAGATAAAGCGAAATAAATCGCGGCCTTTTTGTTGGCGTCCAGCAGCAATTCCCGTCAGATTTGCCAAGTGACAACACACAGCACAAGCCACGATTATCATGTACAAATAATTGCAGTAACGAATTTTCAAAAAGGACAAAGAATATCACTTTTTCGGTCATAATTTCTATGTCAATTTATGTTGTGTTGTCCCGCTGCTGGTGGACCAAATGCCATTTGTGTATTTAATTTCATATTAAAATAACCGTATTTAAAGTCGCTTTTTAATATTATAAAAAGTTCACTTCTATAAAATAATTTATGGAAAAGGCAGCGCCAAATGATTAATCACTCAATACTGCTTTTTGACCGGAATTTGTTTAAAAATGCAATAAAGAATTGTCAGTTCATTTATTTATTCTCACAAATCATTGTTTTGTGTTTAAAAAATGTTTGGAGTGTTTCCAAAGTGCATTCGCTGTCGTGGAGCATCTGCAACAATTCCTTGGCTTTGTGCTTCACATTTTGTCCGAGCATTTTGTATTTGTCAATGTAAAGGTCCGTGATGATGCCGAGTATTCTGTCAAAGTACACCGCTTGGCTGTCCACCTGAAAAGGCAATTAATTAATTAATTCGTCGTCTTTTGCTGGTCAATTTGTCAATCCCCAAATTTGCCTCCTCTTGCAATTTGTCCTGACTTTCGAGAACCGAACGCAATTCTGAGTTCAGATAGGAAATGTCCTCGAAAGATGCCTCCAATTCCTGCAATTCCTTCATTAAATTCCCATTTTCTTTTGCTGGCCGAAAGAAACCTTTAGTCCGTTGGCCAATTGGAGTCTTTTGACCAACATAATTTGATGTTCCAACCGTGGCCAAATCAGTGCCAAAGTGTTTCCGATGCTTTCGCTGTTCATGTCACAGCTGATGTGCACCTTCAGCTGATTGACCGTCACAATGCGCGTGATCACATCACGGAGAATGACAATTGTGGACAGATTATCACTTCGGTAAACGGCACGGCCCTTACTAAAGGGAATTGGCGAATGCCAAAGGAAACGAACAGCGAATGCAACGGCAGCACCTGTAGCTGGCCTGAAGCATTGTGCCCCCGTTGAACGTGGAACGGAAGTTGAAAGTGACAGTCTCCGCCTGGGGACACCGTTCGGGCATTTCGGCAACGCAAAGCACAAGCCAAGAATGGGCCTCGTGGATGGAGAAAGGGCCGACCAGGGAGAGGACGTTCATCGGACGCGACTCATCGAATTGGTGGACGCGTTCGTGAAGTGCCAACGGTTTGATTGGGTATGAACGCATCTTAGGAGGTCAGAAAATGGCATTTTTATCACATTATGCATTGAAAGCGGCATTTTATGATGCATTAAAATGTAACAAATATAATGAATGGAAAAAATTCTAATGGAAGCGAAGTGAATTTGTCTCGATAAAGTTGGGCATCAGCTTGACTTACCTTACAGGAGAAGCGAAATTAAGAAAACAAAATAAAATGACATCACTGGGAAGCTAAAGTAAGGATGATGAAAGGGGGAAGGAAGGGAATGGGAGAGAATTTGGCATTTAACGAGGGATGACAAGGGAAAGAATGAAAGCGTGGAAGGGACACGCGGAGGAAAAACAAAGAGTGGAAGGAAGTAGGGGAGGGATTTATTAAGGGAGGGAAGAGGACAAGACGAGAGGGGAAGGGAGAGAGAGAGGAGAAGATGAGAGGGGGGGGGGAAGGGACGGAGGGCGGGGGAGGCGCGGGAAGGTTTCAGATTCACTGTGCCATTGTTTTTCCCCAAGAAGGAAGGGCTAAGTGAGCAGCCAAAACGGGATACGTGGCTCCCCACCCCCACTTTAAAAGGCTCTCGCGATGCAATACGACGCCCATTTTCCCAAAGAGAGGGCGCAGGCAGACGCCTTCCGGCGGCGGTGGGCATTCGTTTTTAGCTCATCAACGGCGATAATACAAAAAAAGATGTTTTAAGTGTTTGCCCATCGTTCAGCCTCAAATGCCACAAATTGCAACGATTGCCCCCGGCCAAAATGGCATAATTTGCCTTTGTTCTCTTTTTGTTTCTTTAAAATGAGTTTCGACATTTTGTTAATCCATCGCCCAATTCAATTTGCTCTCCATTTTCAATTTGCATTAAACTTTTTTTCCAATGTAAAAGTTTTTTTTTTGCGCCTCTGATTCCAAAATGCTTGTATTTTGTTGTTAATCCCCCCCCCCGCCCCTTTAATGCCCCGGGGCAAATGATTCGATGAATCAGTGGATGACGTGTCCACCAAAATTTGATGACGCGTTCTGTAAAAGCAGCGCCAATTAGCAAAGGGATGAGCATAGGGCATGATGGAACGGGAAAACACAACAATGGACGAAGGAGAGATGAAGAATGATGAGGGTGGGAAAGTGATTGAGTGGGAGGAGTGAGTGCACCCAATTTCGCCTCAATTAATCCCTTAAATTCGTCGATCATCTCTCTCCGCCCTCACTTTTCCCACTGATCCCTCCTCTCCCCAGAAATGCCGTCCGTCTCTTCCCGCAGTTTGTCCGCTGTTGTTCTTCCGCTACTGCTCCTCCTCCTTCTCGGCCTTCTTATTTTCGTTCCCTCGCCGTCTTCCGCCCGCCATTTCCGTCGCTATTTGCTTTTCTCCACAGCAAATCCCATTATCATACAAAATGGCAATGACTACAGTGAACAAGCGGAAGACGTGTTGTTCAGAGAGCAGCAAAGGCGGATCAAAGCGCGAGAGGAGGACGAAGCGGCACAGCCGCGGCACGGCAAACAACGGATACGGCACAACGATGCCATACTCAGCCTGAGCGAGCTGGTCAGTCTAAGGGCGACGGGGGAAATGGCACGGCCATTGCCATAAGAAGAGGCGGTGAATTGCCGTCCCTCTGATCATTTCGCCTGCACATTGTCAGTTTGGCATTTCAGTGGAAGAGAGGCGGTGACTTCTGCGGTTGCAACATGGGCTGTTTCTACCATTCTGTTGGCCAATGCGCTTCGTGCTGCTCATTGGGCCTGCGCTGATGAGTGATCAGCCACTCATTCTGATCCTCATGATCTCCGACCATTCCGTTCGGTTGTCAAAAACCGATTGATTCACTCTTTTGATTTTTCTGTTTTGGTTTTTGTTCGGACGACGGATAATTGACAAAAAATGTGTTGAACAGAAATAAATATAAGAATTGTTTTAGTTTTAATTCATTTAAACCATTGAAAAAGGCTCACTTTGCATGTCAAAGGGGTCAGCCGCGGCACAATGTAAAGCCGAAGAGTGCCGAATTGACCTTCGATGCTGCGAATTCGCATTTCCATCCGAGTGATGTCCGCTTGGCATCGGTAAACTGCCAGCAGAGCATTGCCTGACTGAGTTGGCCAATTTCAGTGGCACTTTTAGAAAAGAAATGGTTTCTGTTTTGTTCGATGGTATCCTTTTTGCTTCTCCCCTTTCTCTTTTCCTCCCCCTCCCCTCTCCGCTTCTCTCTCTCTCTCCTTCGTTTTTCCTCTTCCGTCCGTCCGTCCCTTACCCCGAGCTCGGGCTCCGTCTTTGAAGTCACCGCCGAATTGCGCTCAACATCCAGCAAGTCCACCTTGACGTCACTTTGCATTAGCACATAATCAATGGGCACACTCAGCTCAACGAAGAGAGTGTAGCTAAAAGAGAGAGTCAGAGAAACAGAGAGAATCATTTTTTTAGAATTATTTGGCATATAATTGCATTGTTTCAATTACCATGCCAATTCCTTCCGCAATGCAAATCGGTCATTGACAGTAAACGCCACCGGGGCCAATTCGGCCACTGGGAGCAGCGATTGCTGCACAGCTCCGCCCGTCTGTTGTTGCTGTGCTGCAGCAGAAATTTCGCCATGGAATCGCTCTCTCTCCGTGCGGACGCGACTTTCCAATTGGTCCAATTCCATTCTGAAAAAGTGCCAATGTTTCCTCCGCCCTTTCAAATACCAACCTCATCTGCTGCACTTTCACTTCCATTTGCGGTGCCATCGCAGCTGATTGAGAGTCGTTCTCTCCTCCGCCCGTTTCGTTCTGCCGATTGGCCGTCGCCGATGAGCCGGACATTGAGAACACCGGCTCAGTGGTCAGTGAGAACACCTTTTGGCGGAGGAAAGCAACTCATCGCGATACTGTATGTAATTTACCCATTTTTCATTTCACTCTTCACCCCCCCCCTCCCCCCCCCTCTCACCTGCGCAATTTGCCGACATTAATTAGCCAATCATTAAATTTCCAATCATTGCACTCCCATCCCTTCCCTTCCCTCCCCCCTTCCACCAGTCCATCTTCTCTCTCTCTCATACACTCTCCCTTTCCCCTAGTCCATCCCTTCCCTTCCCTCGTCCTCCTCCCCTCTCCGTCATCCTCCGTTTTGTCCATCACCAACCCATCCGCTGTATGTGCTGACAACAATCTCGGCAAAGTTTGGCGAACCAACTCGTCCACAGCAAAGACCAGTGATGCTCTCCTCACATTGGACAAGTTGACGAAAAGCCAACTGAAAAAGCATCAAACGTTGAAAATTTAAATTGTGTTCGAATGCGTTTGGAATCCATTTGAATGACCGTGTCATTTTCGTCCACCGCATACAATTCGATCAGTCCGTCCTCTTTCCCCACCACAACGTCGGGCCTCGACCCCTTTTGATCCAACAAAGCGTAACAGTGAATGGCAGTCACTGCTAAAGTGATCAGCGAATGATCAAACGGTGATCACTTCCCAATCAATGACCATGATCACAATGCTCTTCCGAATTGCCCCCTTCCCTCGTCTTTTACCCGCGAATGATTTCGTCTCCATTTGTTGGGATACATTTGAATAGTCCACGCCCAAGTCGACCAATCCGATCACTCCGTTACGACAGCCGAACAACACCTTCTGCTTATTGTAACCGCCGTCATTACAGAACAGATGGAGTACGGTGGGCACGTCGCACACGGGGACCTTGGAAAAGTAAAAAAGAAAAAGGGAAAAGGGAGGGGGGGGGCGAACATCGTAAACAAGTCGAGACCCATCCAAGACCTGGAAGGAAGCAACGCAATTCCAATTCTAATGTTAGTGCACAGACTTTGATCGTTTTGTCGGCACATGCCAAAACGGGCGTCAGTCCGCGCCCCACCCATCCGCCCTCCGTCACTGGCAAACACACGCAATCGGTGATCGGGTCGGCACAGGAAAAGTGCTTAAAACCAAAATTATTAAAATACAATTTGCTGTCCGTTCTTCGGTCGGGTGACTCACACTTTTCTCCACACAGTCGTGGAAATGGTAAAGGGAATTGGTGCCCCCGATGAACATGTCCACGCCGTAGACGAACAACGAGCGAATGTCCTCCGTCAAATTACTCTCAAAGGTCAGAAACTGTTTGCCCTTGCGGCTGTAGCCCCGGACCTGTGCCAATTCAAAATGGCATTTGGAAGAATAGTACAACTCCCTCATCAGAGGATGGGGGGGGGGACCAACCTCAGTGCCACAGGCGACGAATGCTTTGTCCTGGACGGAGCCGAGCGCACCGCCCAAATAAATGCGCGAAATGGGAGAGCCTGGAGGGGTTTTGAAGAGAACCTGGGAATTATTCTCAGTGAAATTAGCCCATAAAAGGCGCAGCCTTCGCTTTCCCTCACATTTGTGTCGTTATTTCGCCTTTCCATGCACAGCAAAACGCCGTTCTGTCCTCCGATGACCACCTTTCAATGTCATGGCCAAATAAGGAGGATTATAAGTCAGCTTATTGTGAAAGTTTGCCAAAAGGCTCCCGGCGGTTCGATGGTCGGTCCCCCCCCCCCCCCAAACACTTCAAAACCACTTTAAATTTGAACCCAAATTTTGTCCCTTTTGTTCCATAGGCATTTGTCCCATCTTTCCCCTCACTTTGTCTTCCGCTGCAATTGCCATTCCCTTTCGGCTCCCCCGCCGTCCCCTCCTTCCCAATTTCTCCGCCTTTTCTCCCCCATCCTCCGCCAAAGTAATCGGCTGATCTTCGGCACGTCCGACTGGCGACTGATTTTGAATTACACACAAACAGCCTTTTCAGTGGGAAATGGGGAGGGGAAATAGTGAGAAAAATTTGGTGGAAATTGAAAAGTAAAATTCGGCACAATTGTGCCGCCAATTCGACCGATGGACCAATGTTTGGATCCGATCTTTGCTTCACTTTGTCCATTGTTTTAAGCCTTCATTCCCTTTCGCCAACCTTTCGAAGTCGTCCCAACGTGGGCATAGTCCACCCGACTGAGCACAACTTCCATTTTCGGGTGGGGGGGGGGAAGAATCTTTGGATTCAAAAAAGGTACTTTCCTGTTTTGGGGTCACATGTCAAAAACTAAAATTTAAAAATGCGCAAATTCACAGTCGCGTACAGTATTATTTGGGTGCATAAATACAATAATTGTTCCTAACAATAAGGCTCCCGTAAAATGCCAGTGAAAATTTAAATGTCAAAAAGCAAGTTCCTTTTCGGACTTCAGAACGATGTTCTTATAGAATTTTCCCTTTATACAGTACCTACAATAATATTTAATACTGCAGAACTTTATTTTAAAATATTTGTATCACTGACGCATTTTCCGGTCATGGTTGCTAAATTCTCGTCAAATGGATCAGCTTGAGAATAGGATTTGTGAGAATTCTGTCATTTTTGTTGTTTTTTAAAATTTTGGTGTGTGACCCAAAAACATAAAGAACCCAAAAAGGAAAGGTTGCCATGGAAATGCCGGCGCGGGGAGGGGACGGTAATCGAAATTTACAGTAATACTAATAAAAATAAATAAAGCGCAAAAAATTGCAAAATTTTGACCACTTTTACTCGTTGAACACACCACATTCATTTCACATTTAATTAGGATTTTTTAGCAAACGTAAAGCTCTTGAGTTTAGAAAGTGATACATAAATTGAAAAGCTCATAACAACACAAAAAGGCAGTGATCAGTACTTTTGAATTAACGCAATATTTATATATATATTTCTTTTTGAAATGATAAAAAATGTAAGGTTATTCGAAAATGAAAATTTGATTGGTCCAAAAACTCAAATTGATACACTAGTTTTTTTGTTGGAACCACTTTTGCCATTCACAATCGACATGCTAGGAAAGATGAGCGAATTATCTGTCCTTTATTTAAATTTAATTTGAATTCAATTTTAGAGAGATGGAGACACTTTCCATTTCTTTACAACAAGGGCAAGAGGTGCAGCAAAACGAAACCAATTCAGTTTCCACGTCTTCCACAGATTCCAATGATATCGATATCCAAGCATTGGTTCGGCCATCGGCTCGGCGGCAGGGCGATGTGATTTCGTAATCACGCAGATTTTTAATGCCATTTAATTTGTTCTCGTCTATTTTAGGCCTCATCGTGCGGTTTTGACTCTCTCCAAAAGCATGTTCAATGCCGGATGCTTCTCATTGCCTTACGCTTGGATGCTCGGCGGAAAATGGGTGTGTGTCTGGTGGCTTCCGATTCCCTTTCTGTTTATCCGTTCTTCAGGTGTCATTGGCTCTCACTTTTGTCATTGCCGGCTTTAATTGGTACGGCAACCACATTCTCGTCCGTTCGTCTCAACATTTGGCTAAAAAGTTAACCTCTTTCCAATTTCTTCACATTTCAACAATTTCAGGTCCGGTGTTGCCTCTCTCGATTATGGACATTTTGCGAAAAGAGTGTGCGACTACAGCGAATTGCCATTTTTGCGACGTCACAGCAAGCGAATAATGTGCCGAATTAAACTGACATTGTTATGCTTTCTCACATTTTCAGGTACGTCGTCAACATCACCATCCTCTTCTACCAACTTGGTCCGTTCCCATGTCCATCTTTCTCATTTACTTTCTTTAGGAATGTGTGCCGTTGCCATTCTTTTCATTGCTGACAATATGGTGCACATGCTTGGCTCCTGGCTTGGCAATTCCACCACTCTTATGGCCACCATTGCCATTGTTTTCATTATCTTTACGAACATGTAAATCCGTTTTCGTACTTGCGTTTGAAATTGCTTCATTTTCTGTCTTAAAAGGTTCACCGAAATGCGCGTGATCAGTGTTTTTGCCGCCGTTTCTTCCGTTTTCTTTTTGCTTGGTGCCGGAGTGATTATGCAATTTACGCTGACTCAGCCCAGCAAATGGGACGAATTGCCGGCCTACACAAATTTCACCGATACGGCATGCCAATGTGCCATTTCTCCGATATTAAATCCTATATTTTCAGGTGATTTTCATTGGAATGTCAATGTACGCGTTCGAAGGACAGACAATGATTTTGCCTATTGAAAA
>CP049710.1:7510344-7660916 GCA_004148225.2 Heterodera glycines
TCCCTTCGGCGGGTCATTCCTTTTATATGGCCATCCATTTTCATATTCCATAAGCATTGGCCATGTTGGCATCCGCCAATTGGTCCTGAATTGTTTTTTAATTTTTCCGTATAAATGCCATTCACCTCAAGCAATCGGATCCTCCTCTCGTGCTGTCGTAAGACCACTTTGATTTTGGCCAATTCGTCTTCAACGCTTCCACTGACCTACAAAATTGAAATTTAAATGAGTCATTCACTAATAATGATTTATTAGCTAATCACCGCGGCAGCGGATGAATTGCTCGGCCTTCGCGATGCGTTCGGTGTCGTTGCGGCGGTGCTTTGTCCGTCCGCTTCTCCGGCCCCGCTTCTGTTCTGTTCCCTTCGAATTCTGTCCAATTCCGCGGCGGCGCGGCGTTGACCTGCCGTTTGAGAGCCGCCCGTTTCGTCCCTGGCCTCCCTCGACCGCAATTGGACCTGCTTTGTGAGAATGCCATGCACTGTGCCCACTTCCCCATTCCCGGCCCATTCACTTGCTGTCTCGGGGCCGGCGTTTGCTGTTCCGGCGGCGATGGCTCTCTTCGTTGGCTTCGTACGATGCCCATTTCCTCGTCGTGGCGTACCGGCGCGGCTCGCTGCTGCTGAGGGGGCGCCGGCCTTTGCATCGGCGGTTCGGGCGGATGTTCTTGTTGGCTTAATGGAGTCTCGCTTTCTTTAAATTGGCAACTTTTCATTTGCTCACGGTGGCATTTGTGCCAAAATGTTTGCCTTTTTTGCCACTTGCACTTTTGGCCCCGCCTTTGCTGCCTCGGGGTTCACCGGAATTAAATTCGGCGGTGCGTTTTTGCCGCCAACGAATTCTTCTGCTGTCAAAGCGGGTATTAAGCTGCGCGTGTCCGGGTAAAGGTCGGCCTTGGCAAAACCATTTGTTATTGAATTGCATTTTCAGTCCAAAATTCATTTACTTGCCACAGATCGGATTTCCGAGGCACAAAGAATTGAAGGATGTCAACGACTCCTTTTGTGGTCACTTTGTAAATGCTAAATGCATTTTTCCGTTCGTTTTTCGTCCCTTTGTCTCCCACCGATTGATTTCGTTTTCCAACGAATTCATTCCCCGTTTCGGCATAAAGGCAAATCCCCGCTGGGGTTCCGAGGTTGTGTGCGTGTTAATGTAGTGGACGTACGGCGGGTCTTCGTTGATTTCGTAGTAACGGATGGCACAGTCGCCTTTGCCCATCAAATAGCACAAGCCCGAGTCCTCATCGTACAGCGGGAACAGCACGCCATTGGACGTGTCCAATCTGAGAGCATTGGACATGACAGGCACATTATTATGGGTACTGTACCACGAATTTGTCACTCACTCGTCTTGCATTATCGGCTGGGACAAATTGTCCGGGTGACGAAGAGCATACAATCGCTCGGATCGCTTGGTGAATCCGGTGCTGAACACGCGCCCGTCCTTGGTGAAAATTGCTCTTTGCGGTTTGACACCTGCGCAATTTGCCGACATTAATTAGCCAATCATTAAATTTCCAATCATTGCACTCATTTGTCTTCAGCAGTTCCCCCACTTTCTCACCTTCATGGCCCATTCCGGAGCTGAGCACGGCACCTGAACAAATCAATCATCACTTTTTCATATCGTCGGCTGTCATTAGCTGCTCAAATGCCCACTGACCCGTGTGAGAGTCCATTATTCGGATCATTTTGTCCTTGCAGGTGGTCACAAACCTACAAAACTATGCGAATAACATCGATTAAACAAACATTTTTGTTCGTTGTCATTTACTTGCTCCCGTCGTAATTGAACGAAACGCTCCAAATTTGGTCGGGATGGCCGGCAACTTCGAGCAGTGCTTCGCCTGTTCCCACGTTCCACAACAACAATTTGTTCTCCCCTCCGGCAGTTATTAAAATGCTTCAAAATTGTTGATAAAAATATTCATTTGTTGTGCCAAATGCTTTTTCTCGACTTGCTCGCAGTCGGATGCCATGCCAAAGTGTTGACGCGCTTCTGATGGCCGTTCAGCTCCACGACGGGCTCATGGATTGTGCGGAGAAGGCCCTTCTCGGGGATCAGCCACACCTGGGCAAAACGGGGAAAAAGCGGATGAAAAGCGGCGAATCGACGGGGCGGGGGAACTTTGGCAGTGGTATCTTCAGAGCAGGAGGCGATCACGTGGTCATTGAATGGGGACCAATGCACTTCCAAACAAGGGGCCTTATGAGCGTCCACAAATGGTATTTCCTTAAGAGGGAAAATGTAATTAAGTGCCATCATTGGCATTGGGTTGCCAATCTCTCCCAATTCCCATTGGCATTATGCCAATCTCTCCCCCATTTCTTATGCCATCTTTGGGCCAATCCCTCCCCCACCCGCCCAATGTCTGACTTTGTCAATGCGTCCAGCTTTGTTCACCGGAATGACCAGGAAAGGACCGCCCGCGCCTTTGTTGACAATTGCCTATGAAAAACAACAGGAAATTATTGTCTGACAGAATTTCGCCGACTGTTCGCGACAATCCAACGGTTTTTGCAGAAAAATATCGGATGACTCAACAATTTGGTTAAACTCACAATGAATTTCGGGTTGACAGCACAAAACTGCGAGTCCCAAGACACTTCGGTGATGCGTACCTTAAGAGATGGGAATGAATATCCCTTCAAAATCGCTCACTTACATCCTGAATGCACTGCTCCTGTTTGACCTGCTTACAGTACACCTTAAGGAGACAAATGATAAAAAAAAGTCCTGCCGTTGAAATGCTTTCCAATCGGTCACTTACGTGCCGGAATTTCGACTGACGGACAATGCTTGACATTTTCGCTTCGCCTTGCCAAAACTTTCAAAGATTTCAAGCAGCTTCAATTTTTAGATTCACGGGCAATCAAGGAAAAGTCAATTTGGCTTCGATCGATCAAAGCTGAGCGTCTAAAGGGCCCTTTTCGTCCGTCACTTGCGCCTTCTTTTTGCTTTGTGTCTCCGTTCAGCCGCTTTTTCCACTTCAATTAATTAAATGTTTTATTTTGCACTTTCAGGTATATGAAGCTTGATTTCCTGGACCGGGTTAAAGCCGAGATCAGTAAGCTAGCAATAAGCTTATCAAAAAATTAAAAACTATTAAGTCTTCAATTCACTTTCTGTCGACAAAGAGCCAAAACGAAGTACAACGAGACGATTGATGAGTTTGGATGGCACAATTATCACTGCGTAAGCTTTTTTTCCTTTTAAACCTTCGATTTCACCTCGAAGTTTTTAGAAAATTTTCTTCCGATGATCAGAAATCATTGATACGAAGCGCCAATAATTTTTTCGACATGTGCCAACTGAGCAAAAGTTGCATCGATAGGGGCGATCGACGGAAACAGCGCACGACGAACGGACGGACGAGCGGAGGAGGGCCCGCACAGGTCAAACAACCGCTGCCGAAGAATTATAAGAGTTTTCAAAATCAAATTGTCGAGATGACCAACCGAATGAGAAAGAAGACAAATAAAACAAACAAAATTGGAATGGTAGTGAAAAGCATTAATTAATCTAATCATTGAACTCATTAATTACCTTTGAGTTTCTTTTTCAATTAAATATTTAAGTTTTACTAAGCGATGTAAGTGAAACAGCAGAGTTCTCTTCTTGTTAAATTTGTTCCCCTTTTTTACAGGTATACGGTAATTGGCAAATGGTATCATTGAGAAGCTAAAACTTATATTATTAGGAACATAGCCATTCTTGAGCTGACTTTTTTTTGTTGTGTAAAAAAGCATTTAGGTTTTGGTTTGATTAGAAGAAAAAATATTAGTCCTAAATTGCGTCCGAATACAAATGGTCAGCTGCATGAGAGTTAGAGGCGATTGCCTCTTTGCTAAAAATTTAAATTGACAAAATGCCAAAATAATATCTAAGCCTAAGCCTATTTTGGGTAATTTTTTGTGCCAGATTTTTCGGCATAGATTTGTTTTGTTTCTAGAGTGATTGAATTCAACGGTAAAGTTTTATTTATTCGCTAGAAATTTCGATGACTCCAATCATGAAAACGAAACTTAATCTGGACAAAAAACAAAAACGATCGATAAACAAAACGATTTTTTAAATGAACACATAGATATAGATTAATTTCCAAAATAGGCTTACAGTATTTAACGACTAATCATTATTAGTCTTAAAATTACAGAATTTTTAAGGACCATTCAACAAATTTGATTTTCAACAATGGAAGGTGTTGTTCTAGAAGAGACTATGGAAGAGAATGTAATGGATACAGAATGTAAGATATAAAATGAATTTTTATATAAAATTACCAGTTTTTAGTGGACGACCTCAAAAAAGGAGCAGCGGTAAAAAGGGGCCGTGGTTTTGAGGGGTCGCAGAAAAGTGCTGTCCAAGTCTATGAAACTTTGGACGAGGAGGGCTCCGTCGGAGGACCACAGCGTTCTGTTGAAGTAAAATCTGTTTAAAATGTCATTTACCAACAGGAATAAATTAAGGGATGGATAGTTTTTGTTACGAATGTCCACGAAGAAGCACAGGAAGACGAGGGTTGGTTGTCCGATTTGTCATTTTATTTTCTTAAAATGGATTTCAGTGAAAGATCTGTTCAAAGAATTCGGGAATGTGATGAACATGCATTTGAATTTGGACCGTCGGACCGGCTATTTCAAGGGCTATACCATTGTGCAGTACGAAAGCCAAGAGGAAGCGGCAGAGGCCATTGCCGGGCTGAACGGCTACGACTTTTTGGGACAGGAATTGCGAGTGGATTGGTGTTTTGTGAAGGGCGGGCGCGAGAGAAAGCGATGAATCGGATGAGAAGAAGACCCAATCACTCATTATTTGTTCATCCATTGATCATTTGTTTGGATTTCCTGCATTATTTCGAACCTCCTCTTTTTGCTTTCTTTTGTCCAATTTGTTTTTGCTGCAAAATGGAATATTTCACTAAAATTTTGTCATTAGTCTTAATTACAGAATTAAGAAATTGAGTTGTTTTCTTGCGATGGTTTACGGGACGCCATTTGAAAAGTTAGAGGATGAAGAAAGTAAGGAAAGTCGGTTTAAGCACATAATTTTTATCAATAACTTACAGGGAATGCAATTTCAAAGCGGCCTAAGGGAATTCAAGAAGAAATTGTGACGGACGAGCGCGGGAAAAGGCGATTCCATGGCGCTTTTACTGGCGGATTTTCGGCCGGTTATTTCAATACGGCTGGGTCAAAGCATGGTGAGTATTGGCTGTATTATACTGTATATGATATACTTGTTTACCGTTTGAGATTTTAATCAATTTTGAATTCAGGTTGGGTCCCTCAAACATTCAAATCATCACGCGAAGACCGTGCCGACAAAGTTCAAAACACAGCTGAAGATTTTATGGACGAAGAGGTACTGAATTGCTATATAATTGGGAACAAGAAAGGATGTACGAATCGGTCAAAACTTTCTTGTTGCTTCGATGAAGTCCGAATTTTAGGACCTTGGAGAGTTTGGGATCGCAGCACGAAAACTGCGGCCAAAGATGGACTTCATCGACTCGCTCATGGCCACTCCCGGCGAAAAGTGTCTTTTGGCCTGGGAACGTTCGTCCACCACTTTCTCCTCTTCAGAATCAGGCGCCGTGGCTGACAGCGGAAGTTTGGTGGAAAAATTGTCAGAAATGCTTCGTCCGGTAAGGTAGGAATTTCGCGATCTTAAATACGTTTCATTTGACCAAAAAGTTATTGCATTAGCTTTGATTTAGTGATTCGATTGGTGTTCGTCTTCTCAAGAAAATGGGCTGGCGTCCCGGCAAAGGAATTGGCATGAAAATGAGCCGTCGTCAGTTGGAACGGCAAAAAGGTCCTCTTTTTGTTATAATGTTGCCATTTCTTTTTAATTTTTGACGTTCAGTGATCGATTCGCGCGAGGCTGGTCGCCATGGTCAATTCGATGAGGAAGCCGTTCTCGAGGTCGAAGAGCAATTACGATCGCATTCCCTCATCGAATTTTCACCGGACGATGTGTCAATGGTCGAACTGAGTGCGAAAGAAAATGTGCATGGTCTCGGCTACAAACCGCTGGCAGAAGGTGCGGTTCTGTCACAAAAGTACGGAGTGATGGAATCGGCACTGAAAATAACCAAAAAGAGCAAAGGCATTCGTGGACAGGTAAATTAGTGAAGGAAACATCAAATCCAATTTAAGAAATGTGACAAGCGAATTTGCATTTAAGGCTTTTGGTGTTGGAGCCTTTGAAGAGGACGACGAGGACATTTACACCAATTTCGACTTGTCTCAGTACGATTTCGAAGTCGGCGCCTCAACTTCGACGGCACAACACGAAGTGCCAAAATGTAATCCCTTGAAAAATGGGTTCTATTCCAGTTTACGCGTCCAATCAATGTTTACGCGTCCAATGAGTGACCACCCTCACTTTTTTAGATCATACATAACTTTTTTCTTGGTCAATCCAAGTTTTCTTGGTATCAATCAAAGCCTAAAGTTTAGGGATTTTTTTGTATAGCAAAATTTCCGGATAAAGGCAAAAGACAAAAAATTATTCTTTAATATACGTGAAAATTTATGAATTTCGGGTTTTCTTATTGTAATTTTTTTCTTAATATAAGTATTTGTTCTTTTCTTGTATTTATAAATTCCCTAAACTTTAAGCTTTCAAATGATACCAACAATGTTTGGATTGACCAAGTAAGAAAAAAGTTATGATCTAAAAAAGTGAGGGTGGTCACTCATTGGACGTGTAAACTGGAATAGAGCCGAAAACCAATTTTCCTTTTCAGTTGATTCCTCTTTCGTCCCTTCCTCCACAAAAGGAACTTTCGCCCACCAAAAGTTTTTTCCTGCGCCCCAATTGCCCCACGGCTGGCGACCGATGCCCCGTCGGTCGCAAAAGAATGAGCAGCGAATAAAAGAGCTAAAACAATTGCCTGAAACTGTGGCCAGGGCATGCGAACGACTGACACCCTTCCAAAGAGCGAAGATTCTCGGGGAAAGTGACCATTCGGTGATGGAAATGCTTTCATCTGAGGACAGACAACGACTGAAACAACGGGGGAGAGAAACAGAGACAAAAAGGGACAGCAAAAAGAGAAGAGGGGAGAGAGAGACAGAGCCATTCGAAGAAGAACCGATGAAGGCACACCGATTCAAGCAGTACGTCAGCTATTTGAAGAGAGGTGAGTGAGTGGGTGGTAAAAGAGTGTAAATAACTCGAAGAATGTCTAATGATTGTTGTGCCTATTTTTCAGGCATTGCTTTTCCTCAGCCGGTCGACATGACTCGTTTGGAATGGGAGGACGAGTTGGAGCAGTTTCAGGAAGCGCTCACGCCCGAATTGCGCTCTTTGCTGCCCGAAGTGCGCGAGCGGCAGAAACCATTGGCGAAGATTGACTTTGCTGCGCCAATTGCAGAACATTTGAAGCATCGATTTGAGAAGGAAAGCGAAAGTGTAACGGACTTCAAACCATCGGTCAAAACAATCAAATAAATTATTATTTTTTTATGATTTCAATCATTTCAGACTGTCAAAGATGAACGAGTGGAGGCTGTACGCCTTAAACAATTTGGACTGGCAACTCGTCAGAAATTCGCTTGGCATCCTGCTCGAGATTTGTGCAAACGGTTCAATGTGCCCAATCCTTATCCCGACTCGCAATTCGTCGGCGCCCCTGGGCTAAGCCGACGCGCTCAAAAAGACTATTCGGCGCAATATTCACTGATGGATTTGGGGGGACTGAGAGACACCGCTGCCGAATTAAGATCCGAAAAACGAAAACATTCTTCACGATTTGATCAGAAAGGGAAAACGGAGGACAAAGCGGGACAAACGTCCAAGACAAATAGCCAAATGGAAGACAAACAGACGACAAACCAAAAGGAGAGGACGGAAGAGAATGGCGAAGAGTTAGTGCCACTCGAATTTTTGAGCGCACTTTTTGGAGAAGAAGACGAACAAGTGGAGGAGGAAGAGGACGGAGAGAAAGAGGAAGAACAGTCTCTGATCAAATTGCCGACGAGGAAAAGGCCGGCGGACGAAGGGACCGATCGACACGAAACTGATCAGCCAAACGGAGGGGAAAAAATGGTGCGGAGGACAGAGGTGATCACCATCAACGACTTGGTGGAGGACGAGAATGTGTACGGCCCGGCAATGCCACCCAATGAATTTTTGTTGGCCAAAGGCACAAATGGAACGGAAGAGAAAAATGGCGAAGAAAAAATAGTGATAACGGTGAAAAGTGAGGAAGAAGACGACGAAGAAGAAGAGGGGACAAAGAAGAGGAAGAGAAAGACGAAGAAGGAAAAGAGGAAGAAAGAGAAGCGGGAGAGAAAGGAGAAGAGGGAAAAGGAGAGGGAGCGGAGGAGGAAACGGAAGCGATCGACTTCCTCAGAAGAGAGCAATGGCAGCAGCTGACCACCGAGTGACGTCATCGCCCATAAGCCGACCTTTTGTCTTCGAAACTGAATTCATTTAATTATGTGCCCTTTTTAAAAAACAAAATTACTATTAAGAAAAGGTCAAATATCGTGATTGCTTTTTTGGTAGTAAGTAATGTGATCATTTATTGTTAAATAATTATCTATTTTAATTGTCGTAATAAAAAAAACATTTTTAGTCGGTTTTAATGGGAAGAGTTACGAATTTTTGCGTAATTCCAAACACTGACAACAGCAGCAGACTCTATTCAAAACCGTTGGTTTTGTTGGCTCTTCAAATCATTTTTCTGTCTGCTTCACTTTCTTTTTACGAAGTTAAAATTCCTTTCGGTCCGGCAATGGTTTGGGTGCAGCAGCGAATTCGTCAGGTTGTAATTGGTCAATCGGACGACATGGAAATTATTTATATTCAAAAAAGCATTAAATTTTCATAAAAAATAAAAATAAAAAAGCATTTACTGTTTGATGGAAATGCCCCATTTATTTCTAATGGTAAAATATTCTTTTTAGGCTCCATTTGTTCATGATTTGCTTCTGACTTTTGACAATCGCATTGGCCCTTTTTTGCCCAGCAGAAAATCACTTTTAGCAAATGATGGATTGAAACGGCGGCGGAGAGAGCAAAATTATGCCAACGGAAAGTTGGCACGAAAAGGTGAAGAAGGACAAAGGGGGGAGGAGACGAACAGCCCTCAAAGGAATTAGGAAAAAATGGACGATTGTTTTTCCAGGATTATATTCCCACTTAAATACGGGAATTACACGAATAAATAAAACCGAAAACGGGAAAGAAATTGGAGCAAATTGCCAATGCTCAGCAGATCAATTGCCACTTTTCACCATCGATCGGTTGGCCCTCCACGACGGAAGTGACCCATCGAAGCCGATTTATTTGGCCATTTTGGGCCGAGTGTTCGACGTTGAAAAGGGCAGAAGACACTATGGGATTGGCGGCACCTATAACTTTTTTGCCGGTTTGCGCTTTATTCAATCATTTCTTTCCCATTGTCTATTTGCCTTTTTAGGGAGGGATGCCACCGTTTCGTTTGTCTCCGGCGACTTTTCCCCCTCCGGCGATTGTTCGGACGCAAATGAATTGTCGGAGAGTGAATTGCTCAGTGTGTTCGATTGGGTGGCCTTTTACGAGAGGGAATATCGCCTCGTCGGACTTTTGGACGGCGAATATTTCGACGCGAAGGGACGGCCAACCGAAAAAATGCAAAGGGTCGAAAAAACAGAAAATGGCAAATTGAGAGAATGGAAACCCTTTTAAGGTGAACGAACGCATGGAAAAAGCGAAGCGGAGGAAAGCGGACGAACTCAGAGAACAGTCGCTGCTGCCCCCGTGCAATTCCGAGTGGAAAAGGGGCGCCGGGGGACGCGTTTGGTGCAGCAGCAAAAGCGGAGGGGTGGAGCGCGAATGGGTGGGCACGGCACGGGCGGGGGACGCGGAACGGCACGGGCGGGGCTTCCAATCAGGGTTTTTCGGGTCACCGGAATCCCGACATTTTTCTCGTCCCGGACCCGATGACTTTGGGTCGGGTTTCGGGACAAACTAAGAATTATCTTATTATTAAGTTTTTTTCAAAAAAGTTGCTTGAATTTTTTTAAATTTTTTTTTCTTTAGAAGACTTTTCAAATTCTGATTCTTTAAGGTGGGCGTCCCCAGGAAGCTGTTCAGTCCCGGCTTCAAAGAGCACAAATGTTCGTTGGTGGGGTGATGGATAAGCCACGGACAATCAATCCATGAGCAGAAATCTCTGAAAAAATCTAAACAACGTTGGCCCACTGTTCCCGGGTCACTCGAACCAAAGGCCGAGACTGGATTTGCTCAAAAAGCGAGATTCCCTGACAATTTAGGCGTTTGTGTTAAAAACTTTGGCCATTCGCTGCTTTCCTCCGACATTGACACGGGTCGAGGGGACCTTGGCCATCCGTCGCTGGTCGAATACGACGGATGTGCGCCCGATTCAAATTCGTGTCGCATTTCCGATGAGTGACTTTGCGGCGGGGCTGAACTTCCGTCGAATTCTTTAGAATATTATACACATAATATTTGATTTTTCTCTGTTTTCCCGTCTCTTTCCCTCTCTTTCTCTATCTGTCTGTCTGTCTCCATTTTTGCCTTTTCTTGTCCCTTTCTCTCTCTCTCGGGTTTCCCTCCCTTTCTCCTCCCTTTTTAATTCCCCTTTTGCCAGCACCAGCAAAGAATAGATGATAATTGGCTAATTGTATGAGAATAATGAAAATGAATTTGGCATTTTTGCGAATTCAAAAAAGAAAGTCTTCTCGACCGAATGCCGATTTGTCAGTGTCCCCCCCCCTCCCCACTTCATTCTTTCTCTCCCAGAAACGTGTTTATAATAAGCAATAATTTATTTTTTTAGCGTTAATTCTCGCACTTTTTGTTTTCATATAGAAACTCTAATTTAGATTTCCTTTTTCATGATTTTGAAACAAGGGATTACATTATTTATTTTAATAAATTCAGTTTAATTGTCTTTTTCAAATAATTGAAGAAGAGAATGGATGTGGTAAAAAAGCAGCAAAAATGAACTCCGAAAACCAAAATCAACGAATTGTTTTTTAATTCATTCTCCGGCGCCACCTTTCGTTTTCGCCCTTCGGACATCGAACAGTTGCGGGAGATTTTGTCTGCCGAAGGCTAATAACTTTTTGAAAATGATTTTAAATATGCAATTAGTCATGCTTAACGCTTTTGTGCACATTTATTGACACTTTACGCTCATTTTCTATGCACAGAATGATAATGGAGGGACTAAAGCAAAGGGAAAATGAAAAGGCAAGGAATTCAAAAGGACAACGAAATGCCATTCTGAACGGTCGCTGGTCAGAAATAACTTTTCCAATAGGTGGACAGACGCGGAGTGAAGGAGGGCGGGCGGTAACTGTTGTAATGTCTGACATTGCTGGTTTGGCCGTGGAAATACCAAGGGACCCTAAAAAGGCGGTGAATTGGGAGGGGAGAGGGGGGGGGGAAGAGAAACTGACGAAGAAATGTGAGAGACGCGGAGGAAGCGGTAATTGGACTGGGACCAGGGCTTCGTGGACAGATTGAAGCTGTGCTGAACGGAAAGGGAATCGAATGGTCGCACTGAAACCCATAACAGAAGACAAGTGAATTTCATCTTTCTCCCTCTCATTTTCCCTCCATTTATTTTCCACCCTCTCTACTGATTAGTCAGTTCCTTTTTAAACAACCGATCACTTTCCTTTTCTTGCCCCCCTGACCCCTTCCCTTTTTGTTCTTACTTCGCCTGCCACATAATTGTACCCCGAATAAGTGCGCCGTTCGGTGGCCAATTTGGCCTCTGGTGCCATGACGGATGGCTATTGTAACAAATAAATTTGGAATTTTAAATGGGAACGGACCGTGTACAGCGATTGTTGGCCGTACACGCGCGTGTAACTGCCGGGCCGCGAGTAATGATTATCCCTTCCGTAAATATACCTTAATGGGGGCGGGGCGGAACAATCCCTTTGATTTTTGGCATTTTGTTTTCATTTGTTTCACCCACTTGTAAATTGGGTATGACCATGTCCGCGCTTGGAAAACGTCGTACTTTCGCACCTAAACAAAAGCAAATCGCCAAAATGCCTTTTTCAATCCGCCCAATCAGCTGACCTACCGGCTGATTTTCCTGGTAATAATTGACATTTGTGTGGTAAGGCACCGTAACGATGCCCAGCGGAGAACGGTAACTGTCCACGGAGCGGGAGCGTCTTTCGTTACGAATGTTCTGAATTTTCTAAGCCGTCGTTCATTGTTTCATCTTTGTTGCTTCGGTGCCTCGGCTAATCGTCGCTTTCCCCCCCCCCCCGGGGGTTTTAGAAACTGTCAAATTCCATTGCAAAAACTCGCCTCGTATCCTGAAATGTCGCGCACCGGAGTGAATGATCGCCGCACATTGCTGCACCATCGGTCCACACAATCCATCGGAGTGTTCTCGCGAGACCATCGCGACAGATATTTCTCACTGAAGCGGGGGGAGGGGAGGATTCATTATCTTTTTTTATTCCGTCTACGGACTAAACTTTTTGCCCTCCCCCATTCCAAAATAAGAACCTTTTCACCGTTTCTTACCGACTGATCAAACTCAAATCGGCCGACCGCGACCGACGCATTGACATTTTGACGAATAGAAAATGGAAAACCCCAAATTAGGGAGACCTCCAATGGCCTGAAAGTGTGAAAAAACAAAATAAAAAAATAATCGATGGGCGGTGGGAGGAAAAGCGAATTCGGCGATTGGTGGGGGGGAGGGAATGGATTTTCGGAATTGGCATTTGGTCTCCCCTCCCCCCCCTTCCCCTGTCAGCCCAAACACTCCGTCCGACCCGCAACAGCCAAACAATCCGTCCCAACTCGTCGGTCGGTTTGGCCAAGTGATCGCTTCGCTTTGCCCGTCCGTCCGTGTTCCCTTCTCCCCAATTGTTGGCTCATCAGACACATGCTCTCCCCCCTTCCCGCCCCCCATTCTCCGCCCACGGATTCTCCCAATTCCTTTCCTCCGATTATCCCTTTTTGTTTATGTGCTTTCTCTCTTCCGATCACTTTCGTCGCCTTTTTCTCTCACTGATCGCTTTACTCTCCACTGATCGGCATCGATTGTCCTGATAAGTCAGTCATTTCGGTGCCGAATGTTTGAAGTCTTTGCGAATTAAGAATTAGATCAAAATTTTTTATCAGTGTACAAAATTATACAAAAAATGATTGGAAAATTCAACCGGTGACAGAAAATCGAGATCAAAGATCGTTAGAAAAGAGAAAAAAGAAAAAACAAATCACAAAAACAGAAGTGAAAACATTGCGAATATCAATTTGTTAATCTCTGTTATTGCTGTTGTCCCTCTGATCAGTGCCATTCATTTGCCATCGTTTGATCACTTTTTAGTCCCTCTGATCAGTGTCAGTCATTTTCCGTCGTTTGATCACTTTGTCATTGCTGCGTTTCCCTCTCTTTCCTTTTGTTTCCCTCCGTCTTCCCCTGCGGCGTTGTCCCTCCTCCGCCGCCCGCCGTGTCAATCAGTCCCAAAAGTCGCCCACTCTCCGCCACTTGCGCGAGAATGTCCCGTGCGTCGGCCAAAGTGCTTTGCATCAGTCCCAATTGCGCCTTTAATAACCGCTCATTCCACGCGAAATTTTCACTTGCCCTCCTTAATTTTACGTGTTATTAACATAATTTGTGATTTTTGTCCCTTTTACGTCGCTTTTTGTCCACGTAGTCCCGCTTCAGAGGCCATTTGTGCCAAATCGCCGCTGCATTCGGCGACACGGCGCGTGGAATCGGACAAAGCGACGAACAAAGCATCGGAAAGATGGCAAATGGCCTAGGGGAATGGGTGCCAAAAATAACGACGAAATGGAGGGAGGGGGGGGGGGGACAGACCGACGAATGCGTTAAAAGGGCATTGAATGCGTTAAGTGCCTTTTGCAGTGAATCGGGCACCGTTTGGCCCGTCGGAAGTCGCAGAAGGAATTGCTGAAGAAAAACGGACAATTAAGGCCAAAAGGGGCGCGGGAGGAAAGTCCGTCACACATTTTCGTCCTTCTTCACAATTGCGAATGGCCTTTGCTGCGCAATTCGTTGCTGCCCTTCGGTGCCATTGTCCGTGGGCGCCATTTCGCCCAATTGGCCAACTTTAATTGGGTAATTAGTTAGGTGTCATCGCCTTCCCGCCCCCTCTGATTGAATTTGAATACTCACTTTCTTTGGCCACCCGTCCGTTCAGTCGGACAATACCCTGTCGCATCGATCCGTTCTGTCCAACACCGCTCTCCTCGTTCCAAATATTCTCAAATGGCAAAAAATGACAACCGCTCAAACCAAGTGCCAATTGCGCACAAATCCCCCCCCCTCCAGCCAATGGCACTCCCTTGGCTCAAACAAAACCCAAAAAGTTCAACTACCAAAGCTGCTTCCAAAGCGCCTTTCATCTCGATGAATTTGACCAAAGGGCCGGTGGCCATTTTGAAAAGGTCGTCCACCGATCGGATGCCAACACTTTTCATGCCCGTCTGAACTCGGCTCATTTTGCGCTTCACCGAAAGGCCCCGCTTCTTCGGCTTCTGAATGGGATGGCACATTCATTCTCAAATTCCGCCGTCCAATTTCGAGTTTTTTTACGCACTCCGCCGCCCCTTCTGTTGGTGATGGCAATGTGCACGAAAAGGGTGCTGCCCTCCAGCGGGTCGCCCTCGTTGTTCAGCAACGGAATGTGCCGATACCCGCTCTGCAGACAGTCGAACGGAATTGTGTATTGGCCGATGAACTGCAGTCAATTAATTACACATTAATTAATGCGTTTTGTTGCTTCTGATTGCCTCTGCCCCTCTCCAATTACTCACATCGTCGCCAATAAAATCGTCGTCCAAAACCAAAAAGCGGACAAGCGCAAGTTCGGGCACAGAAATGGCGAATTGGAAGCTCTCGTCAAAGCTCGGGTTGAAGCTGTCGTTGCGTACGGTTTTGCTTCGCTCTTCCGCACAATCGGCCGGCACACCGAACACTTCCAAAACGACGAAAGGGTCCTAAGGGGGAAAGGTGGAGATGAACCAAAGGAATGCTTCGCTTCTGCAACTGACCAGCCCCGTGTCCCCTTTGGCGGTGGATGCCCTCGGTCGCGGCAATTGCTGCGCCGACAACACTTTCAGGTGCAGAATTTGTGGCTGCGCCGGCACTCTCCGCCGCCCCTCCGCCGTCTGTTCTTCCGCATTTTCATCGCCGTTCGTTTTGTCACTGATCAATTCGTTCTGATCACTACACATAATGGCCGGCTTCAGCACATAACCACAGCCTCCGTTTGCAAGAAATTTGCCCTTAATTTTCATTTTTTGGCATTTTTTGAATGCCATTAATTCGACTCGGCGCACCTCCTGAAGATCCATCATCAGACCTGGCGTTTGGTAATTAAGCGCGACGAGGGAAAAGCCGAAGTTCCAAAACTCTTGAGGATTCAAATTGGAGGAATCGACGCGTTGGGCGTTGGGAGTGACCCGAAGAAGAAAATTGCGGTAGAGAGAAGAGGGATGGGAGTGGACGAGACGAAGGCTGAAAAGGGAGACGGAGAGGGGGAGGAGGGGAAATGATATGACAATTATAAACGAAAAGAACAAATAAATGTTATTCACGTATGTATTAATTGAACAAGGCAAAGAAAAATATCGTATTTTCCTAAAATAGAGCCACTTTCTAAAGAAATTTTGTAATTCGTTTTAGTACAGTCACTGTACTGACTCGCACTGACTTCACTGTCTGTCAGTGTGGAAGGTGAGAGACAGACACACAAAAAAGGCAGAGACGCAGAAAAGACTCGGGAAAGTCAGTACAGTGTACTAAAACAATAAGAGAAAAACAGACGAATTACAAAATTTCTTTAGAGTGGGGCTCTATTTTAGGAAATCCGTTGGTACTTTTCCGTTATGGTAACTTCCCCCTTTCTCCAACGAATTCGCTTTTTATGTAATTTTAGGGCTAAAAATGAATTCTGTAAAACCAAAAAAAAAAAATGGATAAACTATAGTAAACGCCCCGTGAAAATAGAGAGATTTCGCACTATAACTTTTTTAAACGATCGAATCACCACAAATTTGGTACCATTCGAAAGCTCTTGACGAGCTAAGTCTAAAAATAATTGTATGAAGTCGAACCGCGCCATATAAAAACCGACAAGTATAAACCGGTTTTTGAACCAATTCAAATTAGAGTTGAGCGGGACCGGGAAATTTGACAAAAACCGGGACTTACCGGGACCAGAAAAGTCGGGACCGGGACCAAGTTTTTCGACCGGGACCGCGAAAAAACCCGGGACCAACCGGGACTTTTCCCAAGTGAAAATTTTTTTTGAAAAAAGCCAATATTCAAAAATGTACCCATAAAATTTTGTATTTACGTTTTGGGAGACGAGTTCGAGGAAAATTTTTAAAAATTTTGTTTTCAGGGGGGGGGTTCTTGGAATTTTCTGAGTCCCAAAATTCTGTATTTTTTTAAATAAATTAACAATCTTTTAAATTTTTTGCTTTTAAATCGCTGTTTTTGTGGCAATGTTTTTTCAAAAAACTTTTTTGGAGCATTGGGAGGGGGCGGGATCCGGCGGTGCCGATAGGCGCCGCCGGAAAAATTTTGAGCGAGATTTGTTAACAGAATTTGTCAAAAAATGACCAAATATTTGGTTAATTATGGGTTTTTAGGCTATTAAAAATGAAAAAAAAAATTTAAATTAAAATATTTTTTATTAATTAAATTCAATTAAAATAATGGTAAAGAAAATATAAAAAATTTTCTGTTCTATCAGGGAACTGAACCGAAGAGACAAATAATGAAAGTAAAAGGGTTTAGCCACTTGACCACGGGCACGCCCCGCCCCTAGACCTTTCCCCGAATGAAAAGCAAATTATGGAAGAGAAGGCTGTCCCTGGAATGTCCTGCGTTGGCCCTCGTCCCCCACCCCGCCTTTTTCTGTGCTTCGCCCCCCCCCGGACCGATGACTCACCAATCGCCCTCGGACATTGACACAATATGCCTGCGCGCTAATACTGCAAATACACTGTAAATGTGAATGAATGCCATGCCGTACACTTACGCCCTTCGAAGTCTTTCGCCTCTTTTGCTCTTCCGGAAACGGCAAACGGTGCGATCAGATCGCGAAGTTCGCGGATGAGTTGCATCCGACGGGGCGGTGCTGCGGCGGGAGGGCACTCTCTGCTCAGTCCGCTGATCAGTTCCGCCGATTCGTCCTCCTCCTCCGTCTCTCCGATCACTGAATTTCCTTCGTAACGGACGCCCTCAAAAGAGAAAAAACGGCAAAAATGAATATGAATGGAACAGAGACACTCACGGAAAGAATAATTTTGTTAAGAAATCTCTTTGGCGTTGGCATTTCCCTCGCCCAATCGGTTGGGTCCATCGACGGTCTGTAGAGACGCGAGCCCAACTTCTGCTCCATTAAGGCCAAAAGGTGACGCTGAGCATCGACGTTGTGGAGGTGAAGCTCAAGACGGACCAAAAGAGGGTATCTAAATGGGACGAAGCTAAAAAGTGGTTAATCAAGGAGGGGGGGGGGGACAAAATGATGAAAATATAGCATAAAAGCAGAATGATGTCAGCGTTTGCCGAATTAATTATGATTATGCAAATGTTGATGTTTATTTGGACCTCGTCCGTTCAAATGCGAGCTCCGTGATGACATCCAAAACATCGGACAGTGGCAACTTCGAAGTCATTGTCCCTCCGTTAAATACGACCAATTCCCCGCCGCTCGCCTCCTCCCAAACGTCCATTTCGATGAAACGACTGTGAGGAATATTAATGAGTAATTAATTAATTGCCGGCCGATTGCGCACCAATTCCTTTTCAATGCGCTGATATATCCGTCCACGGAAGAGGGCCCTTTCAGCTGATCCTCCACGAGGTAAGTGTTGAAGGAAGTGGCTTAACATGGAAAAACGGTGGCAAAAAGCAAAAACAAACGAACAGATGAAGTAATGGCTGAAAGGGCGCGACATGTCCTGACAAACGGTCATTTGGGCGACATCGAACACCGAATTCGATTGGGACAGCAAAAAGTTGGTGAAGCCGTCGACCTGCGAAAAGCTAACTCTGATCAGCAACTAACAACGAAGAATGGTTGGGATGAACCGATTGGATTGGGAAATGCATTTTAAAGTGGTGATCGGAATTGGAATGCTAAACAGCAATTGCTAAGTGAAACGATTGGTTGGAAATGCCGTTTCAAAAGGAGTGCCCTTTCCCTTTGCTCAGAGTGATCACCGTCCAACCGACCGTCATCACATTCAGCTCCCGTGCTTCCGCGGATGGTTCGCACTGATCGATGAGATTCTCGCAAAAATCGACGCCGACGCCGGAAAGGCCCTGCTCAGTCTCCAGGAACAGTTGCAGGTCCTGTCAAAGTCAGCAGAATGTTTAGATGGCGAGGATGGTCAAATCAACTCACATTTGTGTTCAAATAGTCTTTGTTGGCGTAGCGTACCATCAAAAAGTAAATTTCGGGCCGTGTGGACATGTCTTTGTAAGCTTCGATGAATTGCGCCTCGTCTAAGCGTCCCTTTTGCTGCAGTTGCGCTTCCCCGCCGTTGTTCTGCTGCTGCTGTGCCGCGCTCGTCCCAATTTCCTAAATTTTGCCAACTTTTGTTTTCAAAATGCCGCTTTTTGAAAAATATTGGCATTTCGCCGTTTCGGTCTCCCAATATTTGTTCCGAAATTTGCGGACCTTCATTTTTTTGCTGATTCGATTTGTCAATAGTCGCGTGTTCAGAGATCGGATCAGTCGCATCGCCGCTTTTTCGCTGATTGTTCCCTTTTTGTCCGCGTCAGCCTCCCGAAATGCCGTGGCCAACCATCTCTCACGCAAATTTGGCGGCACTGGTGAGATGCTTCCGCTCGCGGTGGTGCCATTGGTGCCGGGCACCGTTCCGCTGGCCAATGCCATTAATCCGGTGACCCACACATTGGCATCACCCGCATTAAGCGCAATGAGATCCAAACATTCGTATTCGTCGCCGTGTATGATGGAAAATGCGCATTCCTCCTAAAGCGACGGAGGGGGCGGATTAAGGAAAAGGAAGAGCAAGAGAGAGAAAGAGAGAGAGAGAGAGAGAAAGAAGGAGGAGAGAACGGGATATTTCAATTAGGAAGTAATTGCCTGAATTTCGGCCGCAATGCCCGCCTCAGTAATGCGCAAAAGTTCCGAATTCCACCCAACACGCACTTCTTTGATGGCCTCAATAGCAACTGAAAAGCACAAATCAGTCGGAATTAAATCTGTGACAAACTTCGCGCTTTATGTGGCTTTTTGTTGGTTGGAGTCCATCGAATGTAAGCCTAAGGGGGAGAGGGGGAGGGGGATGAAAAGGGGAAAAGCGGCGAGGGGGGGGGACGTGCCATGTCCGAGTCGAGGGAAAACACGCGGCGAAATTGGCGCACATTCGTTCTCAATTTGACCTTGAAATATGAGGAATTTTTATTAAAATTAATTTCTGTCAATTGAAAATAATGGTTGGTGCTTATAAGCAATTCTCTCATCTCTCTCTCACTCTCTCCCCATTATTTTCCCTCTTTCTCTCTCTCTCTCCTCCCATTATTTCTCTTCTCTTATCTTTCTCTCACTCTCTCCCCATTATTTTCCCTCTTTCTCTCTCTCTCTCCTCCCATTATTTCTCTTCTCTTATCTTTCTCTCACTCTCTCTTGTAAAAAATGACGGTCTCTCTCTCTCCTCCCATTATTTCTCTTCTCTTATCTCTCTCTCTCTTTCTTCCTCTCTCATCTCATCTTTTGATGGGCAAAATCGCCTCAATTGCGCACTGTTCGGAGGAGGATTTCGTGAAGCCTTTGAACTGTCTGAAATTGATAAGCGATGCCAACGCAATTTCAACACAGAATTTGTCGTTGGCCATAAATTTTGCCATTAGAGGCACTTTTCCTTCGCGCGAGTCGAAGCCAATTGTTTATTGGACGAACATTTTAAATGCACTGACATTCCTTCGAAATGCAATCGTTCTGAACGAACAGGCGAGGGTAGGACAGAAAACAATTGCTTTTAATTAACCAATTAAGTGCAATTTGTCATTCAAAAATTTTAAAAGGATTATTTGCATCGATGGACGAGGGCCGTGCCGCACATTATTTTGCCGACCTTTCGCGCCAATGTATGCTCGTCTCTCGCTCTCTCCCCATTATTTTCCCCCTCTCTCTATCTCCTCCCATTATTTCTCTTCTCTCATCTCTCTCTCCTCCCATTATTTCTCTTCTCTTATCTTTCTCTCACTCTCTCCCCATTATTTTCCCTCTCTCTATCTCCTCCCATTATTTCTCTTCTCTCAAATGATTTCACTTTAATTTTATTTGTTTAGTCATTTCCCTTTTTCAGATCGCAAGCAATGAGACCGTTTTGTTCATTTACCATTCAATTCTTCGGATGGATACAATTTTCTCTCTCTCACTCTCTCCCCATTATTTCCCCTCTTTCTCTATCTCTCCCTCGTCCTCTCCTTTCCCTCCCATCACTCACCAATTCTGTGCCCGCCTGCATCAACGCAATGCAATCGGCCACTAAAGGGATAATTAATAAATTGAATTTGCTCTTTCTCGTCACTCATTCCTATTAATACCGGATCTTTTAAGGAAAATGGGCAATTTTTTGGAAATTGTAATAGATTTTCTTAATAAATTTCATTAAAATTTCCAAAATTTTTCACTGCAGTACCCTCAACATCATTTATTTGCCCATTTTTGAAAATTTAATCTCAAAAATATTTTTACGGACCTTTATTAATTAATTGTGTCGCTTACCATTGGACACCACTTTTTTATTCTCCGCGTTTTGTGAGCAAAAACTGACAGTTTTGCGCCCCGCCGGCGATTTCTGTCGATTCCCTCCGCCGTTTCCTCCGTTTCCGTTCGCTGCGCAATGCTTTCGCAGCGAACTTCGCAACGGCGAATTTCTGAACAAACTTTGGAACATTTGAACTCCCTTTATTGTTTTTTTTTCATTGTCAACCAAATCCAACAAAAATTACAAAAAGTCGATGTTTTAAGTTTTTTCCTAATAACTTTTCTATCTTCTAGAAAATTTTGTGATTTTTAAAAGGCTAATAAAGCTTGAGAAGAGCTTTCGAATGATACCAAAATTGTCAGAATTGATCGACAATGAAAAATGTTCTAATCAAAAAACTCGGGCTGGCGCAAAAACGACTTTCCCATATTTTCCCATTTTTAATTTTCCCTTCCCCCCTTCGGCTCCCACTTTTTTATTTCTTCATTTCAAAAATCAAAAACGCACTTGTCAAAGGAACGTCGTTCATGCAATGACATTCTTTAAATTGTTGCTAATTGCCTTGGAAAATGCTACAAAATTTATAAAAATGCATTTGCTTACTCTCAACTTCATTTTTTGAGTTTATAGAAAGGCACAAATTAAATAATTTTGTTTTTGTGATCAAATGGATGGAATGCGTTTGTCCGTTTCCTTTTCGGCTGTCAAAAGTCTCGACAGTGAAACGTGCCAAAAGTGAAAAGTGATGGGTAAAGAAAGACAAATTCAGTCGAAGAAAATTACAATGAGTACATTCTCCAAAGTCCAATATTAAACAATAAGTGTTAATTAGGGAGCGCATTTATTTTTAAAGCGCCTATTTCCGTTTTCTCTGTTGAATAACGAAGCGAATGCGCGGCACAATTTTACCCACCACTCAAAAAATGAGGGAAAATGTGGGGGGGGGAAGAGGAAAGTGGAAGAAATGAAAGGGTCGAAGACATTTGCGCCTATAACAAAATATGGTTCAAATTTAAGGTTTTTATTTTTACAAAGCATAACAGAATTAAATAATCGATAGGTAGTATTTAAACTCGATAAAAAAATTAACTTGAAAATGAATTTGGTACTTGTTTATTTTAGAATACACTTAACACACTCTCTGCTGGCAGAATTGGGACGGTCTTCATCCCCGGGAGGGCCTTCGCTTCCCCCGCTCTTCCGACGTTTTTGCCCCAAATTTGGGCTAAAGAAATGGCAAAGGACGGCGAAAGAAAAGAAGAAGCTTTTAGGGCTTCACAATCGTGTCCATTTGTTGGCACGCGCCGGGGGGGGGGGAGAAGTGCCAAATGAGCAAAATGAGCAGAGGAAGAGGAAGGGAAGGACCTTGGGAGAAGAATTAAATGTAAGGCGAAAAACGGGGAAGGCACAAACGGAGGACGCAAATCCGTTGAATGGAAGTTCCTTCCGTTTTCAATCCCTCCGTTCTTCCCCTCCCCCCCCCCCGCCTTTTCAAAATCTCTCCCCCTTTTTCGTCATTTACTCAAAATTCCTTTCCCTGTCGATTCATAAAGCATTTCATCTTTGGTAGTGACTTCAACAGCATGCCACGCAAATTGCCCCTTTTCACGCTTCTCAATGCGAAATTCGGGGAAAGAGCAATTAATTGGGGGGAGAGAAATGAAATGTTTCCGATGGGAGGGAAGGGAAAGGGCGAGGCAAAAGGGGGCGGGGCGGGGGGGGGAGATGGGCCAATTTGGAAATGGGATTAAAAATAAAAATGAAGACAAAAGAATATGGGGGAGGGATTGGCACGAGGGATGACCAAACGGATGAAAGGAGGGAATTGGTGGGCCAACCATTAATAATTCCATCCCACCGGTCATTATTGGCCCTTAGTTTTGCCCAATTTTGTCTCTTTTGACTCCAAAATGCCAATGAAAATGACCGACCGTTTGACAAATGCCGGCGGAATGCCCAACGGAGTCCGCGGCGGCGACACTTCCGCCTCTTTTGGCCTCGTCGATGGAATGTCTTCTGTTTCGGCTGCCTTCCGTTGTTCCATAAATGCAATTCTAAAGAAATAATTAAAAAATAAATTAAAAAACTAAAATAAAAAGCAACGAAATACGTCACCATTTTAAGATAGTTAAAAATAATTATTAGAGATCGGCCTGGACCTGGATCCAGGCCTGGATTTTTCCTGGATCCAGGTCCAGGCCATTTTTCGACAACCTGGATTTTTCCTGGACCTGGATTTTCCTGGATTTTTGTCCAGGAAATCCAGGTCCAGGCAAAACAGGAAAAAACCTGGATTTTCCTGGACGAAATTTTAGAATTTATTTTTTCAAGTGACCGATGTTTTTTCAAGTTTTCAAAAACAGATTAAATAAATTTAAAAACACATTATTACTATTAATTAGATATTTTTAGATGCTTCTAGCAAATAATTGATTTTTTAAGCATTTGTTTGCTTTTTAAAACAAATTTCAAAAAATCCAGGTCCAGGCCTGGATCCAGGTCTCGAGGAGCCTGGATTTTTCCTGGACCTGGATTTTCCTGGATTTTTGTCCAGGAAATCCAGGTCCAGGTCCAGGCTTTTTTCAAAATACCGATCTCTAATAATTATGCAAGCATATTTTAAATGCGCATTAATCGAATCCAATAGAGATAGAGACGAAAAAAGGAAGAGACAAAGTGAAAATTATGGGGGAAGAAGCAGAGTGAGAGAGAAAGAGAGAGAGATGCACCCAACTTTTGGGGGGGGGGGAAGGGGGGTCAAGGGATGGCATAATCCATTGGATGACGACGAATGGACGGACGGACGGATATGTGGGTTAAATACGGGGTACTTTTCCGTTTTGGGGCCAAAGTTTGAATTTTTTAAAAATTATCAGCAATCGCGTAGAATAACTAAGTTACGTGCCAAAATTATTTCGGATGCATAAATGCCACATTGAGCTAATCTCTTCGAATATGTCTGCGCCACGGGTTTTGACATTTTCACGGCAGATAATTTGCACAAATACGAGTCAAGTTCTACTCGCTCGCTGTTGATTTTTAAAAAATTCAAACTTTGGCCCCAAAACAGAAAAGTACCAAATACGGAAAGGGAAAAGAAGGGATGGATTAGAAAGCATGCAAAACAAAACCCAAAACTCATTTCTGAAATCACTGCCCCCGGGGGAAAATGTTTTTTGTTTAGTTTTAGTGGGCATGGCGAAAAGTCAAGTTTGTGTTGATGGGCGGGTGTGACAACACAATTGTCGAAACTTATTTAAAATGCCGAAGCGCGACGGAGCGAAGGGGCGGACGGACGGAGGGACAGAGGGAGAGAGAGGTGCCGACGGATGGACGGGGAGGAGAAAAAGGAGGGATAAAAGGGGGCCGGAAGGGGTGACACGGGGGAGAGGAGAGGAAGGGGAGAAAATGGGAAGGGGGAGTCCTTAAGAAAGAAAAGTGACAAGGGACAGGGATTTGAATGGGCCAAGGACGAAGAAGTGGGCGAATGAATGGAGAAGGAGAGGAGACAGATGGGAGAAGGGAAGAAAAGGACAAGAGGGGGAGGGAAAGAGGGAAAAAGGAAAATCAATTTTTTTATTTTGTTCGAATCCGGATCAGGGGTTCGGAATCGGTCGAAATGGATGTCGGATTCGTGATCAGCGACCCGAAAACCCTCTCTTCTTCCTCCTTTTGTTGACTGAATGTTTTCCGAAGGGATCGTAATTGAATTTCGAGCCGAATTGGTCAAGAACAGAAGAGAAAGACGAATGATGATGGCAAAAGGGGGGGGGGAGAAAAAGAAGGGAAAGGAAAACAATGAGAAAAGAATAAATGGGATGAGAAAGAGGGAGAAATGAAAGAAAGGGAAAAAGAAGGAAACGAGAAAGAGGGAGAAGGGAGAAATGTCCGTTGGCCTCCCACAGAGAGGAAATGATGATTTAAACTCTCTCTTTTTTCTTTTGTTTTTTCGGCGTCAAAGGATAATTAAGGCCAATTTACTAAGTGGGAATTTGACTTTATTTTTACCAAAAAAGAAGAAAGGATTAAAGAGCAAAATGACAACAAAGGCATTTAATTGATGGAGTGGGCGAACGGCGGCCGAAGTCGCAAAATGCAAAAGTATTCATTGCTTTGGCATTTTCGAGAATGGCCCCTCAGCGCGCAATGTTTGCATTTGGCGGGTAGGGGCGACGGGGGGAAGGGGGAGGAATTTGGGAAGAGAGAGGGCCAACGGAAAGGGGCCAAAGAGGGAGGGGAGGGGGCTTAATCCTCCCGCACCCTTTCCGTGCCACAACTCTTTACTTCCTCTCGCCTCTCTCTCCGCCTCTCTCTCTCTCTCTCTCCGCCTCTCTCGCTTGGAAGTATATTCAGAAGGGGAGAGGGTTTTCTCTGCACTCTACAAAATTGTTTTTTGGATTCTTTCACCCTCATCTATAAAAACACCAAACTTTGCAGAAGGAGAGCACTTTTTTTTTTTTCCGAAATTGGGTACTTTTCCGTATTAAGGCCTAAGACTCCCTCATCCATGCCCAACTCATCCATATACCCAACTCATCCAAACCCAACTCATCCACACCCAACTCATCCATACCCAACTCATCCATACCCAACTCATCCATACCCAACTCATCCATGCTGATTGTACTATTGCCATCATTGATTTGTGTTTGACCAAAACCAGTAAATTGTTTTACGTTTTTAGCAATGGAAAACGATGCATTAATGGAAGAAGATGGTGAGCAGAATCAAGAGGATGAGATGACATTGGAAGACTGTTGGAACATTTGTTGGCTCGATTCAGAACGATGCATTGCGCATAAACCACCGAAGCGGAAGTAAATAACACAATCAGTGTTTTCATTTACTTCCTTTGGTTAAGAGCACAAAACTGCAAAAAGAATCCTTATTGCATCCATCGGCTTGGTTTGGAGAACAAATTATTGAAGACTCAACAAACGTCCAAAGTGCTGGTACGCCGTGAAGAGTCAAAGCAACCGTGTGGGTTAAATAACGCCGGCAACTTTTGCTATGTGAATAGCTTTCTCCAGGTGTTTCTTGAAATTGATTACCTTTGAAATCATTTCCTAATTTTAGATTTGGTTTAACGATCTCAAATTTCGTCAATGCGTTTACAACTGGATTTTCACTTTCTCTTTTTTGTACATTCTTTTGCCCCCCCCCCTTTCCCCATTTTTCCCGCACATTTTTCGCATTTAAACGGTCGTCAAAGAGTCAATTCATTTTATTCATTCCTTTTTCATTATTTCCCCATTTAAAATAAACTGAGAAAATGCGAGAAAAGTCTGTCGTTTTGGGCAAATCGAGCAAAATGCGAAGCGACGAACAAATCGGAAAGGTTGGCACAAAGCGACTAATTAGTGACTAATTAGATGAAAAAGCAATTAATGTTAAGAGCGAATTCGGCAATGATTCAACCAAAAAAGGGCTCAAGGAAAAGTCAAAGTCATCGAATGCATTGAAAGTCGGCCCATTTGCTGCGATCAAAGAGAGCGAAAAGCGCAAAAAGATAAACGGATCTTTGGACTTGGAGGAAGAGAGTGAGGAGAAGGAAGAGCGGCATCAACAGCAGAGGGTAAGAGCGAGCACAACGGGAGCAAAATGAGGAAGAGGAGGAGGAAAATGGAGAGGAAGAAGAGGAAGAGGAAGAGGAAGAAATGAAAGATAAAGAAGAGAGAGAGAGAGGAAGAGTTATAGAAGAAGAGGAAGGACTGAGAAAGAAGAAGAAAAGGATGAGGAGCCATGAGAAGAGGGCGAAGGAGAAGAGAGTTGGAGATAAGAAGAAAAAGACAGTGGAAGGAGCATTATCAAAAAAGGAGGGCCCCCAGCAGGTGTCTTTGGCACGTCAATCTTGGCACTCATAATTCTTTATGCTTTAAGATTTTTAATTCAATTTTGTAAACAAAAAACGGAAAAATAAATGGCAATGAATCGCAAATATTACCGTAACCGACCGGAGCCCTCCCTCCCGTAATATTACTGTGACTGGGGCCAATGCAATTAGAATGACAAACGACAATTTGTATAATTTTTAAGGAAATTATGACTTACGACAAATTCCCGAAAAATTTGTAATTTTCGTCCGATTGCTTTTGGCCCTTCGCTTGGCTTTTTCTTTCCATTCAAATTTTGTTTTATTTCTTTTTCTATTTGTTTATCACTTAATTTTTGATCACAATTTCGTCTCCTTTTTCGTCCTCCGTTTTTCTTTTTCTGCACATTTTTTTGCCGTCTTTGCCAATCGGCGCCTTTTCTTTGACTGTCAGTCCCATCGCTTCTCGGCATGATATTCGCCATTGGTTGCACTTTTGGCTCTCTCCTCCACCGCCAATTGCTCCTTCGAATTGTGCCGTATTTGTCACATTGCTTTTCCTCGCCACACTTATCGGCGGCGGTGCCACAATTCGTTGTTGTGCCGGTACTATCATTCTGTTGCCGCTCTCCTCGTAACAACTTTTCCTTAAAATGCCATTGGATTGACTTTTCCCTAAAATGCCATTGGATTGGCAGCTTTTCCTCCCTCTGCTCTATCCCCCCGTTTCCACCTGTATTTGCACTCCAATTTGGTGCCCAAGTCGATGCTCTTCAGAATGGCTTCTCTCTGCCGCGTCTCTTCTCCCTTCCGTTTGTCCGTTTCTCGTGCCTTCGTCTTCCGCGTGATGTCCGCCACTTTCTTCGGCTTTTCCCTTTGTTTCGCTTCTTTCCTTCGGTTTCGCTGCGTTTCGTTCGCTGTTCCGTCGTCCTCCGTTCGCTGCTCCATTCGTTCGTAACAACTCTTCCGATATTGGCACTTCAGTTTTTTGTGCCGTTCATCCATGCCGTGCCATCCTTCGATGGCTTCTTCTTCTTTCACTTCATTTTTTATTGCCATTGTCACCCATAAATTGTGCCATTCCTCCCAACCGTGCCCCCGCTTTTCATCTTCGTCCCCCTCTTCCTGAGTCGCCCATCTTCGAATTGGTGGCTTCGTTCCTGTCGCATAACAACTCTTCCGATATCGGCATTCCAACCGTTCTTCCTTGGACAGTCCTTGCCATTTCCTTTCCCAAATTTTCGTCTTTTCCTCTTTCACTTGCGCTGCTTCAACTTTGTACTTCTTCTTTTTCTTTGAAATTCTTTTTGGTTTTTCTTCATCTTCGGTTTGTTTTTCGTGCCCTTTCCTTTCTTCCTTTTCCTCCTCTCTCTTATTTCCTTCTTCTTCCCTTTCTTCCTTTTCCTCCTCTTCCGTTTCTTCCTTTTCCTCCTCTTCCCTTTCTTCCTTTTCCTCCTCTCTCTTCTTTTCCTCCTCTTCCATTTCTTCCTTTTCCTCCTCTCTCTTCTTTTTTTCCCCTTCCATTTTCTCTTTTCTTTCTTTCTTTTTCCCATTAACTTCCTTTTCCTCTTCCTTCTCTTCTTCTTTGTCCTTCTCCTCCCCGTCCATTTCATAAAAATGCTTCTTCAATTGAGCTTCCCCATTCCTATTCCTTTTCCTCCTTTTTGATTTCTTCCTCATTTTTTCCTTTTCCTCTTCTTCCGCTTTCTTATTCGTGTCTTTTTCTCCCTCCTTTTCATCATCATCATTTTCGCGCTTTTTCTCGTCTTCCTTAACGGAAGATGCTTCTTCTCCCTCATCCTTTTTTTCTCTGCATCCCTCCAACTTTTCTTTTTTCTCTTTCACCAATTTTTCGGGTGAACAACTCTTTTTTTGTTTCTTTTGCCTTTTCTTCCTCTCCATCTTTCCCACTTCCGTTTTCTCTTCCTTATCCTCTTCCCCCTCCTCCTTCTCTTTTCCCTCTTTGTCTTCCTCTGTCCCCTCACTTTCTACGTCTAGCTTTTCCTCCTTTCTTCTATCTTCCCTCTGTTCCTCTTTCTCCTCCTCCTTCGCTTCCTCTTCTTCCTCATCATTTTCTTCCTTGCCTTTTGCCTTCCTTCTTCTCTCGTTTCTCTTCCTTTCCTGAATTTCGTCTCTGTCCCCCTCTTCTTTTCCGTCTCTCAGTTTGTCACTGTTTTTTACACTTTTTGTCTGCTGTTCTGCCCTTCTCTGTCCATCCTCCACTATTTTCTCGATCTCCTCTGTCTCACTTCTCTCTCCGTTTGTTCTGTTCCCACTACTCTCTGCCCCTGGCTCCGCCATTCGTGCAGCTGTCGCACTCGCCACATAGCAACTCTTGCGGTACTTGCAGTACAGCTTCAACTCCCTTACGCTGGTCGGCACTTTCTTCCCTCCCATTAGTCTCTCCTCTCTTTCCGCTTCTTCCGCCGCTTTTTGCTGTTTCAATGCCTCCGGCAGTTGGCCACTTTCGTAGCAACTCCGTCGGTATTTGCAGTCCAACTTCTTCCGCTTCTGCGCTTCTTCCCAATCCGTTTCTTCCTCTCTTTCCATCTCTTCTTTCCCCTCCGGCGACTTTTCTTTCCGTCCCTTCACCGTTCGTCTCAATTTGGCCCAATATTCGCTGACTTTGTCCGTCAGTCCCGTGCCAATGTCCAAGTCTCCCCAGTGCCATTCTCTGCTCCCCGCCGTTGTTCGGCTCCCACTTTGGTAGCATGCCTTTCGGTATCGGCAGTACGCTTTCCGCTGCCTTTCCCCCATTGCGTCCCATTCGGCTTTTCCCTCCGTTTCCGTGCGTTCCCTTCGCTTCTGAATTCCCTTTTCCTCTCCTCCCCCGCTCCTTTTTTCTTCCGCTCCGTCCCCACTCAGCCAAAGTGCCAACGCACTCCGCGCAATGCTCGGCTTTTGCCCCGTTTCGTAGCAACTCCTCCGGTATTTGCATCGCAGCTTCTTCTCTCGTTCGCTCCAGTAGTTGGCCAACACCGTCTCGCCGTCCCTTTCGGTCATTCGTCGCTTCGTCTTCCCTTCCGCCTCCCTCCTCCGCACCCCTTTCACCGCAACTTTTGCCATTTGCTTCATCGTCCGTTTCTTTCCTTTCGGTGGTGCCAATTTCCCCGACAGCAAAGTGTTGGTCCGCTGTTTCTGCCGTTTGCTCGTCAGATGGTCCATTCCCTCCTTCTCATAGCATGAAATGCGATATCGGCACTTTCTCCGCTGCTCCCCCTCACTCATTGTCAGTGTTTCGCCGTTTGGCTGCTGTTCTTCTGTCTTTGCTTGAATATTGAAATGATTATGTGTTTAATTGGCTAATTTCGGCACCCTTTGCGCCCCTTTTGCTTCGCTGGCCGTTCGAAAATGCCGTAACTCCGCGGAATGCCGTCGCCCATCCGCCGCCGTCCCTTCTCCCCCTTTCCGTCCTCTCAATTTTCTTTTCTTTCCCTTTTTCGTCCGTTTTTTCACATCCATATTTCAGAAGAGGCTGAAGCGTTTCATTGAAACGACCATTACACAAAACGAAAGTGCGCTCCGTCTGAATTGGGCCCCGGCAAATGCCTTTAAGCCAACAAAAGGGTTCCAAGAAAAGTTGTTGTGCCATTCTTTGGTCATCTAAGCAAAGGGAATCTCAATCCGAGATGGTCGTTGTGAGTAATCACCACTTTCAATTTGAATGATTGCCTTTGGCCGATCATCCGCCCAAATCACTCTTTTCATCTCATCGAAAGTGTCGTGCCGTCCTTTTCCTCCCGCGGTCGGAAAAAGGATCCAATCCATCGATTCTTTTGCTGCTGTCATTAGAACCAATGGTTTTTTTTTTAATTTCCGCATTTACCTTCGTCATTTTGAATAAATATTATTTGATCGGAATTAATCCATCGGAAATTCGACAAAATTTGGAAAACATTTTCTTCCGCTGCTCCTAAAAAATGCAGTTTTTCTCCTTTTTCATTTCTTTTGTTGATTTTAAATGGTCACCTTTTGTCAATAGCTTTTCGAAAAGCGCACGCGAAAAAAGGAAAAGAAAAAGGAACGGACGAATCATTGGGACTGAAAGGGGCGGCGATTGGATGGCAAAGGGAAAGGGCGCAATTCGCCCACTCTTTTCGACCTTTTGACGTGTCACCAGCGCCGTCGTCCGTTTTTGGCACCTCCTCTTTGCCCGTTCACCAAAACTTTCTCCGCTGGCCTTGGCCAATGCTTCTGCCACCTTTCGCCGCCCCTCCGTCGCCATTCCCTCCCCCCCCCAATTTCCCCGCCATATTTTTCAATTCCATTCATCCTTTACCAACACACAATCCGTTGAAAGCAAAAGCACTTTCAGGCCAAGCAATGGATGTTCTTCAGCCCTTCCGCCGATGTCTCTGCCCAATCATTGCCAATATAAGCGGGGGATCAATTCCCGTCGCTCTTTGCCTTTGCTCTCGCCACTTAACCTCTCGGATTGCTCTCTTTCTTACGCTTTGTGTTTTTCGCTTCCCTCCCCCAGCACAGCTGACGTAATGACAACAGCGGAAAAGGGAGCAGAAAAAGCGTTTTGAATATCACTTTTTTTTTTGGTGGACAGTTGCACTTTTATGCCCAAGGGAAATGCAAGGAAAGCAAAATTATTAAAATATTAATTTCATTTTTGGCAGAGATTTGCTTTTGTTTAACTTTTGTTAGTCAAAGGACAAACCACAAAAACATAGGTATTCATTTTGATTTTTTCAGATACAATTAAGAGACTTACAGAATCCGAATCGTTTATTGAAACTAAAAAAGCATTTTACGAATCGTAAAAAAATTTGAATTTGAAAACCATGGAATACAATGATTCAAGTGCAAAAAAGTTTCAATGGGTCCAGTTGTGGTCACGGAATTCTTTGCTGATCACCGCATACTCCGCTTGTCCCATCTCATCTTCAACATCGATGGTAGTGAACACGAACTGGTCGGTGTTTTTGAGACGCTCCGTCACTAAAATTGACCCTTCTGGCACTCCGTTGAGCTCATTTTTGACAGTCTGTAGGGAAATTGAAATGAATTGCAATAAACGAAAAAATGTACAGAGAGAAAACGGTGCAGGAAGAGCAGACATTTGTTCGTGTCGAACCCACTTTTCTTGAAAAAACTTTGCAAATTCTCAAGTGGGTAATATTCAACATGAGTCAGCTTAACTGAACGAGAGAGTGTTCAAATTTTATTTTTATTAAAAGATAATTTTCACAATTGTCGTCTCGAATTCCGACGACCAAAGTGTCAATGCCGATCAAAAATGATTGGAAATACCAACTAAGTGCTGAAAATGAAAAGAGTCAAAAGCAATGCCAAATGTGAAAAGGCACCTTTGAAAGAGAAGTACTTGCCGAAACCGACGAATTTGAGCTGTGTTTTCAGCTCAATGAACTTTCCGTCTGATGCTCTCAGTGCGTCGAATTCGCAGCCGTAAAAAATGTTCAACGAACGACCCTCGACAATGAGATTGGCTGAATTTGGGGGGGGGGGGCAAATAGCAACACAAGGAACGCCTGCAATAGACCTTTGAATATTCCGTCGAGCTCGGGGTTCGGATCCACAGGTGCCGTTGTGTCGGGCTCGCCTCCCTCGGGTTCGTCCATTGTGATTAATTGCTCGAACTTTCGTCCGGCGAAGGACGCTTTTTGCACGAAAGTGTTCCAATTGCTTTTGTCGTCTTCCCCGTCCGGACGAGTGAATTCTCTGATGAAAATAACATCTGAAAAGGAAAGGAATAAACGATACAATGGACAATCACTCACCGTTATATTTAACGCAGGCCAACTTCTGACTTTTGTCGTTCAGCGATTGCCAAATATACGGAGAAATGGCAATGCGACTCATTGGGCCTCTGCGACTGACGAATTCACAGCCATTTAAAGCCTGAATTAAAACCAGGAAATTGTTTTGAAATTCCAAGCATTTGACCTCCTCGAGAGAGCTGCCCTCGTCGTAGGAATTGAGCAACCAATCGAAAACTTTGTCGAGGCCTTAATTTTAATTGCTCAATTGGAAGATGACAACCTAATCACTTTCTGAACGCCACTTCTCTATTTGCTTGTGTATCCCTTGAGTAAGGTCGATGTTGAGCTTCCGATTCATGAAACCTTCGTACACATACTTCAGATTGGCACATCCCATTTCCAAGTGCCCTTTTTTTGAATCATAAGAGAACACTCCAAGCTGTTCTAAATTTTAGAAAATGCGGTCATAGAAAGCGAGAATTTTGACGAACTTGCAGAGAATATTGCCTTTCCATTACAATGAAAATCGGTAGAAAGATAATCAATCGGTTCAGACATTATCAAATTAGTTGTCAGTCACTTTTCAAGTCTGAAGGAAATAATGTACGTGTGTGGGTATGTGGACTCGATATGGGGAAATGGTTTTTTTCATTTATATTTGAGCTCGAACTGGACATAGATCCAGGCCTGGGTTTTTCATGCGTGGTGCGACTTTTGGGGATTTGCAACTTGGGGACCCGACATTTGGGGATCGAAGGACATTTGGGGATCCGACACTTAGGGAACCCGACATTTGGGGATCAAAGGACATTTGGGGATCCGACACTTAGGGAACCCGACATTTGGGGATCAAAGGACATTTGGGGATCCGACATTTGGGGACCCGACATTTGGGGATTTAAATAAAAAAAAAAAAATTAATTTAATTTTATATACAAAATTAGACAAATTTACGTCTGCTTTAGCCAGAGTTAATTCCATTGCAAGGAAAAACTTAATAATATTTTTAAAATGAACTGTTTCCGGACTCACCGCGAGTAGGTAGCAGAATTTTGAGCACATATTAACCAGAACTAGGGTTGTAAATTATATGGACTAAAAAACGCGAAATATGGACATTAAATATGGACTAAAAAAGCCCGAAATATGGACTAAAAAGGCCAAAAATGGCCAAATATGGACCAAAATATGGATAAAAAATGCCAAAATATATGTTGTAAACCCCCAAAAATCCCAAAAAAGGTGTGCATATTTAATATTTGCTTAAATAAACCTAAAAAGTACAATAAACAACCAAAAAATGGGGTTTAAAACTTAAAAATGCATATTTTTTATTGTTGTTCGTTTTATCAAAAACACCTCCAAGTTTGCCAAATTTCGAAAAAATTCTCATTAAAAAAAAGAAATGTTCGCAAAAAAATGACGAAAATATTTATTGAAAATGCCAAAATGACGACGAAAACTCAAATTTTTCGTGTTTTGTGGGGTGTAATTTTTAAAAATTTCCAAAAAGTTGATCTTTAGGGGTGTATTTTTCGTTTTTTTTTCATTTTTCTTGTGAAAATTTCCAAAAAATGGCCAAAATATGGACTAAAAACCAAAAAATGGCGAAATATGGATTTATTCCCGAAAACCCCCAAAATATGGATTTATATGGACTAAAAACCTTCACCAAATCAAAAAATTTTAACGCAGAAATGCTATTTTTAAGCCCCTTTCTTCATAGCATATGCGCAGAAAAAATATGTTAATCCATATAATTTACAACCCTAACCAGAACATAATAGACAAATCACAATAATTTTTTAAGTACAGTACACCTTTTTCCCAATTTTTATTTAAAACGCCTTTCCCAAGGGCCAACGGGAACAGAAATTCGTCAAGGGCTTTCAAAAGTTCCAGACGGCTTTGCTGTCTAATTACGTATAATAAATGCCGAGGTCATCTTTTCTTATCTTTCGAGTGACTTTGTGCGGTATTTTAAATTAATTTTTTAGCAAATGAATATTTGTATGACTCACTTGCAAAGCAAATCTCAGTCCGGAAACTTAAATTTTATTTTGTTTTTCCTTGCAGTGGAATTAACTCTGGCTAAAGCAGACGTAAATTTTTCCAATTTGGACATAAAATTAATTTTTTTGTTTTTGTTTTATTATAGTAAAATTCCCAAATGTCGGGTCCCCAAATGTCGGGTTCCCTAAGTGTCGGGTCCCCAAATGTCGGGTCCCTAAAAGTCGGGGGTCCACAAATGTCGGGATCCCCAAAAGTCGGGTCCCCAAATGTCGGGTCCCCAAGTTGCAAATCCCCAAAAGTCGGGTAGCCTTTCATGGATCCACCAGATTCAGGGCATTTTCCTGAACATGGATTTTTGCCCAGGAAATTTCAGATCCAGGTCATGAAAAAAAATTACAGATTGCCAATTTTAAAAATAACATAATACAGATTGCCAATTTTAAAAATAACATAAAGACATTCAGAGTTCGGAGTCGATCGAAGTGGGAATCGGTCACTTTATGTCAGATGCCATTCTACAAATATCATGGCCAAGTCCAAGAAGCATAACTACTACAATCATGAAATGAAGAGTGCATTAATCACTTAAACACCGTAAAACTACTTAATCGGTATTCATTTTAGATTATGAAAAGTGATTTATATTCACAAATTGATAGAAAATTTGAAGAATCTTCTACTTCGAATGAAGGGTCAGATAATGAGCTCGTAGCTGATGATAATGCTTCTCTTAATTCTATGTAATCTAACTCAATTAATTAAATGTTTTATTTTGCACTTTCAGGTATATGAAGCTTGATTTCCTGGACCGGGTTAAAGCCGAGATCAGTAAGCTAGCAATAAGCTTATCAAAAAATTAAAAACTATTAAGTCTTCAATTCACTTTCTGTCGACAAAGAGCCAAAACGAAGTACAACGAGACGATTGATGAGTTTGGATGGCACAATTATCACTGCGTAAGCTTTTTTTCCTTTTAAACCTTCGATTTCACCTCGAAGTTTTTAGAAAATTTTCTTCCGATGATCAGAAATCATTGATACGAAGCGCCAATAATTTTTTCGACATGTGCCAACTGAGCAAAAGTTGCATCGATATGGCGCGAAATTATGCCTACAAATCTCCCAAAATGAAGACAGTTCAAATTCCGACGAAAAAGAAACATAACAAATAAAATTTTTATGAAATTTAAAAGTTTAGCTCAATTTTATGTTGATGAACTGTCCTTTCGTTCTTTATTTACCTTTTTTAAATGTTTATTCAACTCATAATCTGCGATTCACAGCTTTGCCAACAGAAAATATGTTCAAAGGACTTCGGTCAAAGTTAGAGGATGAGGCCAAGCGCATCCAAGCAACGGTCTCTCAATACGGCGAAAACCTTGCGAACCAAGTCAGGTCGAACGCGGTAAGTCACCCGAATTAAATATATTTTTTGATTTAATTTTTGCCTCGTTCGCATTCAGAGTGATGCGGGCAGTGACATCAGTGGGAGGGGTCGGAAGTTAATTGGCAATGCGTTAATTGCCGTTCAGCCGCCAGACTCAAATGTTAATACAAATACAGACACAGCTGAAAACAATGACGAGACGATCATCAGTTTTCACGACGAGCAGGTATAATTTCCAGGTCAATGGCAGTTCGTATAAACTTTTTTTAAATTTGCAATTAAAACAAAAAAATTTAGGTTTTGGAGAAAAAAATTCATTCTGATTTTTAAGAAAAATATGTTTTAACTGAAAAAAATTACGAACTTTGCCACACTAATTCTAGTCAAATTATTTGTATTTTTTTCAATTTTTTAAGCCAAACCTCGATGTCGCTTTCCCTTCTGACAATGAATCCTTTGCCAATTCCGTTTCGGCGTCTTCGTCCGCGGCTGTTCGTCGGCAGCGACGACTGTCCAACGTTTCAGTCGAAAGCAATGAAAAGTTTGACATTTTCATTCATACTATTTCGTTTGGGGTTTCAGTAGTTTCAATTTCTCATCACAAGTCAAAACAAGTCCAACCTTGGTTTTGGATCCGATTTGCTCTGACGTCGAAAGTAACGCGGGGAGTGTGGCCGATTTGAGCAGTCTTGACAATGTGCCAAATGAAAAGGTGGCACCAGAATTTTTTAAGAATATATTTGTTTTGGAGACAATTCTTTAAAGGAGAATCCTTTTAGATTACATCGATATTCCAAAGGTTGCAGGGTCGCGCGGTGGATTATAAGCAGAAATACCGTGACTTGGTGAAAGCATATCGTGAAATTGAACGCGAAAACGAAAAGTGCCAGGTACATTTTGTGATATAGTGTTATTTTACATCCTTTCAGGCTAATTGTAAATCAGGGGATATTAAAATGGATAAATTTAAAAATTTACTAATTAATATTTCCGGAACTTCTATAACATATCGCTCTACCAAAAACCGGCATAAAAATTGTCTAAAACGAAGCCACGAATTTTCGGGGTCACTGATTATAAATCCGAAATCTAGTTAGTAAATTTCAGAATCCTGACACTGAACAAAAGAAAAAAATTATTTTTTTTTCGAATTTTTATATGTTCAGATTAGAAATTGGCTGGAATAAATTGCAAAAACTTTTCAGCAATTTTTTTAACTATTAATTTTTTTCAAAAATTTTTCCAAAAAAAAAAAATCTGCTAAAATTCTTGTTTGCTTCTTCGTCTCTCATGGTCACATGTCCTTTTTCAGATGGTTCTCGCCTCCACCCAAGACAAGGCAATGGCAAGAATTAACAAATTAAATGAGGAACGGCGCAATTTGAACGGTCGGTGTAAAGAATTGGAGCAGGTCGAAGAAAAGGCCAGTTGATCGTCACTTTAATTAAGTTATTAAAAAATACGACTTTTCATAAATTGATGACAACTAATTCCATTTTCCATTTTGTTATTTCTTTCAGTTGTCAATTACCAATGGTAAAGTGCAGAAAATGCAAGAATTATTGTCCAAATGTAAAGACGAAATTACAGCTAACAGAGAACGAATTTTAACGCTCACTGAGGAAAACAATCATCTGAAGGAAGTGGGACAGAAATTATTTGACATTAATGGACAATTAATTGAATTTAGCAGGAAAATGCGGAGGATTCGAAGGAGAAACTGAGTGCTGAATGGAAGGGCCGTTTTGATCGACAGGAAGAAGAATGGACGAAGCGAATGGGCGCATGTGAGGAGAGAGCGACCATTGCCATTGCCACGCATAAAGCGGAAATGCATTCGGCACTTCAGCAAAAGGACCAGGAAATCGAGGGATGGATAGAAAAGTGCCATTCCATGGAGAAACGGGGTAATTAGTGGAGGGGGAAAACACGTAAAGGGTTTATTTTTACAGATACCGATTCAAATACACTCTGGCAGGAAAAGGTGGACACACTTCAAAAAGCCATCGTGGCATTGGAACATGAGAAGGCGGACATGGTGGAGAAACTGTCGCAAGCCAAACAGGAGGGAGTCAAAGTAAGAAAAAAGGAAAGGCGAAAAGTGGTGGAATTCCTGCAATTATTTGTGTTAATTATTTATAGCAATATTTTTCAGTTGGTAAAAGAAAGCGAGGAGAAACGGCATGGCGAAATTCTAACTGAACAATTGAAGAAAAAGGTGACCGTTTCATTTATCGCATTGATAGCAAGGAGCGCCTAGTAAAGAAAATTTTCTGAAAATTTTCGCCGTTCCCCCAATAAAAATGTCCACTCCTTAAAATAATTCTCTTGAAATACGTTGGGCTAATGATGTTTAGTGCTGAATAAGTTATATAAATATTTATAAACTTAGGATGAAGAATGGAGTCGTCGCGTTAAAGAATTGGAGGAACAAATGCAATTGGCGGTGGAAGAAAGTGACCTTCAAAGAAAGACGAGTGTTACTGGCCACGAAAGGGAACTTTCGAATTTGAGAGGACGAGTTGCAGAATTGGAAAAGGTAGAAATTAATTGATTACTAGTATAAGTATTTATTGGGAAATAATTTAGGAAAATACACAAATTTTACAACAATTTTGTGGACAAAAGGAAGAATTAGAGCAAATGAAGCGAAAAGAATTGACGGAAACGGAAGAGACACCGAAAGAAAGAGGAGAAACCCAAGGAAAGGAAATAGAAGAGAGGGAAAAGATGGAGACAAAACTGGCAGAGACGGAGAGGGAGTCGAACGAATTGAAACGGACAATTGAAACGATGGAAAAGGTCAATTATGGGACTGAAAGGCATATTTACTGATTTTTAGTTATGCTAGATAAAACGAATATATTTTTAATTTTTCCTTATGCGTTACTTTTCAGGAAATTTCTCGTCTTGTCCACCTTTCTGATTCACAAAAAGTCCAACTATCCGAACAATCTGAAAAGCTTACGCAATTGGTAGCGGAATTGCAAAGCAAAAAAGATGAGCTTGAAACATCATTAGCCCAAAATGAGAGTCAAATCGAAAAATTTCGTGCCAATTTGAAATCTGCGGAAGAAGTATTTTCGACAATTAGTGTGTAAATATGTAATGATGAAAATTTTCAGGAAAATTCAAGGCTTTTTTATGTTATCGATGAGTTGAAAAAGGTGACATGAATCTCTCAAATAAATTATTACAACAAATTCAGGAATCCCAATGTCAAATGAGCAAAACTGAAATGCTATTGAAGGAAGAAAATGGAAAAATTAGCGAATTGGAGATGAAAATGAAGGACGAAAAGGAGACATTCGAAGCAAAGTTGGAAAAGATGAAAAAAGAGGGAGAAAAGGAGGCACAAAAAGGAGAGGAAATTTTGAGGAGGGCGGAAAAGGAAAAAAGAGAAATGAATTTGGAAATGGAAGCGATCAAAAAGGAAAGGGACGGAAGAAAGGAAGAGGTAATTGCGGAAGAAAGCAAAACAAACCCAATAATTTGGGGGATTTTAGGTGGAAAAGCTAAGGGAGCAAATCATTGCATTTGAGGAAGAGAAGGGACATTTGAAACTCGAATTGAAAAGCGTAAAAAGGGAGTTGAAGGGACTGAAGCAAATCGAAGCACAAATGAAAGGTGGCGAAGAAAAGGGCAAAAGCCCAAGGAAATGAACAAAATTGAATTGAATTCAGAAAAAGTGACAGAAATTGAACGCATTAATGGCGAACTTCGCTCAACGGAACGCACTCGAGAAGAAGCAATGGAAAAGATGAAAGGGATGGAGAAACAGCTTAAGGAGGAGGAGGAAAAGCATCGGAAAGAGACGGAACTGCTCAAAAGTGACAATGGAAAACATTTTGTAGGATTTACCACCGATTTTTTGTGTGTTAAGAAGAATGGGACAGGGCCAAACAGAAGGGCATCGCGGATTTGCAGTCGGAAATTCGGCAATTGTACCACGACATCAACGAGAAGGACTGCGAATTGGCCACCACTCACGCGAACATTTCGGTCGGTATTTAATTATTCAACAAATTATTTTATAGAAAGGAATTTTAAGAAACTCGAAAGCGAACTAAATGCGCTGCGCACGAAACAGGAGAATGACAAACAGAACTCGCAGGAGTACAACCCGTTCATCGATGGTGTTGACATTGACGAACTTTTGGAGTTGAGGCAACGGATGGAAGAGCGAGAAAAGGAAGTGCAGCAACTCAAGGCGATGGTTCAGCAACAGAACGGGCACAACAACGGCATTAGCAAAGTCGGAATTAATGCCAATTAATTGTTGTAAAAAACGCCTTCTTCCGCCCCCTCTTCAGTTGCGTTCCCCAACGCCCGGAGGAAGATGCGAATTCCGTTCCCAACTCAGCAACGCAAGTGACCATTTGAATTTTGCGGAGCCCACCGAAGCGGAGTATCTGCGAAATGTGCTCTACCGATACATGACGGAACGGGAAACTTTGGGCCGTGAAAGTGTGGTAGGAAATTGCATTTAATTCCGTTTTTATTGGTTACTTTCTCTTTTCCCCTTGACAGACGTTGGCCAAAGTGATTGCCACGGTGTGCAAATTTCCGCCCGATCAGCTCAGTCTCGTGCTCAGCCGGGAGGAGGCGCGCTGCCAAGCTTGGCTTCCCACTTCGGTGGTGCACGCCCTCACCCATCCGACGCTTTCCCAAAAGACAAATGCTCTCCATTTGACTTCAGCAACAAAAAGTGGTTTAAATTCATCAAACCGACAACAACAACAACATTTGATGGGCGGCAGTGCTTCGAGACAAGCGCCTTTTTGAATTGAACACAAAGACAATTAATTAGCAATTCATTCCCACGGTGAAATGCAAAAATTCAGAATTTTTAGGGGGAAACAGACGAAATTATGTTAAAGTATTCGCATCTTTCATCCGCCGTTCCTTCCTTTGTTTAACCTCTTTCAATTTTGTGATATGTTTTGTTAGCACTGACTCATTTAGCAGCTTCTGACCCCCTCTCCCCCCCCCAATTTCCTCCGTTTTTTATTCGATGCCTATCAAAACGTTTAATTCGGTTATTCCATTTTATATTGACTGCTCACTTTTCTCTATAATTTCTTTTAATTTGGTCTTTTCTTTCCTTTTTCTAAATGTGCATAATTTCTGTATGTATTTGTGTTCTACTTATTGGACGGTGGTAAAAACAGATAAATATATTAAGGGTCATTAATTTAAAAAGGAAACGAAAATGATTTAACTTAATTTATTATTTATTAGTAAAAAGATATTGTCAAACGAATGAATTAATTAAATCAACTAATTATAAGCGAAATGGACAACACAAATAATAAATTCATTTTGTTGAAGAATGGGGCAAAATTATTCTATGCTTCTGAAGAATGCGTACGTCAGGAAGCGAAAAACTTTGTGGGTGGAATTGTCGGTTTGAATGGGCCTTCGGATTTGGAGGAGGGCATTTATGAGGGTGAGCTTTTCCGACTGATTGTTGGCCATCAATTAGTGCTAATGAGTGCGCAGGTGGCCTCAAAATTTGGGAGTGTACGGTCGACTTGTGCAATTTTCTACTCAGCAATTATCAGACAATGAGCGGAATTGACATTTTGGAGGTGCCCGAAATGAAAGAGTGGCAACTCTTGCAACTGATTAATTAACCTAATTAATTAATTAGTTGGGGTTGCGACAAAGGGTCTCTCTTCCCACTGAATGTTTCCTTTGCTTTTCCTTTTTCAGTTGGGCTGTGGCGCCGCTTTGCCTTCGATTTTGGCGCTGTCAATGGGCGCCGATTCGATTTGTGTTCAGGATTTCGTGCGTAACTTTGCCCATTGTTTGTTGATGGCCAATCCTTTCGCTTCTTCTTTTGCCTTTTCAGAATGCTTTTGTCGTCGAATGTTTCACCAAAAGGAATTTCGAATTAAATGGCCATAAAATTGACGGTGGAAAATGCGCTTTTATAAACGGACGATGGGGCGGAGAAATTTTGGGGAAAATTGGGCAGAAAAAGTGACAAAATTTCTCCTTTTTAAAGTGCTTTTGGTTTCATTTTGAGGTTCGGTCTGATAATCACTTGCGAAACCATTTACAACGAGGCGAATTACGCGTCGCTTCACGAAACAATGGACGCCCTTTTGGCCGACGATGGGAAAATGTGCGTTTGGAGTCATTCATTTCCGTGGCGAATCCCTCGCATTTTCTGATCGGAAGCGATCGGGCGGCGCTTTCGTCTGAATGCTTTTCCTGTGCTTTTCCCTTCTTTTTTTTGCTCTTCAGTCTTTTGGCTGCCAAATCGCATTATTTCGGCGTCGGCGGAAGTGTTTTGGCATTCGTTGAATTCGTCCGCTCGCGAGGAAAATTCGCTTACGTTGAGGAAATTTGGAGCACCAAAAAATGTGCCATTCCACGCAAAATTCTGCAAATATCGCGGAAAACCGAATAAGAAATGCCAAATTGTTTTATGGTCATTGTATAAACTGCTGTTAAATTTTGGTGGAAAACGAATTGAAAAGGGACAAAAGAAAGGGGAGAGAATGCAAAAAAAGCGAAAGTGCCGGGGACGTCGCGCCGTTCCGACTCGGCTGCGACCCGTAATGGATTTGGTGGTGCATTTCGTCGTCTTCCGTTTGCTTCCGCCGGTCGGCTTTTCCCCCATTTCCCTCCTCCTCCCATTGCTCCCAGCCATCGAATGGGTCTGCCGTCGTTGTCTTTGGCGTTGTTTTGGCGTTGTGCCGTGCCATGGCATTTCCCCGCCCTCCGTTCGTCTCGGCTTCTCTTCTCCCTTCCGCTTGTTCTGCTGCTGTCTCTGCCCATCCGTTTGTTCGTCTTCCGCCGTTGTTTGTCCACATTCTCTCTTCCTCTTTTTGCCCACTCTCTCCCGTTTCTTTCACTCTCCTGTCTTTTGTCCCTGCTCTCTCCTCTTCCTCCGCGTCTCTGTCCTCCTCCTCTTTTTGTCCACTCTCTCCCTTTTCTTCCATTTCACTTCTCTCTTCGAATTCGCATTTTGGCATCAAAGTTCGCGTTGTGTCTTTTAACACTCGGAAAATCACTTGCCATGCTTTGGCTCCGCAACTTTGCCGAATTGGCATTCGAACACAATCCGAGAAATAATTGAGAGCACTGAAAAGTCGCATTTCAATGTTTAAATTGGCCAAATTCGGAAAATATCCAATTTAATTGCTTTGCCCGCCATTTGTTCGTTCACCTGCACATTTTGTCCAATTTTGTGTCCACCGCCCCTTCTCCTCCACCATTCGCCGCCTCAATGCTTTTCAGTGTTCGGTCATGACATCGCTTCACATTGGGCCTTTCGTCCAATTCCATCAAACACTCAGCCGAGGCCATAAATGCTGTCAAATGCTTTCGTTTGTCCGTGGGAAGTCCCCCCCCCCCTCACTTTCGTATCCCTCGTTGCACAAAAAACCGTAAGAAGCCTCAATCAAACTGATGGTAATGTGCCGACGGCACTTCTGCCGAAATATTTTTACGCACTGCTCAAACTCATTGATTAAGCTTAATCAAGGGAATGAATCGGTTTGTTTTGTCTGTTTCATTCAATTGGTCACCGGCACAATTCTCTAAAGACTTGGCCCCCCATTTTGGTGGGCCATTGCAACGCTTGGCCAAATTCGGCCGATTGCACCGGGGCGTGAGAAGAAGCCGCTTCTTCGTCCGTCTCAAAACGCAATTCGGCAGAGTTTACCCCTCCCATCGCTTCATTCACCTGTTGCTGCTGCTCTCTGTTCAGCGTTTTGGCAAAGTCTGCCACTGGCTGTACACACTGTTGGATCTCATCGTTCACCCATTGGGGACAATTAACGGACGAAGAGAAAACAATCGCCGGAATGGCACACAGTAACAAAAGGAGGGAGAAAAGTGAAGAGGGAGGCAACAGAGCGCGACACTGTGGACCTACTGTAACCGATGGGAGAATACTGTAGGCGGTGGAAATGCGCGTTTTACGTCCGTTTATTCCGCCAGCCAATTAAATTCCATTTTCAACCACTTGAAAAGCTCACCAACGGCACTCCGTCTTTCTACCGCCGTTGTCCTTTGGTCACTTTGTCTCTCCGTCACTTTCCTTCTTCGTCTCCGTTTGGGGGACAATCGGTCGGACGAACTCATCACTTCCGGAATGTCGGGCATGGCATTAACAGAAACGGCCTTTTCAAAAGGTTTTGCGAAGTGTGAGCAAAGCCCATCTTTTGGAGGGGAAGAGAGAGGCGCTAATTATTTATGGATTTCCGAATTTGGCATCCAAATGTGGGAAATTTGCGACATAAAGGTTAAAGGGACAAAAAGAGATCATTTGAGTTTAATTTGGACAAATGGTGCACTGAATTTGAAACGAATTCGCAAATAAACAATGGCATTTTCAGTTCAAATGAGTGGGGGGGGGGTAAATAAAAATAAAGAAAAGGGAAGGGTTTGGGCGCAATTTGTTTCTCCATCGCGCATTTTTTGGCGATATGCTTCGAATTGGGTCATCACACACTCATTCTCGACACACGCCTTATCGCAGAAGATCGAGCGCAAGTGGCGATTAAAAGAAGAGACGGTGAAAAGGTTGACGGGGGCAAAAGGCAAAGGCAAAAAAAGAGGGGGAGGAAAAAGAGGGGAGGGGAGACAGGGGGAAGAGGAGGGTAAACAGGGCAAAAGGGGGGGGGAGGGGAAAGGGGGGAGAGGAAACAGGGGAATATGTATGGGGGGCAAAATTAATTTTATTCAAAAATGAACAAATTTAAACATAATGAGAGGGGGGGGGGGAAAGTGGGTATTTGTTTCTAATGAGACACTAAATGGGGGAGTGGCAAAAACAGAAGGGAGAGGGGAAGGGAAGGTCAAGGGCCAATAAACACACTTTTGGGGGATTTATCGCAAATCCAACAAAAATAAAGCAAAATAAAGGACCAACAGAAGCAGAAAATTAGCCAAAATTTGGACGAAAAGGGAAAGGCAAAGGAAAATATGGCAAATGAAAGTGAGGGAATAATTCAAATCAAAAAAATGACAATTGAAGGGAAAATGAAGTCGAATGAATGAGTGATGACACAAAAAAGGATAGTCAAAGGACAAACCAAAGAATTGAAATGGTCGCGAAAGCCCATTTCAGCACATTTATGTACATGTCCAACACATGCATTGTCCCCTCCCTCCCTTCAATTGTTGAGGTTTGAGCTGAGAAAATTGCCGGTTCCTCACTCTCCGTAAATTTGGGGAGTTGGGGGGGGGGCAACGGGGGAATGAGGCGGGGCATGGCGAATAATGTGCGAATTCCGTCCCCTCCAATTTTCCCATTTTCTCGTCTTTGTCCCCCAAAATCGGTTAATAATTATTCGCCCCTTCCCTTTGAGGTGTGGAGAAAGGCGCATAAAATGAGCAACTGTTGTGCTTTTGGCCAACAATGGCACCTAACAACCGAGATTGGCATTGGCACCAACAAAATTTGGGAAGGGAGGGAAAAGGAGGGAAATATGCTCCATCCAACGGACGCACATTTGGCGAAGAATTGCTTTTACACCTCAAATTGGAACAAATTCGCAGCTCCTCCCCCCATTTTCACAATAAATGTAAAAACATTTATGGGGGCAAATCAAAGAGAAGGTCAAAATTAATTTAATTAAATTGAAAAGGTCCAAGCTGATCAACAACAAAAAATGATGATGAATGAATGGGCACATAAAATGGGGGGGGGGGGAAATAATTACAAATTTGGGGGACTTTTTTGAGTTTTGTCGAAGCGAATAGCGTTTTATCGGGCACTTATTTTAAAATGTACACGGAAATGTATAAATATTGGATTATATTCGACGCTAAACGCACTTTGCCATTTTAAGTGATTTAATTTCGACAATTTGCGGGTTAAAAAGCAAAAGAAAGGGCAAAGTGCGAAGGGACGCCGCCATTCTTTAGGAAGAGCGCCTCACAATCAGCAGTTGCACGCGGACCTTTCATTGGCCTCCCTCAGATGCAATTCCCTTCGCCCAAAGTTCGATTCCCACAGGCCGGGCGTTTGCAGAATCTGTTTAAAACAAATTTCTTTAAAAAATTTTCTAAAAACCAAAGAACTTTCACATTTAGTTTTGGAAAAATAGAATTTCATTAAAATATGTATTTGTACTCTCCATTAAAATTCCAAAATTTGTTTTCTTGAAATTTTCCTAAGAAAAGGAAAGAAAATAAAAATAATCTATAAGGTGAAAATTTTTTCCTGATTTTCAGCAATTTTTGTTACGACTTTTTTTCGGGGGATGTTTTGGGAATTGCACTTTACAAGACCATAAATTGCAAGATAATAGAGCATACTTTTGGCTATCAATCATACCAAGAACCGATTAATTTGGATGATCCTAGAAAAAATTATAGTGCAATTAAATTACCAAATTATTTTATGGTCGTATCTTTTTCAAGATCTGTAAATCAATAGCACCAAGTTTTTTGTGCCGAGAACAATTTTCAGCCAGAAAAAAAATTCGGAGGGATAAATCTCTTTTTTTGCAAATGGTCATTAATTATGCCGTCAAAATTTCTTTTTCGAGTAATTTCTGTCCCACCTTTTCCACGAGTTCCTCAAATGCGCATTGAACTCCTTCGCGCGTCTTTGCGCTCGCCTCGATGAAAAGCATTCGGTGTTTCTTCGCAAATTGAAGGCCCTCCTCCCGCGAGACCATTCTTCGCTCCTTAAGTTGGTCAATTGTTTCGTTGCGAAGTTTGCTCTCACCGCGTCGATTTTGTTGCCGACCAACATTTTGACGGTGTCACTTTTGGTGCAGTAAGTGTCCACCTCCAACAGCCAATGGTCGAGATTCTCGAAAGACGGCCGATTGGACACATCGTACACCAAAATCACTCCTTGGCCTGAACAGAGAGACGCTCTTAAATTCTCAAAATCGCTGCACCTCCGCGGTAATAACTCGGTGTAAGCGTCCGAAAGCGTTCTTGGCCCGCCGTGTCCCAAATGGCCAACTTCACAATTCGATCATCAATTGAAATCGAACGAACGCGAAAGTCAACTCCGATGGTGGCTGCCATGTCCGGGTCAAATTTATCATCTACAAATCGCGCGATTAGGCTGGATTTCCCGACCCCACTTTCGCCTAAAGAAAAATATAAGAAAACATGGACAATGGAATTGTTCCACGAACCGATGGTTAGAATTTTAAGAGTCGTCAAAAAGTTGTCGCCGGTGTCCATTTTAATTAGAAAAAATTACTTTTCCGTTTTCAATTTCTTTCAAAACAAAAAATCATTTACAAAATAAAAAAATAAGTGAAAGATGAGAGAGAAAAAAATGATATGATAGAGTCAAATAAATTAATAATTCCCTTTTCGTCGTCATTTTCTTTTCTGTAACTTTCTAATATAAATTCACTTAAGAATGGCTGAGAATTCTGACCCCAAACTTATCGAATTGCTTGACGATGCTTTAAACGACTTCAAGTCACCGCCGGCAAAAGAAAACGACGACGATTTTGATGAATTTATGCAAAAAATCGACAACGAAGCAACACAAAAAGCTGCTGAGAAATTCCAATCGATGTTGGAAGAAATGGTGAAAAAAGAGAAAACGGATGAAACCGAACAAAGCGAATCGAAGACGGAAAATGAAAATGAAAACATTGCCAAATCAATTGCAAATTTGGCATTCGCAGACGACGAATTCAGCGAAAAAGAGTTGGAAAGAGAACTGACGAAACTTCCCTTCTCAAAAGGCACATTGGACGATTTAATGGACACAATTGTACAGACGGCCGTCTCTAAGGAAGCGATGTATCCGGCGATTAAAGTTAATTGAACATAATTTATATTACTGGGGCAAAAATAGCATTTTACCATTATAAAAAAACGAAATTCTGTCTCTTAAAAACTCACGAACTCAAAATTTGGTTACATTTCGACAATTGGGAGAAATAAATTCAGTTTTTTTCCTTTTCAACGATTTTCACAGCTATTATTTTTAAAGTTGTTTTGGCATTTCTGAAAAAGTTATCAAATGGTGTCATTTTTTGGTTTTATAGTCGTACTATAATTTAAAAAATTGGCTTTTTAATTATGCCCTTTTTAAGTGCTTTTCATTTCAGGATTTACACATTAAATTTGGACCTTTTCTCGATGAAAAAGCAGCAGAGTTTGATTCTGATACTTTGAATCGTTACAAGGAGCAACAGAGGGTAAGTTTTGCTTTGACTATTTCTTAAAAAATTTAAAATTTCTTACTATTTTTTTTGAATTTTCTTATAAAAATTTCTACAATACCTAAGTTTTCTTGGAAATTTTCTTTCTTTAAATTTTTATTAAAAAACTGATTTCATTTGGCAGAATAAAAACACATAAACTGTTGAAAAAAAGAGGGAGCATTTTTAGATGGTGGGAAATTAGTACAAGTACTTAACCATATCAACAATGCTTAATTTGGTTAACAATGAAAAAATTATAGTCCAAAAATTTTCCGGCGATGTTTTGGGATGCACCAGAAATGTTTAATTGCTTTCCATAACAAAACACCCAAAACATTTTCTGCAAAAAAAATTTATTAAAAAACCAAACTTGAAGCCCGCTTATTTGAAATACACACTGATAAAAAAAACTCCAAAACTTTTACAAGGATAGACAGGGCATTAAAATAATGTTGAATTTTTGTTCCTTATTTTATATTTTGTTTCCTATTAACTTTTTCCGTTTTCTCTCTCAGATTCTCGGTATGCTTAGGAAAGTTTACGAAGATGAATCGAGCGGAAGTGAAGCTGAGAAGGCACAAGAGGGAAGGGCTTCGAAAATTGCACAGCTTTGGCTGGAAATGCAAAAGTTCGGATTGCCCCCGCCGGAACTTTCGCAGGGATTCCCCGGAAATTCGTCGCTAGACACAAATTTGAATGAATGCTCAGTGATGTGAAAGGCCGAATTTAACTTATTTTTATAGTTTTATTAATGGAAATAAGCTGATTCACTTATGTTGATGTTTTTGGTTCTATTTTTGATTTTATATATTGAAAAGGTCGTTTAACTTACATATGATAACAAGATTGTCCAATTTGGTTGGAAAAACCTTCAAAAAAATGTTCAAAAATTGTCATTTTTCCTAGATAAAAAAAATAAAGTATTCTTGTCGTGTGGCGGAATCGAACCTCCATCCTTTTCTATCTTAAAAAATCAACAATACATTCAATTTTTCGGGATAACATTATTTTGTTGGCTTTGACTTAATTTGTTGGTTGGATTTCTCTCTGCCTTTCCATTCGGTAAATATTTTTTGACTATTTAAAAACCTTCATTTACATATACATTCTTTTTTCGTTGACTTTTGCGTTTTGTTCATTTTTTTCGTTGAAAACATCGAATGCGTCGTCTCTTTCCGCTCGTCCCTTCCTCACTTTCCCTCCGTCCCTTCCCTCGCGTTGCTTTCCCCCAATTCGTCGTTCGACTCACCGATGAACGAAAAGGACGCCAATTTGCGCATTCAAAAATTGTTTGGGCTGTGTTGGGGAGTGGGGGATGGTCCTTCTGCTTGGGTTCGCCCCTCCTCCTCCCAGTGGGTCTTTGGTAATGACTCAACTGGGCAGTTGGAGGGGGTGGGCCGGGGATTGTATCGGTGATGATGGCATAGGGGAGGAAGGGTCATTTACTCTCTCCAGGCAATTTCCCTCGTCCAGGAAATGTGATGGATGACAATTACACTTGGAAATTGGGCGGCCATTAATGGGAATGCCCTTTCGATGAATTGATCATTCCAAACAACCCGTTGCATGTTTCTCTTTCTGTCATTTCCTTCCGTGTAATTTATTCATCGAATTGAGTTTTTTCGTATACACTTTCGGTTTGTCAGTGTAAATGTCTGATTCGCCGCTTTGCTCCTTCCCAACTTCTTGCTCCACAACAAAGTCCTCCGTCCCCACGAAAATGTCCACCTGCGCAACGTTGCCCTTTTCTGAAGCGCCTCACAACACACTTCCGTCGACCTCAACGGCAACATCGCCCCTCTTTTCTGCTCAATTTATGTCCTCACCGTCCATTCAGGCGATGGAAAATACGTGGGTTTTTCATGAATCGAAATATGTATTTGAAATTTGAGCAAGTGCGGGAAAGGGAGCAATAAATTGAATTATTTTGCTAATTTGGCATTCTGTTTGTATTCGCAATTTTCAATTTAGCATTTTGTCGCAAAACCCTTTCCTCAATCCCGCGTTCAATCCGCTCGCCGCATTTTCCTCTCCTCCTGACATCGCTCGTGTTCAGCAATGGTTTCAGCAGAACAGTTCCTACTCGAGTCCGACTGCCTCCTCTGTTTGTCGATTCATTTTATTTAATATTATTTTTGTTTTTAATTAGACTCCTTCTCTGATCAGCAATCTCTCCGGCTTGAGTATTTTTTCTACCGACAATTCATTTACACTCAATTCTCAACAATTAAACAACAAATTTGTCAGGACGGATGAGACGTTGGACCCCCTAAAAGATCCAAAAAAATTTCTTGCATATTTTCTCGAAGCTATCAAAAATTGCGACCAGGTGAGTGTAATTAAGAGTTTTGGACACATTACTTTACCCTTCTTTACCCCCTCCATTCTTTGCATCGTTTTAATTTTAACCGATAATTTTACGGATGCACTTCATCCCCCCCCCGTCGTTTCTCCCCCTCCCCCTCCCAAAAAAAATTTAAATTTTTTCGCGGAGGGACGACGCGGGGGGAAACGACCTGCTGCGTAATGAATGTTTACAGGATAAAAGAGTTTTTTGCGTGCCATTTAAAAGAGGTGTTTTGAATACTAAAGGAAAGGGGAGGGAAGAGAAGGAAACGGTGAGAGACAGAGAGAGATATAGTCATGACCTTTTTTCTGAAAGTTTTCGGGGTCGTTGTTCGTGAATCTGAAATTCATTAACCAATTAACTTATAGACAAAATGGTCTTCCCCCCTAATAAAACTCAAGCATATTTTAATTTTTTTTTTTGTTTAATTGATTTTTTAAGGCAAATAAAGTATGCTGATCAGTGATCACGAATTCAACATTTAGATTTTTTAAATTAAAAAACTATCGAATTTGTTTTGAATTTTGGATTTGTCAAAAACTTGTGATCATCCGGGTTTTATTAGTGCTAAATAATTAATCATAGGAAAAAAATATTTTTTTAGTCCTGTAAGTAAACTCAGAAAAGTACCTTTTAACGCAATCAAAAAAAATATTTTTTATTGGATGAAAATTATAATTTCATTCCATTTTAGGAGGTTTTCTTTCATTCATTGAAACCACTCAAAGTTTTTGCCTTAGCAATTGCTAAACGAAAGATACCAACAGAATTTAACCAAAAGGATTTTCGGGAGCTGATCAAGTTGGTCATTTTGAGATTATTCAATTTTCTTTTTTCCTTTTTAGGATTTTAATTGAACGTCTCGCTTTGCTCAAAGACCAAAGGGTAAGTGAACGGACCAATCGGTCGTTTAAACTTTAATTGGTTCCCCCAAATAACAGTTCCATTTAAGTCTCTCAATTATATTCTGGAAGTGCTGGACATTCTTGTCAACCAACCACAGTTTGAATTGGTCTCTTTTCTCGACTTTTTGTTTGATCCGCAATTATTTTGTTTTTTTAGGCTATCGCCGATCGAAAATCGCCGATTTTGCCCGTTTTCGTTGGTCTTCTCCAACGAATTGCGCCTTTGGCCTTCGATGGCAATGAGCAGTACCGTCGTGCCCTTCAGAGTGGCCTTGTCATTGTCCACCGATGTTTGGCATTGGTCAAAGACAAAAGCGGCGCACGCACTGAGCACTTCTTCACCATGTTATTGTCGGTGTTGCGAATGGACGGAAAGTCGACGCTCAAATTCGTTTCGTTGGGTATTCTTCGCTGTCTGATCCATGGGGAGGAAAAGTGGAAAGTCCGTCAATTTCTGTCAATTACAATTTCCCATTTTTAAAAATTTATTAATCCATTTAAAGCAATTCGTTTTTGACCGGAAAATCATCGAATTGGTCTCATCCGCAGTGGAAAAGACGACAAATAGGAAAATATTTGGCCAATCTTTGCGCTTCTTCAACACTTTGCTTGATTCTAAGGATGTCCGTTACGCGGAAAGTTTTGTAAAAAATGACGGAATAAAAGTGAGGAGACATTTTCACTTCATTTTCATTACCCATAATGTTATGCTTTTCCATTTTTAAGCTTTTGATGGGCAAAATCGCCTCAATTGCGCACTGTTCGGAGGAGGATTTCGTGAAGCCTTTGAACTGTCTGAAATTGATAAGCGATGCCAACGCAATTTCAACACAGAATTTGTCGTTGGCCATAAATTTTGCCATTAGAGGCACTTTTCCTTCGCGCGAGTCGAAGCCAATTGTTTATTGGACGAACATTTTAAATGCACTGACATTCCTTCGAAATGCAATCGTTCTGAACGAACAGGCGAGGGTAGGACAGAAAACAATTGCTTTTAATTAACCAATTAAGTGCAATTTGTCATTCAAAAATTTTAAAAGGATTATTTGGCATCGATGGACGAGGGCCGTGCCGCACATTATTTTGCCGACCTTTCGCGCCAATGTATGCTCGAAGTGGACGTGGGGGAGGCGGTGACGGAGAAGGTCAACCGCCTGAAGAGAGCGATGTTGGACGATTCTCTGATGATTTTGGCTGCTTTATGCAAAGAAATGAATGTAAACGGAAATTTAAGCGAAGGACAGAAAAATGTGGCAAAAATCGTAAGAAAAAATAATAAAATGATTTCACTTTAATTTTATTTGTTTAGTCATTTCCCTTTTTCAGATCGCAAGCAATGAGACCGTTTTGTTCATTTACCATTCAATTCTTCGGATGGATACAATTTCCATGTTCAAATTGCAAAAGACAGTTTTATTAGTGAGTAATTTCATTTGCCATATCAAATGGTTTTTTGCCCTTGGATGTTGAAGAAATAATTTTTAAAAATTTAGAAAAAGGCTAATTTTTGAAAACGTTTTCATTTTCTTAGACTTTAAACCGAATCACAAAGTCTGGCGCTTTGCCCGCTGTCCTTGACAATGGTCCGCTTCTCTCCGAAGCATTGCTCAATTTTCTATTTTCTTCTTTTGACTCGTCCAATGTCGCCAAATTGGTGAGTTTCGAAGTTCATTTCTGATATTCAATTATTGAGTCATCCAAGAATTTGATGAAAATGTGTGCTGAAGTTCTTCTTCGAATGATTGTCGCCCCGGACAGACGCAATTTGTCCGTTATTCTTTCGTCAATAAAAAGGCAAATTCCTTTGTTTTAAAAGGCGACATAATTATTTATTGTCTTTTTATTTATTTATTTTTAGCAGTGGCAGCGAATTTCGGCCGTTCGAATTGCTCCATTCTTTCACCACCGGTAGCAATTTGGACAGCGACCTTTACTTGGCCATGCTCAAAATCATAAAAGAGCTTTGCAAGCGAGAGGCATCTTTTTTAAAAAATTTTAAAAATATTTTGTAAATATTTCAGCCTGCCCTAAAGTCGCAATGGTCCAACCTCGAAAATGTGCAATTCCTAAGCTCAAACTCAATGATGTCGAGCAATTCCGAAATTGGTTTCTTAAAAGTTTAATTTAATTAAAAATATTCCGTTTCTTTTTAAGTTAATTTGTGCTCAGAAGTGCTTGAGATGTTGCAAATGGGAGGAGAGGTGTATAAAATTATTAGATTTTTAATGATTTATGTTTTTAGGACCAATTTCACGATGCTTCGCTTTTTGATATTTTTATGAACGAATACACAGGGAAATGACTCAAAAACATTAATTTATGATTGTGAGTGCTTTATTTTCTTCCTCAGTTCCGATTTTTTATTTTTATGGACTGATCTCCATTGCATATAATTATTACAATCAATCGGTTGGATGATCATTGGTCCCTTTTCCAAAAATCGTAAAACATTTTAACGTATGATGCCCGAAAAATTTTCAAAAAATAAGACGAATGCAGATATTTGTATTTGCAATTAGCCGCCAATTTTTGTGTAGCTTCATTTATTTCACCAAAATTCATCGTAAACCATCTTTTCTTGTGAATCGCGCCTAAAACTAATTATTAACAACAAAAGCTTTATTTTACTGCAAGCAAAAAATTACAAAAAAATAATAATAAAAAGGGTTAAAATAACAGCAGCATTTGAGGTGGAAGGACATTGTGCAGACATTTGCGCCTATAACAAAATATGGTTCAAATTTAAGGTTTTTATTTTTACAAAGCATAACAGAATTAAATAATCGATAGGTAGTATTTAAACTCGATAAAAAAATTAACTTGAAAATGAATTTGGTACTTGTTTATTTTAGAATACACTTAACACGCATTTCCATGATTCCAAGCATAGGCGCATAAACCCGAACAGTAATTGCCATTAAACCGAGAGGACATGTAAAAGAGATCAGACAAAGTAAATTTGGATCAAAATCTAGGTTAATACATTGTTAATTTATTTACTGAATTAAAACCACCCCTCTGAATTAGAATCACCCTTGAAATAAAACCCCTTCCGAGGGGAGTTAAAAAATAGAGCCCCGAACGCTTCCACCCATGAAGAGGAAACAGAAATTAACAAATATAAACGGAAAATGTTTCCAACTTCGGCATTTCGCCCATTTCCTCCGCCGCGCTTTGCTCCGTTTCCATTTGCTCCAATTTCTTCGTCGCACTGTTTGGCTCCGGAGGATGGCATGGAAAAACAGCGATATTGACAGCAAAATTCTAACCCAGAATAAAATGGTTTCGAACTGCAAAGCAAAACACAATCAAACATTTCACTCCAAATGTAAAGCGTTCTCTTATTACTTTGGCGGTTGTTCCTTCGAATTCGTCGGTTGGAAGAGCGAAGTCGAACGCATCAAATTTTTGATGTACTTTCCCAACACGACATTCTCCGCCCTCAATCGCGTGCTCTCCTCCCGCACACTTTCTACACGTTGGCTTAAATCTAAAAATAATAATTTTTGAGGAGGTTTAAATTGGAAATCGGATTATGTCTGGGTACAAACTCGTGATTTCCTCAGTCTGTATTCTAAAATTTTTAGTGATTCTGAGCCTTACCGATCTTTTATAACATTTTTGCAAAAATCTCAAACATTTTGTAAGTGTATAAAGGGAAATTCATTCCCAGTGTCAAGTGCTGATGCCCACGGAACTTGGAGTGTGTTTTGCAGTTCGAGTATTTGTGCAATTAGTCGTGCCTTCCTTTCCTCTTGCTGTTCCTCTTGCTCAGGCAAAGGGAGCGCCGGTTTTGCGTTTCGCACTTCCTCCAATTCAGTGGGGTGTGAATCTTACAAAAAAATTAGAAAATTATTAGCGGTAATAATTTCATTTATTTTTACCGTCATCCGCCAGCAGAATTTCTTCCTTTCTGATGCTTGTCATTGGGAGAAGTGCACAGAAATCTAGAAGTCTATGGATCAATGCCTTTGTTCTTTGTTAGTTAAAAATAGAGTGCCACGGGACCGGGACCGGGCCGGGAATTCCCGGTCATCCGAGGTCCCGGTCCCGGGTTTTGAAAAGCTCAGGTCCCGGTCCCGGTAGGGCAACCGGGAACCGGGAAAAACAAGCACTGGTAAGAATGGGGTCTGAGTGAAAAATTAGTGAAGAAAATTGGAGTCAAAGGGAAAAATAAAAAAAAATAATTAATATATTCTTTAAAAGTAACACTGCCCAACTGTGCAAATGGCCTAATGGCTAGTCTCCTTGACTTTCCCTTCTTCTTTCCCCTGGTTCAATCCCTGTACAGAAATTAAATTATTTTGAATTTTCTTTTTGTATACTCGTGGGTTTCCTATAAATAAAATATGATTACTCATAGTTTTTTTTTAAATTGATACATATTTTATCATTTTTTAAATGAAAATCCTACCAATTGAGCTTAATAATCGCAAAAACCAACCTTTTTTTGTTGAAAATCTGTTAACAAATTGCACCCAACTTTTTAAAATTTCCCCCGGCGGCGCCTATCGGCACCGCCGGACCCCTTCTTTCCCAAAAGTTTTTTGAAAAAGCGCTCCGAAAAAAAGTGATGTGAAAAGCAAATCTGAATTTCTATTAATATTCGATGATTTAGTCCAAAAACGATTAATTGTTTGAAATAATTGAAGAAAATTTGTTTGAAAATTTTCATTAATTTAATTTATTAAATAAAAAACCAAATAATTTTGTATTATTTTCACTTGATATAAATTAAAATTTGAATTTTTTTTTTAATTTTTAAAATTTTTTTGAATTTTTAAAATTTCCCGGTTGGTCCCGGTTCCCGGTTTTTCTTGCGGTCCCGGTCCCGGTCCCGAAAAAAAATCGAGGTCCCGGTCCCGGCAAGTCCCGGTCCCGGTTTTGGCAAAAATTCCCGGTCCCGTGGCACTCTATTTTAAATTAACACAGTGTAGTTTAGATGGTACTACCCCCCCCCCTTTTTTTAAATTTTTCAACTTTCAAAAAATCAAAAACATGTTTCTAGGGATTTTCTGGGTCGCTGATCACGAATCCGGCATCCATTTCGACCGATTCCGAACCCCTGACCCGGATTCGAACAAAATAAAAAAATTGATTTTTTAACAAAATTCACATTTATTGCTAAAAATGACGCCAAATAAATTCTGGGAAATAGGTGTCGTATGTTTCAGTCTTGTTCCAAAACTGCTGTTTGAAATTCCTTTTCAATTTCTTCCACATCGATTCAACACTATGAGTTTTATCCATGCGAACATTGATTATTTTCTTTTTCGTGCATTTGAATCGATTTTTAGCAATAAATGTGAATTTTGTTAAAAAATCAATTTTTTTATTTTGTTCGAATCCGGATCAGGGGTTCGGAATCGGTCGAAATGGATGTCGGATTCGTGATCAGCGACCCGAAAACCCCTAGAAGCACCCCAGGGCTCAAATGATCACATCCGTGGAAATAAAGAAAGTGATGAAGAAACTGATGATGCCAATGGAAATTGAACTTTACCATTTTCAACATTTTATTTTTTCTTTGGAGTTTAATAAATATCTATTTGCTTACGTGTACTTTTAGGTTAAATTTAATTATTATATAAGAATAGCTAAAATGAACCAATTTAGAATATATATGGTCAAATTCGTTGTCAAAATATATATTTTTTAGGTTAGTAGGCGAAATGAATGTTTTTGGCTTAGTAGGCGAAATGTCCGTACACCATTTATTTTTATTTATTCAGTCAATAAAATATCTACAGAAGGGCATTAGCCACTTACTCTGAAGATCGGTGAATACAAAAATATAATTGTTTTATAGCAAATTTTGCACTTTTTTTCCTTCGACTCACCACGAGATTTAACATTGGGAAAAAAAATGGCTGTATTACTGAATGTATTATATTTTTCTCTATCACTATGCAAAATTTGGTATAAATTATATGAGTAGAAAAAAAGTTATATGTGCCGAAGTAATTCGGGTTTTCTCTATTAACAGAGATAAAAAAATAGTACGCCAAAATGAGAGATGTTTTTTTTCTCTGCACTCTCTCTTTATTGGCACACATCTCGTTTTTTCGGACGGTGTGACTAGCAGAGATAAAGAAATAGTACGCTAAAATGAGAGATTTTTTCTCTGCACTCTACAAAATTGTTTTTTGGATTCTTTCACCCTCATCTATAAAAACACCAAACTTTGCAGAAGGAGAGCACTTTCTTTTTTTTCCGAAATTGGGTACTTTTCCGTATTAAGGCCTAAGACTCCCTCATCCATGCCCAACTCATCCATATACCCAACTCATCCAAACCCAACTCATCCACACCCAACTCATCCATACCCAACTCATCCATACCCAACTCATCCATACCCAACTCATCCATGCTGATTGTACTATTGCCATCATTGATTTGTGTTTGACCAAAACCAGTAAATTGTTTACGTTTTATTTTTAGCAATGGAAAACGATGCATTAATGGAAGAAGATGGTGAGCAGAATCAAGAGGATGAGATGACATTGGAAGACTGTTGGAACATTTGTTGGCTCGATTCAGAACGATGCATTGCGCATAAACCACCGAAGCGGAAGTAAATAACACAATCAGTGTTTTCATTTACTTCCTTTGGTTAAGAGCACAAAACTGCAAAAAGAATCCTTATTGCATCCATCGGCTTGGTTTGGAGAAGTTTGACAAATTATTGAAGACTCAACAAACGTCCAAAGTGCTGGTACGCCGTGAAGAGTCAAAGCAACCGTGTGGGTTAAATAACGCCGGCAACTTTTGCTATGTGAATAGCTTTCTCCAGGTGTTTCTTGAAATTGATTACCTTTGAAATCATTTCCTAATTTTAGATTTGGTTTAACGATCTCAAATTTCGTCAATGCGTTTACAACTGGCGTTCCTCCACGAATTGGATTATGCCGCAGAATGCCAAATTGAACATTCAGACGGTTATGAACTGTCTCCAGCAATTATTCCTCACAATGCAATTCACTCCATTTGTAAGTATTTATTCTGCAGCTTGTTCACACTGCAAATTTAAAGGAAGTTACCGACGCCAATGACTTTATCAAGTTGCTTCGGTTGGACAATCAACAGCAGGACGTTCAGGAATTCCATACACTCTTTTTCGGAACGATTGAACGCACTCTCGAGGCGCATCCGAACGGCCGACCAGTCCTTGATGTCATTCGCCAACTTTTTCAGGTTTTAGGAATTTCCTTTCTAATCTGATTATGCGTACTCTGACTGTCTTATTTTAGAGTCGCATCAGTCAAACAATTTCCTGTGCAAACTGCTTGCGGACCAGTGAAACGGTCGGTGAATACCGTTCTCTACAGATTGGCATTGATGGCCATAGCACTCTCATCTCGGCTATCCAAGCTTTTTTTGCGCCAGAACCGTTAGTTTTCACATTTGACAACTGAAAAAGTAAATCGTATTTTGATGTCTAAATATAATTTTAGACTGAGAGACTTTCGGTGTGACCAGTGCCGGGAGACTAATTGTGTGACTCGGTCCAGCAGATTCACTCAGCTTCCCGAATTGCTCATTGTTCAGCTTAACCGTTATGTTCTAGCAAGGTCCATTGTTATGCTTGTTTTTTAAACTTGTCTAAATTTAGCAATGGAAACCTTCGCAAATTACAAAACGCCGTGCATTACCCACGCCTTTTGACCGAACTTGGAGGCGAGGGAATCCCGGACTATGAGCTGTGTGCTGTGATGATTCATGAAGGGAAGAGCACTAATTCAGGACATTACTACGACGTCATTCGTGACCCGGTCATCGACCGTTGGTTTACCTACAATGACGAAGTACGGATTGTGTGGTCTTATTATCCCATTTTACGATTGTGCCCCATACAGACGGTGAATCAAAAGCGCACAGCTCCCGGCTATTTGGGCAGACTGACTCAGAAACCACGCGCGAGTGCTGACACGACGGGGTGTTATGCGCTGATCTACCGAAGGGTGGGCAGTGGCTTGAGGGGGCCGGTGCAATTGCCGCCAGAGAATATTGTGACGGAAGCAAAGAAAAGGGTCGGTTGATAGTGAGATCATTTGTGGGTTTTAAGAAATGTTCATTTAGATGGAGGCGGAATTCGCACAACAAGACAAGGAGGACGACTTGGCATTTAAAAAGTGGAAAAAGCATATCAACGAAAGGAATCATTTGTTGCAGCAACTCTGGAAGGAGCTTGAGGTCTCCCCACCTGTCCATTTGTATCGAATTGACCACTCACTGTTTAGGTTCAAGAAGGCCACACTTCCTTTGAACACCCAGAAGACATCGCTTTCCTCCCTACGACCCTATTAACTGATCTCTTGACAAAACAACTAACAGCGGTCGAAGAATGTAAATCTGTCACTTCGATGCCCATTCAATTATGCGAACATGGCCGTATCAAGCCCGGCCCGTTTATTCGGGGTGAAATAAAGGCGGTGAACACTTCGGCTGCCCGACGCCTGATCAGGGTAATTGTCGAGTGATTGGGTATTTTACACAACGCCTTTTAAGGAATTTAATGTGAACACGACTTTGTACACGGGGTAAGTGCATATGAGATGACGACATAATATTAAATTTAAATGCCCATTTTATAAAGAGCGAACATCTGTATCAACTGCTGCTCAAGACTTCGTGATCACCAAGAAACTAGGCGAAGGGGACGGACAGAGGCGATTTTATACTACCCCGAAGGCGCTACTTTGTTTATCAAATTGGTTTCTAATTATTCTTTTTCCCTTTACTTTTCCTTGATTTTTCAGAATGGGGATGAGAATGATGGGAACACAACAAAGGGCAAGAAAACCACCACTGGACCATCCGCGGCAGTGACGCGTCGAGCAGCGTCAAAAGGGCTAATAAAAATTCGAGTGAGTCGGTTAAGAAAAGACAATTATATTTATACTGGTGATATTAATGTTAGATTTGTTCGGATGAGACGATCAATGCCCTGAAGTTGCGCATTTACGAGAAGATCGACCAGTCTCCAGTCGACCAGTTGCTTTACATGGGCGGACAAGTGTTGGATGGGAATTTGACGCTTGAGAGGGCGAGGGTTCCTGCAAACAATTTCGACAACCCGCTTATTCTGATCGTCCAGCAGAGAAGGAAAAGTGGTGACGACGATGACAGCGACCAGAAAGCGGGCTCCAGTGGTGGTGGAGGATTTCATGACACCGCCTTGTCTTGATAATAATATTCACTGAGTACAAAACTCACACGGGCGTCGACACACTCATCCACTTTGTTTATTAATGGCTTATGCCCTAGTTCTTGTTCACGTCCATTAAGTACGAGTACTGTTTGTTTTGTCAGGTGCCGATTATAATTAATACTCGATAAATACTTTTATTAATTTTCTAGTACCTTGTCTTTTTATGCTTTCCCATCAAGTGTATTTCCTTAGCTTTCTGTATTCTTTGTTTTCGTTAATTTAATTCGTTGTTTGTTGTGCTTTGTCTCCATTTTCCCGAACGGGTAAACCTTTTTTTTCTTTTCCATGGTCATCGAAACTGATGCAAATGCAGTTACACTTACCTTTTAACATTTGTTAGCATTCATTCTCATTTTGCTGTTGTTCTTTTGGATGTTTCCGTTTCGCCCAATAAGAAAAGTCCCGTGGTACCGGCGCAAAGTTCCTGATCGGATAAGCTTAGTTGCAGAAGAAACAATTGTAAAATACATATTGCTATCATCAACAATTTGTGGTTTTTCCTATTTCAGAGCCCTGCCGATGAGAAATTGGTTGGGTGGCGTTTACATGACTATTACGAAATTCAAGAGCTCGTGAATATATTGCCGACGATAAAGGAAAAGATCGATTTTGTGAACCCCTACGAGAGGCCGTGGAAACAGTCGGAGCTACGTTGGCACAGGTCAAAACTGAATCATACACAAGAGGAGAGGGGAGCGGTCGACCCCCCCCCCCTTATGAACCGAAGCGCCTGAAAATGAATTATCAAGCCAAAATTTAATTTTTAGACCATGGATGGCACCTTTATCTAAGCCTCGCTCGGCATGGGTCGTCCCACCAACTCCAGCTTATTTTGATGTGCTCGACTTTTCCAAATATATCACCAAGACACGGTTGGCCACCGATGAGGAAGCCGAATGGGAATTTGACGCATATTACAAAGGCATAAATTTGCCAACAGCCAAATTTGAGGTGTTCAAGAGAGTGTCAGAGTTTATATACTTAAAATGGTTCTCTTTTAAATAAAGGAACGTGTTGCCGAAAGTCTGGCACTTCATTTGGAAAGAGAAGAAATGTCTAAAAGAGAGAATCACCCCGAAAAGGAAAGGGAAGAAAACCGCGCCAAATTTCTCCGCTCGCTCATCGATGATGCCCATTTAATTTTGGCACATGGAAACCCAAAAATCATCGACCATCGCGTGAGTAACAGCAGCATGCCTTTTTATCAGTTCTTAATTTTTATAGATTTCACATTCTGACCGTTGCGAGTCCTTTTGGATAAGGGCCGGTTTTCTCCCTCTGTACGAGAGTTTGCCCGTTTGGGAAATGGAAAAAGTGCCGTCCATTCGAAAAGTGAAGTTCACCGGCGATGACAGGTCCAAATAATTAACTTTATTTCCATCAAATATTATTTTTTAATAATGTCCAACAAAACAGACGCCGTCTTGGCGAACTTTCCTTTACAATGCGCGACAAACATACGATGCAAGTGCGGACGAAAAGCCCAATGAAAAGGGTAACTTTATCCGAATTGCGGGGTGTATTTCTCCTTTCCAATTTTTTCAGCTCTTCGATTGGGATGAACCTGACAAACTCGAGGCACCAGTGTTTCCGCCGTCTTTTGACGTTGCGGATGAATTGATAATGTCACCCATGGTTTATAATCTTCTCGCCGACACAGAGCCATTGTGGCAATGCCCAGGCTACGAATATGACTCGGGTAAGTTCAATTCATTCGGACTATCCACTTTTGTGTAATAAAGCCCCCATTTCCAACAATAAGACCTGGATTTTAAACTTTATCTGTGCTTATTTTCACTCCGTTCGTATTTTTAGGTGAAACGCATAAGTACGGTCGGTTGGCTATCAAGGACATTACTCCGCTGATCACTCGTCTGGACACTCATTGGCGTTGCGACACGGAACATGAGCGAAAGGAAGTGCTCAGAGAATGTTTGGCCGCAACGGCGGTCGTATCTCTCTTCAATTGGTTGAATGGACAAGCGCATTGTCTTGGTTAGTTTGGCATTTAAAATGTGCGTCAAGATTTTCGGAATTACACATTTTTTAGGACACACTCAATACACAGAAATTGTCGCCCCGTTGAGTTCCCAATTGATACTTTCTGACGGCTTGCAATTGTTTTATTTCGCTCTCGGTCAACTCAACACTCTCGCAATTAACATTGATGTTGAAGGTGAATGGACAGAACCTATCAAACTAATGACTTTGTCGATGTCGAAATTGTTTTTAGGCTTCAATAATCAGCGGTCCAATTTTTGTTGTGTTAATGGACCCTTCAAACTGTACGATGAATTCGATCCGGCAACGGTTTGTTAGCATCTTTAAAATTTATTCATTATTTACCAAAAAACAGAAAACCGTCCGACACGTCGACCCTTCGGATGGCCTTTCGAAGGACGGACTGAATCCCCTCGTGTTGCACCGAATCCTCCAAATGTGTGTTGTTTAATTGTGAGTGATACAATATTTCTCCTTTTTGTTTGAATAAAATTACATTTTTTCATTGGAATTTCTTCCCCAATTGTTTTGGTCAATACTCTTCTCTTCTCTTCCCATTTCGTGCCTTTTTTAATGAAATCGAAGCAAATTTAAACAGCAAGAATGATGGCGGACGAACTGAAAAGGGAGAGAGAAACTGCGGAGTTTTTGCGACTTATTGACTGTGATGGTTCGTCGACAGCCAACAAAAATTAATGGAGCATTGAATTTTAGTACAAAATAACGAACAACGGAAATTACAACAGGCCGAGAAGGATGAAAAGGCCGCCTGGGAAAGGAAACGAATGGAAGAAGTTTTGCTGAGATATAAGCGCAGCATGCTTTTGCCAGTGAGTCTCGAAGAGACGAATAATTTGTTCAGAGAGTTCCGCGGAGAAGTGCCAAAAACGACTAAAAAAGGCTTAAAGTAGAGTTATACATTTTCAAGTCGGGTTATTCTGATCATGCTTTATCCTTTTCAGATATGGTCTTATCGTCGGCAGTGCCATTGGTTTGACAAATGCTTTGGCCGGTCCTCGTTCCATTCGGATGATCTCACTTCGGTTCTTGCAAACTGTAATGATAAGCATCTTTTTTGGGGCTAACGTCGGACTTGCGGTTGGGCTTTACAACGGAGTGAAAGCAAATTACACAAACAGACTACGGACTCAATGAACTGTTTCAAATGTTATTGTTGTCGATTCTCTTTTTAATAGAAGTCATTAAAGTTGAAGCAGTCTCTACATGTGTTTTATGAACCAACGCGATATTTCACTGTGATCAAATGACACCCATACCTAATTGATTAAATAGAAATGGACAAAATCTCACTAGACATAGAAATTTGGGATGAACGGGATCAGGGTTTCTGGAAAGTCGGGCATGGAGTCCAATTTATTTGACTTATCTAAATCGCCGCCAAAGAAAAACAATAAGAGAGAAAAATATATACCTGGGATTGAATCGAACCCTCGACCTCAGGTATAGCAATCGGCTCACCACCCAAACCAGTGCTCTTAGAAAGGAAAGGGAAAACATGTTTGAAAAAAACATTGAACTAATAATGGCTAATGGGAATAAGTAAATGAGGGAAATACGTCGAGAAGCCCTTACACTTTGTCTGATGTTCTTTGATGCATTCCTACATGAATACTTTGCATACATTAGTTGATTGGTTATATTTGGTTTAACTTTTTTAACTTTTCTAGATTAATCTAGGCGCTGATCAAGAACTAGCTTCAAAATATAAAATCTTACGATTTTATCTATGATTTCATCATATGATTCTGTCGATGAGTTTTCTTAGTAACATTAGCTGAGGCTAAAACTTTTAGGAGAGTATTGTTCAATATTTGGCTTTTGTTTGGCTGGTAATAATTCGTTCACTTCCTTTTCTTTTATATGACTTTGGTTCCTTTCATTTAATTATTATCCTTTTATTCCACGTTTGATGAAATTTGAATGAGCTTCGCCGATAGCCATAAGAAAAGCTTTGTTCCAAGAGGTAGAAAAAAGAAAGAAATTGGTAATTAAACTAAAACATATTTTAACCATTCAGCCGGCTATCAGTCTCCGTCCACTTCGTTTTCGGGAGGTTTGAGGAAGGATTATTATTGGAACAGAAGCGGATGTTCCACCCCCGGCTCAATCACTTCAGGCACCAGCAGATTGTGCGTTCGTTTTGGCATATTTTTCGGTTGCGTCGCTTTAGTTTATGTTAATTACAATAAGCTTATTGCTTTCAATGTGTTATTTATTTCATGTTAAATCATTCTCTCCTTTCGCAGTTCGTCCTCAAACGTCGGTTGTTTTTCCGCCGTTAAAATGACCGCAGCGGCAAAACTCAGCCGTTTCTTCCGCCGTTTGGTGCACGTCCGACAGATGGACTTTGAATTCGCTGCTTGGCAAATGCTTTACCTGCTGGTCAATCCGCAAAAGGTGTACAGGAATTTCATGTACAGAAAAAGTTTGTTGTCCCTCTCAATTAATTCATTAATTTCTAATTTCGTTCAGAAGCCAAAGATCAATGGGCCCGCGATGACCCCGCCTTTCTCCTCCTTTTGGCACTTTCTCTGCTCGGCTCGAGTGTTCTGTTTGCATTAGCGCTCAATTTGTCCTTTTCTTCGTTTTGCGCCTTTTTCCTTTGGGTTGTGTTCATCGATTGCATCGGAATTGGCATTGCCATTGCAACCGCACTTTGGTCGCTATTTTGCGATATTTACTCTCCGATTTCACATATTTTTGTGTCCCTCCCTTTTTAGGTTCATTTCAAATCGCTTTTTGCGTCGGACGAGGGATTGCGACGTGGTCGAGTGGGCCTATTGCTTCGATGTCCATTTGAATGCTTTTTTCCCGTTGCTCATTCTTCTCCACGTCATTTTACCTTTGCTTTTCTACGGTCCCTCTTTTTTTCTTTTTTTGAACAAAATATTTTTTAGGATTGGTTGATTACCAAAATTTTCTCGCCCGCTTTTTTGGCAATTCCATTTGGTGCATTGCCACCATTTATTATAATTACATTACTTTCCTCGGCTATACCGGTGTATTTTAATGATCAATTGAAATATATTTAACAATGTTTGTTTTCAGCACTTCCCACGCTGAAAAACACGCAATTCTTCCTCTACCCAATCACTTTCCTTTTCATTTTCTTCGTTGCCGCCACAAGCGCCGGTTGGAACGTTTCGATCACCGCGATGGACTTTTACCATTTCCGAGTAACGAACGCAGACCGTAGAGGATGACATGGAGAGAGAGAAAGAGGAAGCAAAATAGACGAAGGACCATCCCCAACTTAAAACCAACCCAAGTCATTGTCCGTTCCAAAAGAGTGCATAAATATATTCCATAGACAAAAACAACGTGTTCAAATAAACAATAATTTTTCAATCCCAGTACACTTTGCCTTCCTCCTTATCAACTCATTTCTTCCTTTCGTACTGCCATTTGTAAATGGCTGCCCTCCGTGCGTCTCCTTTTTTGATCAGTTTCGGCTTTAACTCAGACTTTTTTGACAGTGCCAAATCTCTCTTCAGTTCCAACTTTTGCAACACCACCGTCAGTTCGCGTTCCCTTTCCATGCGTTTGCAAAGTTCGGCGTAAGGACGGCGTCGCTCCTTCTCTGTTTCCTTGACAGCATTCCACCAGTGTTTAATTATCGTTTTATTCCCCACCCGCGCTAACTTTTAATTTTCGTTTCTCCGTTACGCTGAGGCTTTTCCGCGCGTCGCCTTCGATTGGTCTATTGAAAGTCCGTGCCAAGAATTGTTCGGAAGTGTTGAAATATTGCCGAGGGTCGAAATTGCGTGCTGAATTTGTTCGTCCTTCCGCCCCTTCGGTTCCTCCCTTTTCCCTTTACCTTCTTCTTCGTCCTCCGCGAATATTATGTGTTTGTTCTGTGGTTTTTCCGTCTCATCACAAAAGTGGAGCACCGCTTTCAATTTTTCAATTTTCTAAAAAACAAAATTTTTACTACAAATTTATCTTTGCTAACTTTTCGTTCCATGCCCAATTTGAATTGTACGAAATTAATGTCGCTGACATCGCTCAAAAGGCGTTGCGCTTCGCTTTTCTCCTCCTCTTCCGTCTCTAAGTCGCGATGTGTTCCATCAAACTCAATTTGAATTATTAACTAGGGTTGGGCCCCCGAACTTGCTGACCCCGACTTTTCCAACCCCGACGGTCGGGGGCCCAACCCTATTATTAACATAACAAACTAACAAAAAAGGGATGCCAAAATGGAAATTCAATTTCCAAATCCTTTGGCATTTTTTTAATGGCCAACTCACTCCGATTTGACTCCGCAACATATGAAAATGGAATTCGTCGGGGTTCCGTTCCCGTGCGCTTCTCTTCAACTTTTTGATATCCGCCGACTTTTCCTGATGGTCCCTCGTCCGTCGGATCCAATCCTTCCGTTTTTCCAAATGGCCTCGAATTGTTTCATTGCCTGGCTAAAAGCGGAGAATTTTGTCTTTTATTTTGTTTAAAATTACCATGTCGTTAATAAACTCTGTTTGAAGTCGAATAATGGTATAGAAATAAGCAATTTACCCAAATCTAATTGTAAAGAAGCGAGAAATGGGGAATTTTGGTTGAAAAATTTGGATGAACACTCAACACATTTTACATGTTTGGGAAAATTTAGTACGAATCGGGGTAGAATGAATTGGCTTAATAAGTCCGAATCTTAGAATTCATAAATTTTCGAAAATACGATGCGAAATTCTTGTTGACATTATGCCAGGACTTCTATCTCAAAATTTTGAAAATCCTCATTTCAGCCATAAAAAATCCTCATTTGCCACTAAAATACCTCAAAAAAATCCTCATTTGGCATGAGAAATCCTCATTTTTAAAACATCATAAAATTGCGAACAAAGTCAGTTAACTGTCATATTTTTCGTTTGAAACAATACGGCGCCTATCAGCGCCGCCGGACCCCAATAATTCCTATTTTTCTTAAAAAAATTGACCCAAAATTGCAAAATTGGTAATTTTGGTAAATCCTATAACTGGAGTTGGTCGTTACCGGGAATTTTGGGCAAAACCGGGACCTGAGAAGCCGGGACCGGGAATTCCCGCCCCGGTCGTTACATAACAATAAGCAGCAGGCTTTTAACTCCAGAATTTTTATCCCAAAATAAAAAAAAGGAAAAGGGACCACCATTCTGCACAATTGGCAATATTTGCCCTTCATTTTTAGATGAGTTTATTAGCGACTTTTATAAATACAACCACCAAACATTTGAAGCTCATTTACAAAAAGCTGGCGGATATTCCATTTTTTGTGATGAACAAATTGCATTTGTTTGCTATAAATTTTCAAATATTTTCCTTTCGTCATTTCTTCAATCACAATATTTCTGTCCGTATTAATTTTCATAATCCATAAGCATTGGCCATGTTGGCATCCGCCAATTGGTCCTGAATTGTTTTTTAAATTTTTCCGTATAAATGCCATTCACCTCAAGCAATCGGATCCTCCTCTCGTGCTGTCGTAAGACCACTTTGATTTTGGCCAATTCGTCTTCAACGCTTCCACTGACCTACAAAATTGAAATTTAAATGAGTCATTCACTAATAATGATTTATTAGCTAATCACCGCGGCAGCGGATGAATTGCTCGGCCTTCGCGATGCGTTCGGTGTCGTTGCGGCGGTGCTTTGTCCGTCCGCTTCTCCGCTTCTGTTCTGTTCCCGAAGGATTCCGTCCGATTCCGCTACGACATTGGCGGACGTTAAGAAACATCCGCTCGGTTGAGGCGATGCAGTGGGAGAGGAAGAATGGCAAATCAGCAACTCTTTTGCCACTAAAAAACGTTTATTTATGTCGCATTTTCAGATTTCCTTTAAGCCCTCTACGACGTCCTTCAACATTGGTTTTGTCCTGGGTACTGTTAGAAATTGTTGAAACTGTCCCCTGCTCCCCTCTCACTCCCATTTATCAAATAAAATTTTGCCGTACCGTCCGATTTGCCATCATTCGCCTCGCCATTTATTACATTCTGTTGCTGCTCTTCGTCTTTACTCATCTCCTTCAGAAATTTCTGACTCAAATTCAGACATTCTTCCAGAAACCGTTGCTGATGAGGCGATTCTTCTCCAACTGACACGTCCATTTCAGTCTAAGACAACGAAACCCAAATTTAAAAATTGATGTCTTTTTGGTCGCTTCCGTTCACCTCCATTTTGTTCCGTTCTTCGCCGCCTCCCAATGTTTCCATGGCCATTTGCTGCGAATGTGCGTTCGGATTCACAGAATTAACGGCGAACAAATTGTTGATTTGTTGCAGATAAAGGAAGGGATTGAAGGCGGACAGAAACCTTAAATAATGGAATGAATGAAAGGCAAAAAATAAAATCGGAAATAAATCCAAAAGTCGACCCGCTGTCCCTCTGAAGGATCGGCCCAAACGACGCGCCGCTTCCCCTGCCAAAATTGGGCAAATTTCCTTCTGCCCCACCGCCGTCTCTGCTGGACAGCAGTGACGTGGGCGTTCTGTGGCCCTGCGTCGTCTTCAGCATTCCCATGGCTGCTCCATAAAAATCAGTGACACCGAATGGAAGCAAAGTGTTGGCATCGTTTGCAGTTGAATTGGTGGAGAAGGGGGGAAGGCAAAGGGAATCCGTACGACCAATGGCCATCTGAAAAGGGAAATGGACAGATTTCAAATTGCAAAATGAACGAAAGAAAGCGACGAATTGTAACGGTTTGTTCGTTCATTCTTTCCCTTCTCTCTTTGCCTTTCTCACCGTCGGCTGTCCGTCCGCCGTTTGTTGACAATTTGTGCTTTTTGTGGTCGCCTTTTGCGGTCGTCCGCCGATCCGTTGCTGCGGCGAAGGCCCCGCCAACGGAGGAGAGAAATGTCTCTGTTGGCTTTGCGACTGACCGAATGCCATCGGAGCGATGGTTCCGTTCCCTGGCGCAACAGTTGGCTTCGGCCGTGCCGAACTCACAACAGTCGAAGTGATGGTCAATTGGTTTTTGGCATTCGGTGACTGTCGCCCGTGAAGAGGACGTCCACGGCCTTAAAAATTGAGGGTCATTAAAAAGAATTGACATAATTCGTCCAGTCAAATGAAATGACCCCTCAAGTTTGAGGTTTTAATGTATCATACCGACCCCGGACATTTGGGAAGCACTGCTTCATGAACTCCTCCACTTGCGTTGCGTATTGGTCCATGTAACTGATGGGATCCCCCTTAAATTGGCTATATCTGCTGAAGGATTGTTCTTTGGAGAATGTTACCGCCAATCCGTGAAGCGAAACCATGTGACTTTTCACATTGTTTTTCGAGTAAGTCGAAGTGAAATCGCACACCGGACATTGGAACATCGGTTTGCCGACATGGCACTGGCGAATGTGACAGGGCAATTTGCCTAAATTGGACGAAAATTCGGTGAAGGCGGTGGGAGGAAGCGATTCTTACTGCTGTGGACATTCTTTTGGCATAACACACAAAATTGGAAAGTGTACGGATAACTCTGAAAAAGGGAAGGGATTTGAAAAATCAAATGGAAAATTATACCATGTCAAAGTCAACAATTGTATGTGTAATTGAACATAAATATGTATCAGAATATGTAGTCAGAATAATTTCACTACCAATATTTAAAAATCTGTTTTTCTAAATTTCAAATTTAGAGGTTTATCTCCGGGGACCCAAAAATTTATGGTCGCATTCCCCTGTCCAGACTTCCATAAAATTTTAGTTATTCTTTGAAAAAAAATTCGAAAACCTAATAAAATACTGATTTGGAAAAAATTGTTTTAATTTAACTTTCTCCTTGTAAAAATTAATTATAATTTTTTGGTTTCCTACATATTTAGTCTCGTTCTTCGTGATTATCTAAATTCCCGGTCCCGTGAAATCAATTCCCGAAAATCGGTCTAAATTGCAACAAAAAAAAAACGTCAAAATCAGCAAAAGTGTGCAAATTAGACTGATTTTCGGGAATTTATTTCTCGATTCCTACTAGACCAATATGGATGCGGTTTTAGAAAAATTCGAACATGATCACGATTCTTGAACCGGTCTAAAAACCGGTTCAAATTCAATTTTATGAAAAATGCTGAAACATGACAAGCGAGTTTTTCCTTGCGCTATTTTTTGATACTCAACATTTAGTTATTTACAGGGGTGCCGATATTGCTATAAAAAATCGGAAAAACCACATACATAAATATCTAAAAAAATAACTAAATTGACATTTTTTAGACGTTTTCAAAAAATTTTCTTGAAAATGACCGGCAAAAGAGCATTTTGTAAAATTTGCTACAAAATTATGAAATGAACGTAATAAATTTAATGCATTTCAAAAATTGGGAATCGTACAAATGAAAATGATTTATTTTTTTGAATGTTTTGGGGGAGTAAATGACAAGAAGATAAAACATGAAATGCCCCCGGGGGTGGTGCCGTCCCTCGCTTCGCTTACCCTTTTTCTACCGTCTCCGCCTGCGTTGGCTCCCCTCGGCCCTCCCCCGCTCCCTTTGGCCGTCTCCTCCCTTTCCGTGCCGTTCTCTTCGCCTCGCGGCGTCGTCCCTCCGTTTGCTCCGTTCGTCGTCTTTTTTTGTCCATTCTTTTTGCCTATTTCCTCATTCATTTCATTTGTGTCATTTAAAAATTGCTGCGAAAGTTGTAAAAGTTTGTCAATTGTCGCCGGTGTCCGTAGATTTTGTTGTTTTTGTCCGCCATTTATGCCCAAGGAAAACGCCGTCACTTCGTCCATTGTCATCGCCGCTGAATTCTTTTTGAAATTCTGCGTTTGCGCAATGCTTTCAGCCGAAGGCAAAAAGCCACTGATTCCGAAATTCGCGTCAACGAATGATCCATTTGCGATCCGTTCAAAAAGGCCAAATAAATTTGCTGTTGAGAGAGGTGAAGAGAAAGGGGGAGAGGAGGAGGAAGAAAGGGGCGTTGTTGTCAGAGGAGGGACAATAGGAGGAGGAGGAGGGAGACGAGAAGCATTTGTTGAAGGGGAAGAGACGCAAGGCGGAGGAGGAAGAGTTGGTGCTGGAAGAGGAGGGAAACAAGAAATGGGAAAGGAAAGGAGGGGGGGGGGTAAGGGATGTTACCGTAGGGAGGGGTAAGAGATGTTAAAAATACCGTAAGGGGCGGGGCATTGAAAAGCCGTGATGGGTGGGAGAGGTTTTGTCAAGATGCCAAAACCGAAAGCGCCTTGTGCCCTCTGTCACTGACCTCCTTCCCCTTCTTCTCGTCCTTCTTGCCCCTCTCCCACGTGCACTCTTTTCGCTGCCGGTGACTCTGCTCGTCCTCCCCACACTCTTTCGTCCTCTCTCTCTTCGCGTGTTTTTGCGGGTGGCGTCGACGAGCGAATGTCGGCCAATGATTCGGTTGCGTTCAGCATCATTAGAAAAATGAACAAAGCTGACAAGAGTAAATTAAAAAGATAAGTAAAAGCCAATAAAGAAATTTGTCGGAAAAGAGAAAATGTTTTAGCCTTTTGACAATTGCAGCGAATGGCACAAAATGCCGAAATGCCCCGTCCGCCACTTTTCCACCCATCCGACCCGTCTTCTCCATTTGTGCCACTTCAGTTAAGCTCTTCTGCCTTACACAGGCTTAGGCCTCCCTCCATCGGTTGGCCATATTCTGCCAAACTGACGAATGAATGAATGGCAAACCCTCGGCCCGACAGTCTTTTGCCATCGCCGCGTAGCATTGCCTCGGGCGCGCCTGCTGTCCGGCCTAATCCCTCTCCTGCCCAGCGGCCCATTTGTGCCGTTTTCCCATTGTAGAGAGGCTTAGGGCTTTGTCCGTCGCCATTTTCCGCCAACTCCTCCTTCTCCTCCCCTCCCTGCCCGTGCTACTGCCTCAACTCCTAACTCATTCGTCCGTTGAAAGGATTAGTTGGTCGCCTTGGCAGGCGCCAAAGTCCGAGCAGTAGGAGAAAGGGGGAGGAGGAGAATGAGGAGGGGAAGAGCAAGCAGGGCAAGTCAGAAGAAGAAGAAGAAGCAGCAGAATGGGATGCCAATGCCGGAAGCAATTGAGAGGGAAAGTGAGAGGGGGGGGGGAGAATTATTGGGTAAAGAGGAAATGAAAGGGGCGGAGAGCGGACGGGCGGTAGGTTTAGGTTTAATCCCTCAACAAAACGACGGCGAACGAGCCGAGGGGATAAGAAATGAATTGGCACGGATGGGATGACAAAATGAGCAAAGGAAGAAAAGCAAAGAGGGGAAGGAACAGCAGCAAAAGTGAGTGACGACGAAAGTCAAAAAGTCAAAAAGGCAAACAAAGTCAAACGAAATATGGCAAACAGTCAAATGTCAGTCCATTGGCCCCCCCCCCCGCTGGGGTGACCATCGCTTTGGCAAGTCGGACAGCCCCAAACAGCAGCAGAAGCGGAACAGTGCTGCTAATACACATAAATATTTACAGCTCTTAAAATGCATAAGCGGATCGGCGGATGATGTGATGATGAGATGGAAATGGCTGTGATGGAAATGAAGCGGAGGAAGTGAGTAATTGGGAAATGGAAGCGATGGCTGTGTTATGTTGGCCACAGAAAGGGGCGACGCTGGAAGGGGTGGACGTGGAAGGATGAGGGGACATAGAGGGCAGGGGGAGGGGAGGCGGGGAATGATGTTTTGGGACGGAATGTTGGGAAGGGACGCACCGTTGGAATGGGGGGGGCAATGGACAGGCGAGGGGACCATTGCCAGGCTTTGACGGGAGACCTTTTCGGTGTCCGCGTCCAATTTGCGCTTATCAGCAAGGCAAAAGTTTTGATGCGGAAAGGGCGGCATTGAGCGAGCGAAGCGTTGATGATGGTCGGGAATGAATATGGAAGGGAATGGGAGAAGGGGGATGGAGAGGCGAGAGGGGGGCGGGGAGGGCGGATGATCAACCTTATCGGGAAGGCGATTTCGGAGTCAACTTCATTCCCCCATTCTCTCAGTTGCCCCTCATTTTGTCGTCAGTATCATCAGCGAATGTCCCTCCTTTTCGTCTTCTTCTTCTTCCTAATTCGGTCTTTTCGTAAACACTGAAGATTAAGGGAAGGGAATGGGTGAAAAGAAGCCGAGTTAACAGCAGAAAAAAGCGAAAGAGAAAAGAAAAGGGTTAATTATTTGATAGGAAATATTTTTGAAATGGACTTTGGCAAAATGGATAATTGATATCCAACCCAAAGGGAAATGCCAACGCTCCACAAAAATAAACAAAGCGATCAAATTGAAACGATCAGAAAACCCTCAAGTGAAAAAGACGAAGATATGTGAAAACACAACGATTATCAGCAGCAAATGATTGGGAGATGCTCAGATTGGCAATTGAGCAGCATATGATCAACCAGCAGACACTTTTTCGGAATGTTCCGCCGGCGAATGAATGTCCCATGCCCCCCCCCCCTTATCAGCAGCCTTTTGGAAGACTTCTTCAAAAACAGTTTTTGCTCGACGTTTGTTGAACACTGAATGATCGAAGGAATACGATCTCTCCGTAATTAGGGGTGGTGGGAAAAAACAAGTAGCAAAAAGACGGCATATTTCGGAGGGAATGTCCGGGAGAAATGCCATAATTTTTTAGCTTATGGCATTATGCACCGCCTCTTCCGCTCCCTTCCCCCGCTCAGTGTCGCTTTTGCATTCCTTTTTTAAATTACGGGTTTCACCCATTGAAAATGCGAAGCCACAATCTCAGCAGATGGGGCGGGGCTTAGGCGAGTTTATCAGCCAATTAAGTTTTCCAATTAAGTTTTAAGTCCTCAGGCGCTTTCCTCGCTTCTCTTCCGCCTATCTCTCTCTCTCTCTCTCCTTTTCTCTATATCTCTCTCTCTCCTCCGATTATTTCCCTTCTCTCTCTCTCTCTCCCCTTTCTCTCTCTCTCTCTCTCTCTCTACCGCTCTCTCCGTTTCCCCTTTCCCTATTCCCAATCAGTCCAAATGGGTCTGCTTCTCACCTCCCCTTTTACGTCAACGACAGATTACTCCAGCGTACAGCAACAGAGCGGGGCACAAAATACCGAGCAAAAGAGAAAAAGCAAAAGAGAAAAGAGAGGGGAAGGCGCCTCCCCTTAAAAGCGCAGGGAAAGGCATTGCCTGGGGATATAATATAGCCAATAAATTTGATAAGTGAGCCTTGGGCTATTTTAAGTATGAGGAGGCGCTTCGACGCCGGCGGGGATTCATTCATCGAATGCTGCCGAAAGTTTCCAATGGTGGAGCAATTAGGCAAATGGGCGTCGAGAGGGGAAAACGATGGATGAAATCTGAGGGGGGGGGGGGGGGGGCAAAGGTTGGGAAAGCATTTAAAATGCCAAAAAATGAAAGCAAAAATTGAGAATGATCGAAGGCAAATGAGGGAAACGCAATAAGTTCATCCAATTTCGAAAATGTTCGTGGTCAGGCCATTGTAAATTTGTGGCCATTTCTGTGTTTGCTCAATCGCGGCGGTCATTCGGCCAAATGACCATCCGTCGTCCATTTTCTTCCTGTCTAATTGGCGAAAGCGGATTTTCGAGTGTGTTTGCTCGAGAAAAATTAGTGAGTTGGACGATTAGGAGGGGACTTTTTGGGGAGGGCGGGGGAAGGACTTAATCGGACCTAAAACAGTCTATTTTTAAATTATTTTCTCCAAAAATAAAATTTCTAAAATTATTATTAGATACCGGATAAATTATTTGTGCTTTATTGAAGAAGACATTATAAAGAAACTACCTATTGTGTTTACAAACAAGCAGTTCATCCCGCTTAATTTGGACAGATTAAGTTTCGATTACCACAGCACTTTTGAAAATATGATGAACAAGTCGTGACAAAGGCAAATGCTTTCAATGTTCCGTAAAATGAAAAAATGGGTGGAATTTGGAGGGCGAAGAGAATTAGGGGGAGGGAAATGATGAAGAATGTGCTGAGAGGAGGAGGCGGCGGAGGAGGAGAGACCCCTCCCCCCTATCTCTGCCCTTGCCCTCGTCCTATTCGTCCGTACATCCGATCCAATCACCCTAATTCCATTTTCCCCGTCAAAGTTATGGTGAGAAGAGCCTGCCGAATGGCGGTGGGATGAATACGAATGGGATGGGTGAGGAATTGGAGGGGGAAATGACCAGTGGACACAATGGGCTTCCATCTTTTCTCTCTTCCCTCTTCTAATTGATTTCCCCACCCCCACACATAGCGCGAACAATGTTTTCTGTTTTGACGCGTTTCCTTCCCGCCCTCTCACTTTATGCGTCGTCTTCGTGTCTGTTGGTGCTCTGCTACTGATGAGTTGACTCTGCTTTTGCACGTATTTGCACACCCAAAGGCCTTCCAACTCGACCCCATCCCCCCCTCCTCCATATCTTTTTTCATTTCTTACTTCTACCTACCTATCATCTATGTCCCAGTCACATCATTTAATTATTTATTTGCTTCTACAATATAATTTAATGACGGCAATGGTAAAGATTATTGGTCCCACAAAAATTTTTAAAAATAAGTTTGAAAATTATTTTCATGGGTAATCCGAGGCGCTTAGTATGAATCTGGCCTTCTTTAGGCTCAATTTCGTACCCCGAACTTTCGTTTTGTCCTTTCGTCGTTTCGTCCGTTTTCCCTTTCCCTGCGAATGGCCACCACCGAATGAATCACTTCTTCTTCTGCTGTTGTCCCCTCCCTTTGCTCATTTTCTGTCCGTTCATCCAAAAAATTTGCATTAAATTCTCAAAACTTCCCAAAAATGAATTTAAAAATGGGAAAAGGTGAAAAAATGTTGCGCGAGAGACTTTTGCCCTAATCGTCGCAATTGGCGCTTCCCCCGGGGGATTACTCTTCTCCCCCCTCCGCTCCGAATCACCCAATTGAGCTGAGTTTGTAATCGAGCAGCCCCCCCCCCTTTCGCCAACCTTTCGCCGATCTTCCGAATCGGAGCGCAACCCCAAGCAGAAGAAAAGGGAAGGGTTTGGGCGCAATTTGTTTCTCCATCGCGCATTTTTTGGCGATATGCTTCGAATTGGGTCATCACACACTCATTCTCGACACACGCCTTATCGCAGAAGATCGAGCGCAAGTGGCGATTAAAAGAAGAGACGGTGAAAAGGTTGACGGGGGCAAAAGGCAAAGGCAAAAAGAAGTCCTATTTCATTTTCAACTGATTGATTGCATTGTGCCTGTGAAACCTTAAGGTACAAACACTAATAATGCTCGTCTCGTTCATTTGTTACATTTGTTTTAGAGTGAGCATACAAGTTGGTGCAAGGATGTCATCAGAATAGGAGAGGGGACAGGGGAGGAGAGTGAAACAACATCAAAAGACAATGGATCAACTGGCAGAGGATGAAAAAGGATGTGCCGTTTTGCACTGCCAAAGAAGAATGGAGAAACACTTAATTTTTTGTCAAAACAAAAAATTGGCAACTACTATGTATTGGCAGCAAAAGCAAATGGAAAAGACTAAAATGGGGAGTGGCCCCTCTCTCTGCGCATCTCTCTTACTCTCACCACCTTTCTCCCCTCCCCTCCCCACTTTCTCTCTCCCCCCTCTCTCTCTCTCTCCCCCTCCACCCTCATTCTCTCTCTCTTCGTCCATTTTCTCGAGTAATCTCTCCTCCTAATTTGAAAGGTTAATCCTCAAATCTCTCCTCTGTCATCACTGTTTTGAGCGCCTAACAAATAAGCCCAAAATGGGCGCTTTCGCTTCTCTTCCGCTCTCTTCCCCAAGTTCGTCATCATTTGTTTCTCTGATTTTAGAAGGAAGAGAAAAGAAAATGATTTGTGAGATTTCGTCTAATTTCATTTGGCTAATTGTGCGGATTAAATTCGATTCGATGCTTTCTTTTCATTATGCTTTTCCCATTTGCATGTTTTAAAAACGAAATCAAAAAATATTTAATTTGGATGCTTCTAGATGGCGCTAATTGGCTAAATTATAAATTACAATAGACCCGAAAATCAAAATTTTCTTTTAATCATCTCTCTAGGTTGCGATGATTAATGAATCATGAAAGCATCGGCACATCATCAAAATTGGGCTGGGAATTGCTTTTACACCTCAAATTGGAACAAATTCGCAGCTCCTCCCCCCATTTTCACAATAAATGTAAAAACATTTATGGGGGCAAATCAAAGAGAAGGTCAAAATTAATTTAATTAAATTGAAAAGGTCCAAGCTGATCAACAACAAAAAATGATGAAGAAATGCGAAATTCTTTTCAATTTTAAACATTTTGGCCATATTTTACAATTTTCGGCTGATTGATCACTGATCGCTCCCTTAAGCAAACAATTGCACTCGGTTGTTCTCTCGATCGGCCACCACCAATTGATGTTGCTTCTGATGCCTCAACAGACAAATGCCCTCGACGCCTTTGAATTGGCCCGAGGCGGTGCCCCAAGTGCCAAAAACGCGGAGACAAACGCCGGAGGGGGAGAAGAATTGGACACGATTATTGCCAGAATCGGCAACGATAATTCGACCCTTAGGGGGGGGGGGAAGCGACGGACAATAAGCAGACAAAAACAATGCCGACAAAAGCAAATTATCGTGTTAATTAATGGTACATCATCCGTTTGTATTCTTTTTTTGGCTCCTTTTTTTAAATTTTCTATTTTTATTTAAAAATACCGTAAAAAATGAATGCTATTGGTGTTATCGATGTTTTTAGTCCCAATCTAACTTAAGTCCATAAAAACATGAAAGCCATAAAAATACAAAATCTCGGCTTTTCGACTTTTTATTCGAATTTGGGTCCGGATTGAAGAAATAGGCCGAAAAAGAGGACACAATTGGAGCAGTGCGTGTTAATTACCCGAGAGTCGACAACAATCCCTCGCGGCAATTTGAGCTGTCCCTCCGCCGATCCGTTGCCGCCAAATTGGCGCGTCGGCGTCCCATCGGGGGAAAAGACACTGATTCGATTATTGGCACTATCGGAGACGAAAAGCAAACGTTTTGTCGGATGGAAAGTGAGATAAAGAGCTAAAATTGGGACAATTGCCAAAGATAGGGAAATGAAAAGCAAAGAAAATTACGGTGATTGAACTGACGGGCACCGTCGCCCATTGTGCCGAATTTTGTAAGAAAAGCGCCCTCGGCATCGAACATTTGAATGCGATGGTTGTCTTTGTCCGCCACGTAAATCTGAAAGACGGCAATTAGCGGAAAAAACAAATAATGAAAAGGAAAAGCCAAAAGACAGACCAGCCCAAACTGTTCATCCACGGCAATGCCCCAACACTGCTGAAATTGTCCGGGTCCCGTGCCATGGCAGCCGAATTTCCTTTTGAAAGTGCCGTTAAAGTCGAACACTTGGATCCTATTAGAAAACGGCACAATAAGCGCACAAGCAAATGACCAAATGAATGAATGACCTGTGATTGTATCGGTCCGCAACCAGCAATTCCCCCCTTACGCCATTCACGCAAATGGCACAACAGCCTAAAAAGGGAGCAAAAGGCATCTATCTCAAAAGGCAAAATGCCTTTTCTTTTCACCGTCAAATTCTCCGTTTCCGCTGCCAAAAGTGCCAAAAGTGCGCATCAAAGTGCCGTCGGTCCCGCGGAAGATTTGAATGCGGTGATTTGAGCTGTCCGCCACGGCGAAAAGCGCTACGTCACCGCCGTGCGGAAGTGCGCAAATGCCACGGGGCCAATTCATTCTGTTTTTGAATGTTTGCGCCTCAGTCTGTCGACCTCCGCTCACTCACTGATCGGATGCGGTGCCGCGTCCGCCCAACACGATCCGCGGTCGCGGTCGGACCCGCGAGAAGTCCATCGCCGGCTCCGCTCCCTCCCCGTCCGTCTCTTCGTCTTCCATTTCGTTTCCATCTCTGCTTGTCTGCCTCATTTCCTCTTCGCCCTCTCTGTCGCCCCTCCTCGCCCTCCTCCTTCCCGCACTCTCTTCCCTCCGTCCACCGATCACCGGTGGAATCCCATCTCGAGACTCTCGACGTTCCTTTGGCCTCGGTCTTTTTTCCAGCGCTTCTCTCACCAACGATGCGCGGGAAAAAGCAGTCATCTCGGCGAAAAGGTCCGGGTTTGTGCGAGACCGACTCAGCAGCCCGGACTGAAGTGGCGGTGCTGAATGCTCAGGGGCCCATTCGCCGGTGGATTTGTCGGGAAAGAAAGCCAAGAAAGGGAGAAAAGGGAAGTGTGACATGGCCAGTAATTGGTAATAGGGAAGAAGCACCGATGGCTTACCACGGGGATGGGCTGTCCCATGTCCAACTTTGTCCTTCCATGGGACGACGAGCGGCAATGAATTCGGAAACGATTGGACTGAACAATAAATGGGAACGGATTGGATGGCTTTTGGCTGTCTTCGTCTGCTGACTTGCGATTGGATTTGCATTCGACTCCCCCTTCTCTCTTCCGCTCCTCCCTTCTGTTTTTCCTCTTCCTCTTCTTCCTCCTCTTCTTCTTCCTCTTCTCTCTTTTTACGGCCAAATAATTCCGTCCCAATTTGGTCAATGTCTCCGCTCGTTTTTTTCATCGCTTTGTTTTTTGTTCCATTTTCGGCACCCATTGAAAATTGCCGCGCCGGCAATGGCGGTTTTCGATGGTTTGCGTTTCCATTGGCACTGTTTGTGCCATTTACTTCGACCAATGTTCGCCGAGGAGTCTTCAAAGAAGTGGGGCAATGTGAAACGAAGGGACAATTTGCAGCAATTCACCGTCATCATTCTGCTGATGTTGCTGTTACTGCTCCCTCCCCCGTTGACCTAAAAGCAACCCATTCAATTATCCCCCATTAGTTATTATCCCCTTTTATTTAATTACCCCTCGTTATATAATTTCGTCCCTTGCCCATTTTCGCTCCTTACCATCAGCAGCCTTCCCCGATGGTGCTGCTGATGCGACGACCCCTCGGCTTGTCCGTTTTTTGAATCGGCAGTTGCTGTTGGTGCCGTTGTGAATGTCGGCACCGTTTCAGCTTGTGCCACTGCGTTTTTTGCGTTCGGCTCCTTTTTTGGCACCTCCAAATTCGCTTTTGCCGCGTCACTTCCCCCGGCTTCATCCTCCGCTGGTGCCGCCGTTCCCTCCGCTTGCATTTTCGTCGCTTTTTCCTCTGTCGGCTTTGTTCCCTTTGCTCCTTCTGCCTTCGTCTTTTTCTCTGTTGGCACTTTTTTCGGCTGTTCCTTTGGCAATTCCGTTTCCTTTTTCTCTTCTGTCTCTTCCTTTTCCGTGCTATTTGTTTCCGTCTTTTTCTCTGCCTCTCTCTCGTTCGCCTTTTCTTTTACATCTGTCTGTGTTTTGCCTTTTTTCTCTTCCATTGCTCCTTTCTCTGCACTTTTAATTGCGGCCGCTGTCAGACTCGGACTGATCGATGCCGGCGAAACGGACTCTCCCCCCGCGCCACCGATGAGAGGGACAGTAAGCGGCGACGTAGCACCCGAGGGGGTCGCTCTCCCGGAAGTCCACGCAGACCCCGTGCCGGTGCTTTCTGCCCTGAGGCGGCTCCAAGCCTGCTAATTCAGTCTGGTGAAGCCTAGAGACCGAACGGACGAAAGTCTCGCCATATTTGCCAAAAAGTCGAGATTTGTCTCGACCAAAAGCCATTCCTGCCCGCCCGAGCTTTCCGTTCCGTTCCCTTCCTTTCCCATCCCATCCCTTCCGTTCCCTTCCCTTCCCTTCCCTTCCCTTCCGTTCCCTTCCCATCCCATCCCTTCCGTTCCCTTCCCTTCCCTTCCCCTCCCCCACCTCTTCTTCCAATTCCCTGCGCCGTCTCCACCGCTGTGCCCCCGCACTTTCTGCCTGACTTTCGCTCTCTTCGCCCCGCGAAGTCCCTCCCCCTCCGAATGGCCTGTGCTGCTGTATTTGGTTGTTCTGCTGGTCCGCCCTGCCAATGCGCTGCTTTTCTGGCCGCAGAAAGTGATCAGATTCTAACCCCAAACGAAAAGGTCGTGGCAAATACTGTTGCTCCAGGGGAAGGTAACGGTTGGCAAACTGAGGCAGAGAGACGTTCAGCTGAAAGCAGAATATCAATTTTGAATGCTGAAAGCATTAAGCATCATTTCACAATAAAAAAGTAGTTTTCCTCATTGGATACTGTAAGGGGAAGACGCATTACGGTACCCCGTCGTACCTCCCCGAAATTGGCAATTGCCGTCGGCAGTTTGGCCGCGTCGTCGCCGGGTGAGAAGCGCACTTTCTTGGCGAAGTGTTCTTCCAAATCGGGTTGGAAGGAGCGCAAGTACTCCAACCCTTGGGCAAAAACGGTCTGTAAAAGCAATTAGCCGTTGTTTTGTGTTAGCATCCGCCAATGCCCCCCCCCCCGGAGCACCTTAAAACGCGTCAATTCGTCGTCGCGCACTTCCATTTGTCCGCCGAGTGCGCCGTCCACCCACAGACACGCGTCCTGCAGATTGTTCCACTCGACGTCCAATGCGTCGCGGAGTGTCCGCATCAATCGGTCCTCCGTCCCCACGAAAATGTCCACCTGCGCAACGTTGCCCTTTTCTGTCCACTTTTCACCTTTCGTTGCCTTTTTCCTGCTCACCTGCTCAATGAAATTCTCCTCACGCTTTCGCAATTCCTTTTGGTAGCGATTGAAATACTCGCGGATTTCCGACTTTGTCTGTTCGCCGTTGGCCGACAACTGTTCCAAGCCGCGGCTCAGTCCTTTGCTGGCGTCCATCACGCGCGAAGACAAACGGCGGACCTTCCGGGGGAATTCAAATTTGAAACTGATTACCGTGCAAATTTTCATTTTAATTTGCCAATGCCACCCCCCTCTGTTCTCCTCTGTTATACAGCCCCCCCCCCCAATTTCACCTGCCCCAACAATCGGCCCAAGTCCCTCTTAAGCATGTCCAAATGAGCCTAAAAAAACAATTTGCCGGTGAATTAGCATTGGTTTTGCGTTTTGTCTCTGCTCACTCTTCGGCATTCCCCGCAACATTTGCGCTCGCAATGCGCGCACACTTCCAACTCGGCCTTTTCTTCACAAACTCGGCACCGTTCCAAGTTGAATCTGTGGAAATGCCAATGTGGTGGGTTGGCTGCTGCTTCTGCTGCTCCTTTGTCCTACCTCTGAACATACGCTTGCATTTCTGCTGCGTTCACATCGCTCGCTTCCAAATGAATTTCCAAAAATGCCAAAAGTGTCAAATTCGTCGGCAAACTTTGCACATTCCCTCCGTCTGACAATGCTAAAGAAACACAAAACAAACGATGCCCAAGAATTTGTTAATGAATTATTTTTACTACCGGTTTCGCCACGGCATTCGGGGCAACGAATTCGGGGCCGAGCAATGGCGGACGATTCGACGTAACTTTCCAAGCAAGAAAGACTAAAGGAAAGGGGAGGGAAGAGAAGGAAACGGTGAGAGACAGAGAGAGAGAGAGAGAGAGAGAAAAGAAGGGAAAAGCCACCAAAAAGTGTGTTGGCAGAAGAGAAGCTTTGGCTGTTTGTACCTGAAAAGGAGCTGAACTTTAACAAGGAAGAAAAGAAGAAGCTAATGAAAGAGAGTGGAAGAGAAAGAAACAAAATTTGAACAAAAAGTAAGCCCAAAATCGGAGTGGGCCCAGAGAATCGAGAAAGCCAAACTTTTCTCGACTCGGAGTCGACACTTCCGAGAATATCACTAAAAGCATTGTTTTTTCAAAAGACCTACACACTTATTAACCCCCCCCCCATTTGACCTGTCCAAACAAATTGGGCAAGTGAGCAGTCGTTCGATGCGTTCCAATGGATTGCCTCCGGCGCCGTTTTTCTCCGTTTCCTTTGGCCTTTCTTCCCTTTGCTTCTCTTCCATTTGCGCTTCTTTTTCCCTCTCCGACATTGTCGACATTATTGGAGAGGAGAAAATAAGCGAAAGGGAGGAAGAAAAGGACAAAGTGAGCGGGCGGAGGACATAATTAATTAATTAATTACAGCTGAAGAGGGACAAAAGAACTAATGCCCGGACAATTGATCACAAAGTTAGAGAGAAACAAAAGGACCACTGATCGAACAATTCATCATAAAGTGTACCTCTGCCTTGGCCAATGCGTGGGATTAGTCGCCCACTTCGCCTGTCCATTCAGCCGAAGAGACACCTTCGGGGCAAGACCAACTCGAGAGTTGGTCGATGGCCCGGCTGACAACGACGAGGGGGGGGCATTATCATCATTAGCAGCAGCTGTTCTTCTGCTGCCCTCTTCAGTCAGGGCGCCAAAACACCGACGACAGAGACGACGGAAATGAAAAGGAGGAAAAGGAAAAAAGAGTAAAGGAGAAAAAGAAGAGACGAAAGGGAAGGGAGAGGGAGAAAAGAGAAGAAGGAAAGGGGGGGGGACGAAGGGACAAGCCGCGTTCCTCCCGCCGGGGGTGGGCGGATCAAGCTGATTAATGATGGGAGAGGAAACAGCAGAAGGGAGGTGCCAACTGCTCCCGCCCCGACGGGTCCCTCCCTCCTCTTCCCCTCCCCTTTCGCTCCTTTCGCTTCATCCAGTCAAAAGAATGAATAGAGATAAAGGAAGAGAAGAATGGATAAGCAGAGGAAGAAGACTTTCCCCGTCACCAGAGCATTGTGAGGAAACGAATCCATTGAATCCATTCCCCCCCCGCCCTAAGCACAGATCAAAAGAATGGGCCGTTGGAGCTGAAAGACGAGGGATGTGATGAGATGGGTGGGGAGGGGAGGAGACGGAAGGGCTCAACTTCAGTCAGCTTTTTATTAGTCCTTACGACGTCAGCTTTCAGGGGGGGAGAAGGAATTTGAAGTTGGAAAGAGAACTAAGCGAACGAAAGAGAGATCATTTGTAAGATGGAGAGGGAGGGATGACGAGGGAATGGGCAAATGTGTTGTTTGTTGGGGGGGGAGTACGCAATTCGATGTTTCTGTCAGCATTTTCTCGAGCAAATTGGCCATTTTAAGTGGGAGGAGATCAAAGCCAAAGAGGCGGAAACGCAGTGGAGGAGACGACGGTCAATCAACTGATCAAAAGACAATCACCACCACGCGTTTAACTGATCAGTCAATGACCAAAAGATGTTTTTTTTGTGTTCCATTTGTTTGACTTTGTTTAAAAACCATCCAAAAATGAGTGGTGCTTCGATGATTGTTTATTTATGAAATATCACAAAATCCATCAGTGATCACTCACACATTCCAAAAATCAAAATTTCTGGTTGCAAAAAATGCTGGCCAAAGTGATTCGGCTAAATTCGTTTTGCGTTTGCATTGCTCCGATGCGTCCGCCGGTGATCAGCTGCTGATGGACGGAACTGAGCTGTGCAGTCATTCGATGCAGGATCATATCCTGGTCAATCCGTTTGCACTAAATAATAAAAATTCAAAAATAAAGCGAAATGAAAAGCGAACTTTGTAACGGCGATTTTGGAACCAAATCTGAACAGAGTGAGCAATTAATGAACAAAATGCCAATGTTTTTCTCGCCTTAATTTGCGTCGGTGTCAGCCCCAAATCGCGTGCCAATTGCTCTCTCTCCGAACTGTTCACATATTTTTGGCGTTCAAAGTATTGTTCCAAATTGGCCACCTCAAATGCGAAATTTCTCCACTTGAAATGCCATTCCATCCCTTTTTTGGTGCCAATTTCCAATTTTCCCCGCCTTCGCCCAATTTCTTGTTCACTCACTTGTTCCGGCGTGAAAAGCACTCGCGGTTTTCGCCGGTTGTGCTGAGTTCGCAGTCGAATGGGCGGAGAAAGCTGCCGACAAATGGTTTGGCATTGCTGTTGATCCGATGAAGACTGTTCTTTTCCCTTTTCTCCTTTTCCCCCTTCTCTCTCTTTCTCTCCTTCTCTCTCTTTTTCCCTTTCGTCTCCTTTTCCTTTTCTTCCTTCTCTCTCCTTTTCTCTTTCGCCTCTTTCTCTCTCTTTTGTGCTATTTTCGATTCCTTTGCTCTCCTCCTTTTCCTCTTTTTCTTCTTTGTCCTCCTCTTCCTTTTCCTCTTTTTCTTTTTTGTCCTCCTCTTCCTTTTCCTCTTTTTCTTCTTTGTCCTCCTCTTCCTTTTCCTCTTTTTCTTCTTTGTCCTCCTCTTCCTTTTCCTCTTTTTCTTCTTTGTCCTCCTCTTCCTTTTCCTCTTTTTCTTCTTTGTCCTCCTCTTCCTTTTCCTCTTTTTCTTTTTTGTCCTCCTCTTCCTTTTCCTCTTTTTCTTTGTCCTCCTCTTCCTTTTCCTCTTTTTCTTTGTCCTCCTCTTCCTTTTCCTCTTTTTCTTTTTTGTCCTCCTCTTTCTTTTCCTCTTTTTCTTTTTTGTCCTCCTCCTCCTTTTTCTCTTCTCTCTTCGTCCTTTTCTGCTGCTGCTTTTGTTTCTGTTCTGTCTTGCGCTTGTCTTTGACTTGGCTTTGTTCGTTTTCTCCTCCTTTCTCCGCCATTTCTTTTGCTTTTCGTTGCGCATTGGCACATTTTAAAAGAGAAGTTCTAGCGAAAAAGTATGCGAAATTTGTGCCATTTAAATTCATTTCGTCGCAAACGTTTGGAATTTTTTGTGTGCGATTGGCCGGGGGGGGGGAAAGATTCGTTGCTCAATTTGGGAGTGAATGACCCCCGCCACTTCTGCTCCCCCCGCCCCTCCCCTCTGCCCTTGGCACTCCTTGGCATCGTTGCCGTGTTTGCCTTCCCTTTGCTCCCCCCCCCTTGGCACTATCGTATCCCTCCTTATTTCCCTTTCCCTTTTCCCTCTGTCCGTTCATCCGATCCCTCTTCTTTTCTCTTCTTCTCCCCTCTCAGAATGCTCTTCTCCCCCTTTCCCATCATTCATTTAGCCCCTTTCTTCTCATTAAGTGATTGCCAAATGAAATGGTCTTTCCCCAAATGTGCCGGATATCTTCTCAATTTCTCAGTGCCAAATGCTTTTCATCTTTCTCTGTCCACCAATTCTTTTCAAACTTTGATGAAAAGCTTAAATTCTTTTACGATGAAAGAGATAATGGGGGATTAAAAAATAAAAGTAAATTGGAAACATTTGTGCCTTTTTGGGTTACATTTGCCGTTTTCATCATTTTCTTTTTTTATTCATTTGACTATTAATCCGTTCAATTGGCTTGAAGACGGCGCGGAAAAAGCCGTGCCAAAGGGAAGGGACGCTGCTGCAGAGAACGCTTCCACCCATGAAGAGGAAACAGAAATTAACAAATATAAACGGAAAATGTTTCCAACTTCGGCATTTCGCCCATTTCCTCCGCCGCGCTTTGCTCCGTTTCCATTTGCTCCAATTTCTTCGTCGCACTGTTTGGCTCCGGAGGGATCAGCGAACGTTTCGCTGACATTTCGTCCCACGCGTAAAAACGTTTCGCCTGAGGGGAAAAATGGCATAATTAAAGAAGGCAATGATCCCAAATGAAGAAAAAAGAAACGGATTAGACCAAATGGACGACGGCGGAAGTCCTTTTGTGTTTTGGAAGGGGCGACGAAAAGCAAAATGAAGCGGCGAAAACGGAGAAGCCGAGAAGGAAAAGCGGCGAGAACCGATCAAAGGGACGACCCTTCCGTGCCATTTTATGACCGATTGAAAACAAATGAAATGCCACGGCACCAAATGTGGCGAACTTTCGGGTCGGATGGACCAACACATACAATTGGCTTTTTCCTGCATACGGAGGCGGAAGGACGGAGGAAGCGACGGGCGGAAAATCGCGCGGAAAAGGCCAACTGAGCGAATGAAACAGAAAAGAGGCAAAAGTGCATTAAGAAAATTGGGCAAAAAATGAACGAAAAGCCAACGGACGGACGATGAATTTTGGGGGAAAAGCATTTAAATCATTTCATTCGCTGCTGCCCAATTAATTAATTAATTAATTAATTGTCTTTATTTCGAAGCATTTAAAATTAATTGAAATGAAAAGATTTAGCGAATTAAATTTGAAGGGAAATGCAAAAGAGAACAGAAGTGAAAGGAATCGCTTAATTTTCTCAAGAAAAGAGATGAAAAATGAATTCGTTTGAAAAGAGACGGAAAAGTGCCAATTCCATTGAAAAATGTGCCATTAAAAGCCAAAGGAATTTTAAGGAAAAGGCAAAGGGATAATCTTAGCTCGGCTTGCAAATTGTAAAGAATGCCATTTGGACTTCGATCGCCGTTCAGCTGATTTCCGCCGAATTTTCTCCTCCCTCTCTCATTTCAACTGCTTCAAATGCCAATTTTCTTATATTTTCTCTCAAAAACAACAAAAAAATGGTGGCCACGTCATTATCATTATCAGACAAAAGATCTGACAAAAGGCAAAACATTCCTCTTTTTTGGCACTTTTCTTTTTGCCGCCTTTGCTGTGATGATCGCCCTCAAGGGATTTGTTCTGTCAGTTCCATTTTCGTTCTTTCTTTTGGTGTCAGACTTCATCATTCTTTCGGACTTCCGTTCTGTTCACTTGTTCACCAGGGACAAATAATTCATAGAGCAAAAGAAAGAGGAGAAAAAGAGGAAAAAAGGGAGAAAAGCATATTTCAAACCAATAAATAACCTACCTAAAAATGCATCTTATGAAAATTGTTTTGTTTTTTGGGTGTAAACCTGGGTCAGCTTCTCGCGAATTGCCTTCAGCTCCTTGGCACTCGAATAGACAATGTCAATGCCCGGTGAAAGTGCGTATACAAAAGTAATTCCGTTGTCTTTGGCCGCTCTGATCAGTGACTCCAACAATGCTAAACAACAACCCTCCCCCCCCCAAATTCATCCTTTTCCATCTCTCTTTTTCATTCATTTTAATTTCCACCTTCTCCTTCTCCAGAAGTGCTTGGCTTTGCTTGCCATCATTCCTCTCATCTCCCCATGCTTTTCCCCTCTTTCGGCATGCTCAGCAGTGCCATCCACCAAAATCAGCACCGCCGTTCCGTCCATTCTGTTCGCTATCATTCGCCGCTGCTTTCATGGCCGAAGCTTTTCCTCATTTCCATCGCAACAATTCGTAAGTTTCACCCAATGGGAAAGTCCAACAACGAATCTTTGTGTCGTTGGGTGGCATTTCCGTCCTTTTGTTTGAATTTAAAGGCCGTTAAAGTGTTGGAAAATGCCATTGGCAAAGCCAAAGGCACTTTTTGGGAATACGAAAAAGCCTTCCTTTTTTCCGCCTTTCTTTCGCCATTATTCGTTTTTTGTGCTTTGGCTTTTTAATTTCCATTTATCACTTTTCTTCTGATTGGTCACTGTTTCTCTTAGCTTTTTATCGCTCCTCCCTTTTTTTTTTTTTTTTTTTATTTTTTTTGAAAAAGTTTCTGCGAATGCCATTCTTTGTTTGCTATTGCCTTTGTTTTTAACATTACCCTTCTCTCTTCCCAAATTGGTCCACCAAATTTTGACTCTCTTTGGCCAAACAAATTCAATCTTTGCGTCGTCCCTTTTTCAAAACAATGCCTAAGAGAACACTCAAAATTGGAATATTCTGTGGCATTTTATTGAGTAGGACGGAAGAGGGGGAAAAAAGGGGGGGGAGGAGGGGAATGGGAGAATGGTTGGATGGGGGAGTGGTGTTTTTTGTTGTTTTCATGCTAATGTATAATTAATGGAGTCGCTTTGCTCTTACATAGAATCTTTTTGTGTAATCGCATCCATAATTATGTAAATTTCCCAAATCAATTTCTATGCATTCATTTGCCGGCACTTTCGTTGGTCCTTTTTTTTGCTAAAAGACAATTTCGTTTTTATTTTTTGCCCATTATTTTTTTATTTCTTTCCTTCCCATTTGCATTATTCCCTTGTTTAAATGTCCAATTAATTTTTCTTCGGAAAATGAGTTATTTTATCTCTTTTTTTTGAACCAAAATGGGAAGGAATGGGCCACAATAAGTGAATGCCAAGTGAGTTGCTTTTGACTGACTTTGGCATTCATTCGTTTTTCGTTTCTTTGTCGCAAAACTGACGCAGTTAAAGAATTGTCGAATTGAATGATTGAATGGGATGGCATTTCTTCTCCCTTTTCTCCTCTTTTTGTGATAGAATTACGCAAAACAAATTTTTGCACTAAAATTGGCTTCAACCGAAATGGACAAAGCCAACGGCAAATAACGTCAACAAACGAAAGCGTCGTTCGCCCCACTCGACCGACTTCCGTCCGCAAAACTTCATTTGCTCATAATCAGCGATGCTTCTGGCCAATTGAGTGGGAATTGTCAAAGGCGACGGGGGAGAAAAGCAAAGGAAAGGGAGGGAAAAGCGAGCGAATTTGGCAGAAGGGCCAATGGCACAATTAATTATGGCGGAACGTGCTAAACAGTTGCAACAAACAAAACTGATCAGCAACGGCGGAGCAAATTTCTCTGGGGAATTTTTAAGGCAAACGAACACATTTTGTGAAGTAAAAAATATGACAAGGGATTAAGAAGAGACAGAAAAAGGCGAAAATTGGACGAGTCACATGGCAAAATAATGGAAATGATAAGAGAAGAGAAAAATGGAAAATGCCAAGGAAAAGACAGTGCCAAAGGCATTTGAAAGTGGCGGACGAAACCCCTGAAAAAGCGACACTTGTCTTTTTGAGAGATTTCTCCGTTTGTTTCAGCCCTTCTCCTTTTGTCGTGCATTGACTTCGTAAGTGCCGTTTCGGACGACGGCGCGCCTTTTCTGTCCGACCAACAGAAACGTGGCGGTGCGCGCGCCTTCAATCTCTTTGCTTCTGCTGCTTTCCCACCGCCGAATGAGAAGAGAAGCGGCGGACGTGCCTTTGGAGGTTCGTCGAGTGATTTTGGCACTTTTCCAATTCATTTGTCAGAGTCCGTTCCGTTTTCAGGTGGCATTCAGACAATTAACGACGATTTCGATGCTAATTTGGCTGGAGAACTGAAGCGTGCCGGTGCCCGGTTATTTCGGATGAGTGACCTTTCATCTGACGGGGACAGTTTCGTGCCGGAAGGGACAAAACGCGGTGGTGCCAGGCCCTTTTACGGCGGCGGATACATTGACGGAGCGTGGAAAAGAGGTGGAACACGGAGAACAAATCGAACAAATCCATTGCTTACAGCGGGTGGACGATATTTCTTGCGTCAATTTGACGATGTGCCGTTTGGCGGCGGATGGATGGCCAAACGTGGCGGCGGTCGCTCATTTTTCGAGTGGGCAACATTCATTCGATTTGCTTATTGCCTCGGGGAACTTCCAAAAATGAAATGCCAACAATATTAACCCCGTGCCAAGGAAAAAGTTTAATAAATACCAATGGAAAATTCTAATAATCCGGATCAAAAATTATCGAACCGAATTTCAGGTTATATGTTTTTGGGGGATAAACTCAAATAGAGCCTGCATACAACATTTTATAATAGCAAATTGCAGAGGCACCAAAGGCCCTTTTAATTCTGCAAATTATTGGGCTCCACAACGCCTTGTCCTTCCGATGAACAAAGTGATCTATTAGCCTAACTTTGCTTCTCTCAATTGGTTCTCTTCCTTAAGCATCCCCGGCGGTCACTTCTGCTCGGCTCTTTGGACAATTTTGGCAACGATGATTCGGAAGTGCAAAGGGTGAACCCCCCCTCCTCGTCGCCCTTTTTCACGAACAATCACAATTTTGACGGACGAGCGAATGGAAAGAAACGAGGCGGGGCACGCGCTTTTATTGGGGAAAAGGGTGCTTCGATAAATGCTCTGAATTTGGAGAAGCGAGGCGGTGGACGGAATTTTAACGAAATGGGCGACACGGAGGAGTACAAAGAGAAGAGGCAATTTGCGGAGCAAATTGTGAGGTGAGAAGAATTAAACATTTGTTAGAGGATTATCTAATTAATGTTTAGCCTTTAATTACCAAATGAAAGAAAACGAAAGTGACGTCCGTCTGAAAATGAGTAATGAAAGCCGTTATTCTGATGAAAGCCAGACGAAGTCCAAAAATACATTCACAAGACCCAAACATTGTTCAATTGAAACAATATTTTAACGATAAATTCATATGATAAAAGTGTGCGGATTTATATTTATAACGTGGTAAGACTTTTGGGGATTTGCAACTTGGGACCCAACATTTGGGGACCCGACTCTTAGGGAACCCGACATTTGGGGACCCGACTCTTAGGGAACCCGACTACGGACCGTTCATTCTGCAATTGTCTCTACGAGTAATCGAGCCGATTCTCGTATGAGCCCGACGGTTGTTATGGCCCCGAATGTCACCCCAAGAGACCGAGTCGGTTCCTGTCGGGTTGGACATTTGGGGACCCGACTCTTAGGGAACCCGACATTTGGGGACCCGACTCTTAGGGAACCCGACATTTGGGGACCCGACTCTTAGGGAACCCGACATTTGGGGACCCGACACTTAGGGAACCCGACACTTGGATTTTTTAAAAATGAACTCTGTTTCCGGACTCACCGCGATGAGGTAGCAGAATTTTGAATCGGGTCCTTAAAAGTCGGGTCCACAAGTTGCAAACCCCAAAAGTCGGGTAGTCATTTAAAAAATGCCGAAATATTTAAATAAATATTTTAGAAAACAACGAGATGAAAAAGACCAAAACATTTAAAAGGTAATTGGTAATTGTAAAAAAACTGGTACTGGTCATTTTCGGGTTGAAAACCCGGTACTTTTTGGCTGGGAAAACCGATACTATTACCGGTACCGGTAAAAACCGGTACTAGGTACTCAGTTGTACCGTTCATAATTGGGGATACGATTTTTTAAAAATGGAAAAATACATATGTAGGTGCCAAAAAGTTTTGTTGCATATTTTGAATTTGGTCGAAATTAAATTTCGAGGTTTTTGTTCGAATAAGGTTCGATGTTCTAAATTTTGCAAAATAAAGGTCATATTCGTCATCAGCGCTACAAATTACCCTAGAAAATTTGAATATTTCAGGGGGATCACCACAAAACCGAAAAGTACGTTCTTCGGTGAAAAAAGCCAAAATAGGCAAAAATAGATTTTTTTCACAATTTTTTAGAATCAAAAAACAAAGACACAGAAACTAGGTGCTAATAAAACTTTAGTTTTACATTTATTTTTGGCTATTGATAACTGAGTCCCAGTTAGAGAGTGTAAACTTCAACTGTTTTTTATACGAAAAACTGCAAGCTCGCCGGGAACCGGCCACTTTGGCGCAGGCCATTTTGGCGCAAGACTCTATATCATTTTGATTTCACAGCAAAATTAAATAATCTTGGTATGATTTTAAGTGGCTTGATAGTGCCTATTAACCTGCAAAGTTTCAAAAAATTTAGCTGGGAAACAAAAAAGTTATGGCCAAAAAACCTCAAAAAATTGCATTTACCTGGCCATTTTGGCGCAGCGCGCCATATCTTTTTTTAAAACCCAATATAATTTTTTGAAATTTTGCAGGCTAATAAAGAACATTTAGACCTATTGATTAATATCAACATTATTTTATTTGGTCGAATTAAAAAAAGTTATCAATCTTTAAACTTGTCTGCGCCAAAATGGCCTGCGCCAAAATGACCCCGACCCAGCTCGCCCATAATTTGTCGTTTTTAGTCGTTTTAAATCAATTCTATCGTTTTTAAAATTTTGATTTGGCACAGTAAAATTTTGAAATTTACTTTTTCGGGTTCGCATCCGGGGTTATTCGAATTGGTTAAAGAAGCCAAATGCTCGGTAATCCTGACTTTTACTTTATTCATATTCAGATTAAAATCTGAGTCATTTTAAACAACTATTATGATATCTGTTACAAAGGACAATGTTGGGAAACGCGAGCAAGAAGCACCAACAATTGCCGGCTGCAAAAATAAACTTATTGTATGTGCTGGATTTTGTTTGCGATTGACCTTTTATTTGCAGGGCACACAAGTGGTGGTCGAATTGTCGGAGGGTGAACAGTACACAGGCATTTTGAACGACGTCACAGATGAGGTTTTTGGTGTTGGTTTAATGGTCTTAAGCTTAGTTTTAGTTTGTCATTACACTTTCATACGCTCAGAAGATGCCAACTTCAGAGGAGAGTGAATTTATTTTATGCGAGGGCACAACTGAGAAAGTGTTACAGCTAAGGGATGTGGTCCGATTGTCTGGCTGCATCGATGAGAAAGACCAATTCAATGGTTTTGTTTAATTGTCATAACAATTCACAGGTATTTTTTTAGCCTTCCGAACGGATGGCGAAATTTCCGAAATGAATGGCGAATCAAAGGTTAAAGAACCTGAACTTTTGCCTTGGAATGCTGACGGTGAACTTCCCGACGACGACGAAATATTACCAGAAGCTGAGGAAAAAGGAATGAGGCGACCTTGTAAAAATGTATGGGAGGATGGATGGAAAGCGGAAACAATGTTTGAGATGAATAAAGACAAAGTTGTCGGCAAATCGACGTTCGACGAAAGCCTCTCTCAATACTCGAAGTCCGAAAATTGCTAAAAACATTAAAAGTTCTCTATTCAGTGTCGAGGTCCAAAATTGTACTGAAGAGCAAATTAAACGGGCAGAACAAATTGCGAAGGCAATTGAGAGCAACACAGAAAGCAAACGCAATGCACTGCTTGAAAATGATGACGAAGAACGCGATTTGGGTAAGGCGACCGATTTTAAGTTGGAGAACCATCGGCCGGCGGAAAGATTGCAACAGCCTCAACAGCAGCAAAGACAGCAAAGGGTGGTGAGGGAAGGGACGGCCTCTCGGAGGGTCAGTGGAAGCACCAGCATGATCAGTGGCAAGCGTTGGATTGACAAAGGACAGCCCTCCGGGGAAAGGAACGCAGAACAATCGACCGCGAATTGGAGGAGTCCAAACCCTCAAACGTCACAACACCACCACCAGCGGGGTCACTTCAACAATAAACCGCATCGGTCGTCATCTGGGTACAGCCAGCATCAACAGTCCCGACCATATCAGAATCAATACAACAACAACAACAACAACCAAACTCCATACAAAAACACTGGCAGTAGAGCCTCGAACTACGAAGCGAATGCTTCCCATAACATGAAGTAAGCACTTTAATTCGACATTAGTGAAGTCAATCATATTTTATCTCTGATAGAAACAAATCCGACGTAACCAATGAGCCGAGAGTGACTACACCGTCGGGACCAATCGCAAAACCATTCGCTGAACCAGTTGTTGCAGCGAACAGCGGTTGCCCATCTCAGCAAGTCCAATTGCACAGGGAGGAACAGCAAACCCCACAACAAATTCCACCCGATCCGGAAATCATGGGAAAAGAAGTCAAAAGTGAGAAAGGATCAGAAGGGACTGAAAACAACCAGAAGGAGGAAACGGCACTGATTATTGAGGAGAAAATAAAAGTGAAGGAGGGAAGTGAGAATGGCGAGCAACAAAAGTAAAGCATTTAGCATTTCACACCTTCCACTTTCGTCTAATTTCAGAGAGAAGTTCAAAATGAACCCCGCTGCCGCCCCATTTATTCCAAAGTCAAAGGATCTCAATACAAGTTCGGCTGTTGTCACTGCAAATACGAGTCCGCTAATGTCCAACCCAATTCCTCCTTTCATCCAATTGCCTGCTTCAATTCCAACCCAGGTTCTAAATTTTGTACATCAAATGTCCGTTTAAGTTATAACGTTAAACAAAATATTCCATGAATTTTTGAGACAGATTAAAAGTTGTAATATTTTTTTTGGCAGATTGCTATTTTTACATAAATTTTTTGCTCGGAGCAGGTAGTTCCCCCCCCCCACGAAAAATTCTAACAAATAAAATTAACAACTTTCTGATAATTGTAAAAGGTTTTTTCAATTAACTGTTCAAGAGGCAAAACATTTAACCACAATGAATTCAGGGAATCTCGACCCAGAACATTGTTTTCTATCATCAACAACCCCAAACCGTTGTCTCGGCGCAAATACCTTCAAATGCTGCGTCATATCACCAACAGACACAAAACGTTCTTCCTGCACAAATCCCTTCCTCAGTGGCTTACCATCAGCAACAACAAACTGTTGTTCCGGCACAAATTCCTCCGAATCAAATTTTCTATCAGCAACAACCGCAAAACGTTGTGTCGGCACAACTCCCTTCAAATCCGCTTTATGCTACTTATCCTGTTGCGAATCCGGGACAGTCAATAGTTTTCGTTTCTCCCACTGCACCAAATCAGGCGGTTATTCTTCAGCCGGGTCTTGCACAACATTTTATTCCGGTCTCCGCTGCCGCATTTCCAGCACAAAATGTAAATAAAAGACGGGTCTAATTGCTCATTCAAAGATTTCAGATCAACCAGCACTATCGCACAGTCACACCCAACGGAATTAATCCTCAGACGCAATTGCAGCACCATCAGACCAACATTTGCCCTCCTCAATTACATCCCACAGCCCAAGGAATGATCATTCAGAGTCCGCCGCCACCTCTCCTCAACCTTACTATGCCAAACGGCGTTGTTTCTGCGCCTCCTCCGTCATTTCATCCAACTGGACGTTTTCAGCAACAATTCTGACCATCAGATTCGAGAAATGAACTGCATCGAAGCGAATTTTCTTTAATTCTATTCCTTTGGCTTGATATATCATGTTTATGTATGTTGGTCGACCTTTCAGAATTGTATTTTTTGGCATAAACAAAATTTTATTTACTCCATTGGAAATTAACGGCGATGGTAAAGTAGAAGATTTTAGTTAGATCAGAACCAAATTTTAGCAATGTAGTTTTGTAGTTTCTGCTTAAAATAAATTTCAAAATTTAATACAATTTTTTCTAGGATAGGAAAACGCTGATTACGAAGCTGAGCTCAGATTTTGCAAAATCAGTGATTTTGTCTACGATTTTCATCAAGTACTTGATTTGGTTCTGGTCGGTTTTATGTGTGTCCCATGCCATTTTGTGCGTCCCATGAATGACCATCCTCAGTTTATTAGGCCATAATTTTTTGCTTAGTTGGCCAATGCCTATATATTCTTGGTATCAAACGAAAGCTTAAGGTCTATAATAGCTTTTATATAATTTTATTTTTTGCTAAATGCAATATACAATAAAATTATTCTTGAAAAAATTGAATCTCGTGATTTCTTATTGTAATTTCTTTTTTAATGCCAGTATTTGCTCTTTTCTTGCATTTATAAAATCCCGAGACTTTTAGCTCTCATTTGATACCAAGAATATAGGCATTGATTGGCCAAGTAAGCAAAAAGTGGCGCTAGTCTAAAAGTTGTTGGTTTGAAAATTTTTTCAAAAGGGGGGAACCCTTTTGTTTTGCAAAATTTTTTTTGTGATAGTCATAAAAATTTATTCTCTGGGGTTTTTGGGGTCCCCGATCACGAATCCTTCAATTATTTTGATCAATTCAGATTTCCTAATCTAAATTTGAACAAAAAATCATAATTTTAAAAATTCAAAATTTCGATTTTTATTCGAGTTCGGGTTAGGGATTAGAAATTAGTCAAAATACATGTCAGATTCGTGATTAGCGACCTTTAAAACCCCGGATAAAAAATTATCATGGTTTTTATCTTTAAAAATTTTTGCAAAACAAAAGGGTCCCTCCCCCCTTTTGTTTCAAAACCAACAACTTTTAGACTAGCGCCCAAAAAGTTATGTCCTAAGAAACTGAGGATGGTCATTCATGGGACGCATAAAGCCGACCAGTAACCCTTGATTTTCTCCAAAATTTTAAGGAAATTAGTTGGGCTTAAAATACCCAGATATTGTAGAGCTTAAAAAGAGCTTTCGAATGAGCTATGCATATCTTGAGAAGTCGTATTTTTAATTTTTAAAAACAGGTACTTGATGAAAAATCAAGACAAAATCAAAGATTTTGCAAAATCCGAGCTCAGACTCGTAATCAGCGCATTATAAGTTAAAATTAGGAAATGCAATTTCCAAATTAACGGCCCCTTCCTGCTTATAATATCATCAACTTTTTACGTACAGAGAACTGATTTGAATGCTTTTTGATTGTCAGATTTTCCGAATATACGAGATTCGAAAATGTCAGGATAACTTTTCAATCAATGGTATTAAGTGGGTGGTAATGGATTGGTCATGGAATTTATGCTCGCATAGTTGGTAATTCCCCCGACACCGCCTGAAGTCGGACGACGCTCATCAACAGTTGTTGGCCCATCATGTACATTGCTAGTCTTGAATTATTTGTTAATTATTGCCAGAAATAACAAATACTCACACACAAAAACAGAACTGGCTAATTTGGGAACGCTAAAAAGAAAGACCACAAAAATAATCCTACGCTTCCTAATTTTTTTTATATAAAACAAAAATGAGAATGTAAGAAATATTATTTATAAAAATGGATTAAATGAGTGATTGGGTGTGCGGCTCAGCATTTTGATGAGAAATTGAAGAGTGCCGAAAATTGGTAGAAGTTTGTGCGAGTACTGCGGGATCGGAAGAGATGGGAACTGCGGGACTCTGTTGATTGTGAATTGTGTTCAATTGGCCATTCGTCTAAATGACAATCACAGCACATACCACTAATATAGATAAACTAAGTACCAACAATAAATACATCAGTCATAGCAAAAATAAGCGGCGCTTTTAAAGTGGTCTGTTTGAATTTTATTTAAACCAAATGGGGGACCTTTGGTTTGCAAAAATTTTTAATTTGAAAAAAATCCTAAATCGAGCACCTTTATTTATAAATGCAATATGACCATTTTTCAAATAGCGCCAAAAAAGCTTACCGATCGACAAGGATTGGAATGCTAAAAAATCAAACTGATGAAGCAACTAATTTTTATAATGACCTGTGTGTACTGCTGGTATTGTGGATGGAAATTGTGAATGGCTGAAAATTTAATTGATAGACCAATAATAATTTAATAATAAAAATAAATAATGACCATCTTGCATAATGTCTCGAGGGTTCATCGTCTCCTTCAGCGAACTGGAAATGCTCTGCAGAGTCATAGGCCTGACATCACTTCCGGCGGTTACTGAAGACTTTTGATTCAATGCTTATAATTCGAATGGTTCACCAGTATGCGCATCGATGTAAGCAGAAACACTGAACGCGAAACGAAGGGCAATGGCGGCAAAAAACATTTCGATGCAAATGAAGAAATTCTGATATCCCGCGGCAACGGTGCCCCTGCCAATGATTTCATTGCCATCCAAGTCGTAAATGGGGTCAATGGCTGAAGTGGCACCCAAAACGGCGAGAAGGAAACCTAGGAGAAGTGTACACTTGCATTGGATCTATCTATTTTAATATACCTTGCCAAAAGGACAGGAAAATGACTGATTTAACTGTCAAGAATTTCAGGACCGGATTGTAGGGATGTAAAAGGTCGCGAGTGGCCGTGTAAAACAAAAACAGGCCGTACAATGCCAATGAAATGGATAAATTGTAGACGAATGTCACGTAAATGTACCCTTTGTTCAGACTAGATGAAAATATTAATATGCTCTTTTTGTTCCAATTAAAATAATTAAAAATAAACTTAAACAATTCACCTCCAATTTCCATCCTCATACTTTCCGACCATCATCAGCATCAATGTCAGCAATGCCATCACCGGTTTGCTTAAGAAATATGTTTTCACAAATACCATTTATTTTTTGATCACCAAATACAGAACTGAAGAGTCGCCTTCTTACAGAAGCGCAAAAACTCAATTGTGTACTGTTTCCCGCTCAGACAGCAGGTGAAAGTCCAAATGCTTGTAGGACGGATGGGTTTTCCACGAATCTCCGCCATAATGTTACTCTCACCACCCAAATATTCGTAACACAAACTCAGGAAGCTGTAGATAACGAAAGCTATAAAAGCACAGTTTATTCATTAAATCCAATAAATAAAGCACCCTCATAGCAATCTCTGATGGAGTTGAAGTAAATGTACACATCATTGCTGAAGAACAACAAACTCAGCCACGAGTCGAAAGCGTAAATTGGAACGATGAAAAGGATTCTGCACATGGGATAGAAAAAATGATAATTTACAATTAAAGTATTTAAAACCTAATTATCCATCGCTGTTCACTCGGGCAAGAATACCATCGTAAATGCTGGTATATTTGATGGCTCGTAATGAATAATGCAGCCCAAGTACAAAAGCCTATAAATAGGATGGTACCTTTTTTGCATCTTCAAACGAAACCTGCAATGCTGTGAGCCAATGGGTTGGTAAAGAAAACATTATTCTGTGCAATAGAGAAAGAATTATTCGTCATCTGAGTTGTTGTGCCTTTATGTTTGTGATTAAACTCATTAGAAATTTAGTCCAAAAAATTCCTGAAATTTGGTAAAATTATTATTACCAGTAGCATAACACTGATTGTGAGACAGAAAGTTTAACCCTTTAGGGAGGAAGGAAATAAATCTAAAATAACAGAAGCTCAATGTAAGAAGCATAATGAGTGGGAATGAGAAGAAACGTGCAAATTGGAAAAATTAATGAAAGTATAGAAGAAAAGGCGAAGCGCTGCGTGCTGGTGTTTGTAAAAGGATATGCATGTGTATGTGTATAGACATATAGCAGCAGCAGCTTCCTTTTTTGTCTTCCTTTATATGTATAATGGTGTGGCGCCCGCTTTCTATTTGGACGGCAAAAATGCCGTAGTTGGATAGGTTAATACAAACTCATTAAAGGGATGGAAGTGATGAATGGAAAGTGAAAATTGATTATTTAATGATTTGATCATATGTATTACAGTACCAAAAGAAATGTAAAATTGGTAGATTGGATCGAAATCATAAACTCTACCATAACTTGGTTATACGGACAAAGAAGCTTTAAAATTGGCCGTTTAATACAAAAAATAGGTTTGAAAATAGTATTAAACAACAGCAGCAGAATTGAAGAACCGGAATGAATTTATTCCATTAAAGGAGCGGCGAGAAGACAGCCAACAAAAATTAGCGGGAGAAGGAAAGCAAGAGAAAAGAGAAACAAATGGCATGTACAACTGACCGATTCATCATTAAACGACGAACGAAAAATAGACGGACGGACGGACGACGTCGCAGCAAAGAAAAGAGACAAAAAATTGAAATGAGGTGGTGGGTGACGAGCAACGGTAAAAAGTCAGTATCCGGACCTAATGAAAGAGGCAGAGAGTAAGTAATAAAGAAATAGTGGGACAGCCGAGCGTAAAACAGAGGAAAACAGAGGGACCCCTAGGGAAAGCAACAGAGCGAAAAGGAACGCTGGTGCAGCGGAAGAACGACCAATTCACTCCCTTCTCTCTAATTCCCTCTACTGTTAACACATATGTGTACACATTTACATATGTTTTTACAGATGTTTCCCAATTAGACATTAAGTACATAGGTCTTGTCATTTTCAAGATACAAAAGTTTTAGTTTATCAAATTTAGCTCTTCAATAATTGCTTTCATTTATTCGTTCGCTTTCGGTTTTGGCTGTCCTAATGCTATTCTTGGCCATTTGCCTTTTCTGCGTGATATGATAAGTAGCTGAACAATGGCCCTTTCGCTGTTTATATTTCAAGCGCCGGACAATGCTTTCATCGACAATATTCTTCGCTTTCTTCGACTAGCCGAACTTTCAGTACACCAACTTAACTTCATCCACGCACTTTTGCTTTTATCTGTCTTCTATTTGGCTTTTCCCTCTCGCACTGTTGAAGCAAGCTTTCAGTCAAGACGACCTTCTTTTTTGCCATCTAAACCCTGTGATATACCGTGCCATAATGGTGGCACTTGTATGGATGGGACTTGCCGTTGTCCTCATGGCTGGGGCGGTCCGCAATGTGAGAATTGTGTTGGGAGAGTGAGGTGAACTCTTCCACTTAAAACTCCACTTTTTGTATTTTAAGAAGGGTTGTATCATCTTCACAACCGAACGGGTCAATTTCTGATGGACCGAATAATTACGGGGCTTCTGCCCGCTGCATTTGGGTGGTTGAGAATGAGGAAACCAAGGACGGTGCACTGTTGTTCAAACTGGACGACTTCTTTGCCGAATGCTGTTGGGACATGCTTTATATTTACGACGGAAGGGGCGTTTATGGCGACCTATTGGGCGTATTCAGGTAACGTTTTCCAAGTTTTCTGTTTATTAGTTAATTATAATTCTGTGTTTAAAAAATTCAAAATTTTCAAATTTCACTTTCGTTCGAATTCGGTCCGGGGTTTGAAAGAGGCCAAAACAAATGCCATATTTATGATCAGCGACCCAAAAACCTTTAGAAATATCTTTTAATGACTTAACAAAAAAAAAATTTGTATGCCGAAAAAAGGTGAAAAAATTTTCAAAATAGTCCACTTTGCAAGTAACGCAGAAAAAGATATCAATTTCTTAGATCTTTTTATGAAAACATTAATTGAAATTAGCAATCTTTTCCAATTACTAAAGTTTGTTGATGTGATTCTTTATTTAGTGGCAGTTTGTCAGGACGTGAAATTTTGGCCAACTCGGGCGAAGCAATTGTTTATTTTGCCAGTGATTTGGCATTTAATTTACCCGGGTTTAACATTACTTATGCCGGTGGACAATGCCTTCAAAATTGCAGTGGAAATGGCATTTGTGTCAGCGGAAAGTGCATCTGCAACGATAGTTTTTGGGGGGACGCCTGTCAACATCAGCTGTGTTTGTCGACGATGGATAACCAAACGGGGCCATGCAAAGTAAAATAAAAATTATCGGCCTTTTTTTTGTTGATTTTATTAGCTTTTTAAATAGAAACTTTGCAATTCCAAATGTATTATACTTTTTTAAGAACCGAGCGTTGTGCAAGGACAAACAATGCGGCTGCACAAAGCACCACCACGGCCAACACTGTCAAGAATTGGTGCTTAATCCCGTGTGGGATTTCGTTCTAACAGAAAATGTCGCCAAACATTTCCCTCCTCGCGCTTCACATAAATCCGTCGTTGTTGGCAGAGACGAAGTTTGGCTCCACGGAGGATTCATGTTCAATCCGGCGAGGATGAATAGTGATTTTGTTGTCTTCAATGTACGCGAACGGCGCTTTCGCGCAGTTAAGTCGAAAGGGACAGAGCCAACGCCACGGTACGACCATTCCGTGGTCCTCCATAAGGTTGGTTTTGTCAACGTTGATCAGTATATGCATGAAAACATTTCCTTAGAAAAAGTTGTACGTTTTTGGCGGAGTGATTAATCAGAAAAAAACGACCAACGAATTTTGGGAGTTCGACATGGTGACAAACCGCTGGAATTTGCTGTCTTCGCCCAATGCGTCGACGCTCGACCTTCCAATGGCTTTGGCCGGCCATTCGGCCCATGTGATCGGCAACGAAATGCACATTTTATTTGGATATAACCCTTTCGAAGGATATATGTTCACTCCGCAGATTTACTCATTTGGTTGGTGTGCCCATTCCAATTTTATATTTTAATTATGGCTTTTCACAATTTGCTCATTTGGCAGAAACCGGACGTTGGCGTTGGGGTGCGGTTGACCCATCTGTTCAAGGCCGATTTGGCCATGCATCAGCTCAATTCGCCGAATTTAATGGCGAGGAAATGGTTCTAATCCATGGCGGTTATAATGCTCCGATTAACAGTTACTCCTATTCTATCAGCGACGAACTGTTGCTTTACGAACCGAAGCGTCAAATTTGGTTTCCATTTAATTAAAAGTTAACTAAAGATCTTTTTTTACTGTATAATATTCTCCAGGAACAATTTGGGTAGTTTTGGTGCACCGTTGTTTCGCCATTCTGCTGTTATTTTGGATGGAATTATGCTTTTGGTCGGCGGGAATAGTCACAATGAGTCGTCGACCACTCGGAAAAAGGACTGTTACTCGGAACAAATTTATGCTTATGACATGAGTGAGTTGTGTTGATGTTCTGAAACAATTTTTGTATTATTTTAGCCTATTTAGAAGCTGTTTCTAACAATAAGCATTGTTTGGTGATCAGATCAAGCCCGTAGCCAGAAAAATTTTCGGGGGGGGGGAGATCTGAAGACCTTTTCCTTCTTTCTTTTTTTTTTTTTGCTCTTCGGGCCCAGGGATCAGATAATTAATCAAAAAAGTTATAACATGGAAATTGCAAAAAAAAAAAATTAAATTTGAAAAAAATCTTTTTTTCTAAAAACATTTTGCTAGAATTTTTTTTTCTTTTTATAAGATTATTGGAGTGGGTGAACATTGAAAATCTTACGCATGATACCACCATTGTTGGGTTTGGTTGACAATGAAAAAAATACCTCGCTTAACCCCTCGGAGGGGCCTCTGATTACGCTGATAAAATTTTGCTCATTTTCAGTTTGCAAAAGGCCAGTAAAAATATACAGCAAAGAGTTTGAGGCAATTGCACGTTATGGGCACAGTGCGTTTGTGAGCGGTGGGAATATGTTCATCGTCGGAGGATTCAATGGGGAGATGCTCAACGACGTGCTGTTGTTCACGCCGGGTGCCCAGCTAAATTCACTTTTGTAAATGCTGTTGCGTTGTTTAGCCAATTGTGACAGTCAGGCCACCAATGCGGAGGAATGTTTGCGATTGTCCAACGGCGTGCGCTGTGTTTTCCACAACAAATCGTGCACCAAAACTCTGCCCAATTCGTCCTTCAGGCAGTCCTTTCTCTCAATTGCCAAGGGCGAAACGGCGATGGTCTCTTACCAAGAACACTGTACAGGGACTGCCATGGGAGACAAGTAAAGACAAGACTGGTTGATTACACACTTGAAAAGTCGTATCATTTCAGAGATGCCGTCGAATTGCGCACCTGCACTTTGTTGACCGACTGCAACAATTGTCTGCTTCAAAAGGGCTGCGGTTGGTGCGAGAGCAGTCAGGTGAAAGATGGGAAGGGTGATTTATTTCTTAATGACCGACAATTAGGCCCGTATCTAATGGAGCGAAGCATGGATCAGTGACATAATCTTTTTTTACTGACAATGAGAAAAGCTTTCTTTTGTCCTGTGACAACTCTGTTTTCTTGAGAGTTGCCTCGGTTCCTACGCCAATTGTGCTGATGGTTTGCTTGGCGATCGTTCGCTCTGTCCGTTCGGTGGTGCCAAACAGCGTCGTACGGATGTCGTTGTGCAGCGTCCGTGCAGTTTGGCCACCAATTGCTTCTCATGCAATCGTCTTCCGCACTGCACTTGGTTTGCCATCGACACGAAACACATTTGCGTGTCATTGGCGGACGAGGCCATTCTTATCGAGGAGCACAATCGGATGCAAACCGAACGGCTGTCCCTTGCGCCGATGGCGGACGATGCGCCATCTACGAACGTTCAGCAACAATCGAATCCTTCCTCGACTCTTTCACCACAATCGATTATTTCAAATGTTCCTTCGTCTATTATGGTCCAAGACGTGATCATTGTGCCGTCCTCGAGCCAACACAAACAACAGAATGCCACCTGTCCCCTTCCTTGCTTCATGAAGTCCTCTTGCCAGTCCTGCATTGACTCACAGTGCATGTATAGTGGCGCAAATCCCGCGCAAGCTTAATTTTAGGAAATTATTTAGGTGGTGTCCGAGCAATCAAAGATGTGTGTCGATGGACACATACATGGTCAGTTTTCCATACGGTCAATGCCAAAGTTGGGTGACGGCAGCGAACACACACAAAGCATGTCAAACGAGTGAGTAACATTTGTTGGGATTGTTTTTTAAAGGAGAATTTGTCACATTTGAGACCCTTTCGCGTGCGAATTACAAAAAACCTGTTCCGACTGTCAGTCCATTGGCCCCCGTTGTGGCTGGTGCGATGACGGGTTTTGCCGCGTTTTATTTCCCCTTTTGTATTTGTCCATTTTATTAGATCTGGTACAGGGTTGGGCAAATGCGTAGAAGGGACCAATTCGGGCGCATTGGATCCGAGCCAATGCCCAGCTGAGCGTTGGTACTTCACAGGCGAACCCGGTCAAGTTTTATTGGTAATTGTGTTTAGAAAGGGAGATAAACGTGATTTATCATCAGAATGCCAATGCAACGGGCACAGCAATTGCACGGAAAATGTCACTTATCGGCGATTGCGATGTACGAAATGTCAGCATAGAACGAGGGGTGAACATTGTGAACTTTGTGAGCTCGGCTTCTTCGGAGACCCACGGAATGGTGGGACCTGTCAAGGTACAATTCGTACGCATTCCAATCGTTTTTTAGGTGTCATTTTTTAGAATGCCAATGCAACGGCCAAGCGGCACTTTGCAACCCAGTAACATTAATAAAAAACAATTAGATTTATAAATGACCATATTTGGTGTTCTTTTGTCAGATAAACGGCGACTGTTTTTGTTCGACAAAAGGAGTGATTGGGCCGCGGTGTGACAAATGCGAGCCTAAATATTTCGGAGACCCGAAAAACGGCGGCACCTGCACATGTATAAACAAATCTTGGCTTCTATTTCTGCGAATTACATCGTTATGATTTAGATGAACTTGCCATTGACTTCATCTTCACTTTTAAGCTGGACAGCAATGACATTCGGGACAAATACGTTAATCAGATCAACTTTTTCAGCGTGCCTTACAAAGTATGCCTTGCCTTTTTCTTGCAGAATATAAAACCGGGGTCCTCCGATTAATTTTGTCGGAATTTACTTCGGTAATGCATTTGCGAACTTCAATTATTCCTTCTGCTAAACTCAAGAAAGCATATAATTTATTAATTTACTGTATAGCGTGACACGGACGTTCAATTCTCGATCACATGCGAAGGCGACACCGGCGCAAAAGTGACCATTAACCTGACCACTCAGTTGCTCGAAGGCCGTCCGCCTCACACAAAGCATTTGATGGCCGGTCAGTTGTGCACGGCTTCAGGGATAAAGCGCACTTACAGCTCAACAGATCCCGGTAATTGTCCCATCAATTGGGTGGAAGGCGATTAATGTGGTGGAAAATGCTTAAGGATTTGCATTCGGAACAGAAACAAATACGACTTTTCACGTTCGGGTTAATGATTTCGAGACACCAATTAAGGTATAAACAAACCGGGAATTTTTTTATCCAATTCTTTTTCAGATCCAAATTTCATTTGCACAATCATTGCCAATCAATTGGATTTTGTTTTTTGTTATTTTTGCAGCGTAAGCTTTACTTGACATTTAGAAATTACATTATTTTCAGCTGTTTCATTGTTCTTCTCGTTGTTGCGGGATTGATTTGGATAATCAAAATGCGGATTGAATGGTCAGTTTTATTTTATTCTCATGAATGCCAATTTTTTTACTCTCTCAAAAGGTATCGGAATATTCGAAGACGTCATGATGAAATTGAGGAAATGGCTTCAAGGCCTTTTTCATCAGTCCAATTAGACCTCGGCCATTGTCGAGCATATACAGTAATCACTTTTCTCCAATCCGAAAAACTCAAGCTACAGGTTGAGCCATGTGCGGTGGAGCCATGTGCGAATTACCAAGCGGGTGTTTACACTGTAATTGTTCGGCTTCCTACCGGAGGTGTGTTTAAGTAAACAAAAGTTATAACTTTAATTTTAAGGTCAGCCTTTTACGCCTTACGGCACTTCGGGGATTGCGCTTGCTTCTTCATTATGCCAACTGACACCTGCCCAACTCGCTTTGCTTCAGCCCCCTGATTTAGCGAAGCAAAGAAATAGAAAATCAAACTTCAAAAAATTTATGCCTTTTATCCGTTCATAAAGCACAGAATACTCTCAAATCACTGACTCTGAGCCAGCAATACCAAAGCCTGTCGTTCCTATTTGCCTTTCTTATTTTCTTCATATTTTCGATGTAATCTCTTTCTTTTACCGGGTTTTATTTTCAATGCATTTTGCACATTTTATGTTAAAAACTATTATATTATAAATTTACATTTACTTTGTTTTTAAGCATTTAAATGTTAATCGGAATTCCGAGGCCAAAATTCCGAAAACTAAGTGTTTTGAGCAAATTTTTCAAGAAAATTAAGGGTTTTAGGGTCAGGCGGTGCAGTTTAGCGACGCCGGGAAAGTTTTGAAAATTTTAAGTGCATTTTATTAACATAAATTGTACAAAAATTTTTAAATTATTTTCTCCAAAAATAAAATTTCTAAAATTATTATTAGATACCGGATAAATTATTTGTGCTTTATTGAAGAAGACATTATAAAGAAACTACCTATTGTGTTTACAAACAAGCAGTTCATCCCGCTTAATTTGGACAGATTAAGTTTCGATTTAATTTGGTTGTCAGAAATACTCAAAAATATAGTAATTATCTAAAATCTATCTTCTAATTGGACAAAAAAAAGTAAAATATTAATGCCGTGGGACGGACTCGAACCTCCCTCCATCCTTTTTCCCTTTATTGTTTTACGAAAACCACTGAACCACAGAACTTTTATTAACTGGGAGGCAAAATTGAAACTCTATTTATATTTTACGATTCCTTTTATGTATTACATATTCCTTCTGTCCTTCAAGTTTTAAAAAGGCATCGCTGCGATGGCACTTCGCATTTATCCCTCGGATTATGTGTTCTCTGTCTTCTGTCCTCTTCTCTAGCTCTTCCACTCTCCCACTTTTCTTCCATCTTTTCTCTCTTCCCTCTTCTAATTGATTTCCCCACCCCCACACATAGCGCGAACAATGTTTTCTGTTTTGACGCGTTTCCTTCCCGCCCTCTCACTTTATGCGTCGTCTTCGTGTCTGTTGGTGCTCTGCTACTGATGAGTTGACTCTGCTTTTGCACGTATTTGCACACCCAAAGGCCTTCCAACTCGACCCCATCCCCCCCTCCTCCATATCTTTTTTCATTTCTTACTTCTACCTACCTATCATCTATGTCCCAGTCACATCATTTAATTATTTATTTGCTTCTACAATATAATTTAATGACGGCAATGGTAAAGATTATTGGTCCCACAAAAATTTTTAAAAATAAGTTTGAAAATTATTTTCATGGGTAATCCGAGGCGCTTAGTATGAATCTGGCCTTCTTTAGGCTCAATTTCGTACCCCGAACCCGGATTCGAACATTTGAGAAAATTAAAACTCACATTTTTTACAAACATTGCTTGTTGAATGAGGCAATGTCTTTTTCCGTTTTCATATCTTAATTCCTTGTGTTTTTCTTCATATTATTGTACAATTCGATCAATTCCTTGGAAATAATACCGATGCTAGCCCTCATTTTTCGAAAAAAATTTCCAAACTATTTTCTCAAATGTTCGAATCCGGGTTCGGGGTACGAGATTGAGCCTAAATAAGGTCAGATTCGTACTAAGCGCCTCGGATTACTCTTGAAAATATTTTCTTAAAACTTATTAAAAAAAAATTCAGGACCAATAATCTTTACCATTGCCTTTAAGCGTATATTTTTGTAAGGGGATTATAAAAACCTAAAACACTGTTTTGATTAGTAACGCTTAATTCTCACTGAAATAATCTAACTTTATTGCGTTACTGTATTTACCAGTATTCTAAATTAAGTGTTTTCAGGGTTATTTTTGAAGAAGGTTGTGGACGCTAACACCACAAGGGTTGGATGCATCATTTTTGCGAGCGGGTATTGAAGTCCTATTTCATTTTCAACTGATTGATTGCATTGTGCCTGTGAAACCTTAAGGTACAAACACTAATAATGCTCGTCTCGTTCATTTGTTACATTTGTTTTAGAGTGAGCATACAAGTTGGTGCAAGGATGTCATCATCAAAACGCAAACATCAGTGGCATTTGTTGGCAAATGTCTCGGATTATTCAAAATCCGAGAAAGGATTTCAGAGTGACGAGAAGCTGGATGATAATGACCTTGAGGTGCCTACCCATTAAGCGCATCCTTGGCATTTACAGTGGGGAATGATTTAAAAAAACTACGCGGCAAAGCATTTGAACCAATTTGAAAAGACGGACAAATATTTTACCTTTTTTCGGGTTTTGCACAAGTTCTAAAACCTCAGATGGCGTCGGTTCATTCCTTTCTATCTTTTTTCGGCATAACTCATGAGCTTTTGAATGACCTCCTATTTGTTTAGGTCTTACCTTTTAAAATGTTTTGTCCATTTTTCGAGTTTTGACCGGTTCAAAAACCATTTAAATGCTTTGTCGCGCATTTTTTTTTACGGTTTAGGCATCTTCATCAGAAATTTCCCAAAAAAGACATGCGCATAAAATATGTTGACAATTTTAATGCACCACAATTTTTCAAGAAGCATCAAAATTGAATATTCTTGGTATCATCCGATAGCTCAAACAATAAGATTTCTCTATTTGCATGAAAAGTTTGAAGGAATTATTTTATGTTTTAAAAACGAAATCAAAAAATATTTAATTTGGATGCTTCTAGATGGCGCTAATTGGCTAAATTATAAATTACAATAGACCCGAAAATCAAAATTTTCTTTTAATCATCTCTCTAGGTTGCGATGATTAATGAATCATGTTTGTTCGGTGACACGGTCTTCCAGCAACAATCGGCCGCTTTTTTTGCCTTGCCTTCACTGCTTCCGTTCAACAATCAGACCAACATCGTCTCTTCCTTCGTCTCTCCGTTTAACGAAGAACAGAATTCAGACGAGTCCGATGCTGCGGCCAAATCGGTTTTTTTAAATCTATGATCATCCATTATATGATTTTTGTAAAGATCGCGTATGACGTTGTCTCTTCACTGTTTGATGGAGAGCCTTTGTATTCTTCTGAGTCGTTTTCGGATGACGAGGGGAGCATGGTGGTCAATGCCAGCATTCTCCAAGTGCTTCAAGACGACGAAACGGAGTCAGAGCTTGAACAAGAGAACACTGAAGCGACAAAGGAAAATGAAACGGCAAAGAGTGTTTCGGAAGAGAGTGAATCGATTGAATTCCAACCGACGGTTCCGACTTGTAACAACTCAATGCCCACTCTCCTGTCGCAAATGTACGCAGCAGACGAGCAGACTTTGCCAGTGTTTGATTCATGGGAGGAACTCGGAGGTAGTCAAATTTTATATTCGGATATTCATTTATGTAAAATTAGATTCGCCTGTTGCCGCGGAGAAAGTCTACAGTGAGGCGAAAGCTGTTCTCAGAAAGATTCGAGCCGAACGAAGGGCAACACAGCTGTGAATCGGATGGTGGAGGAGAAAGTGCGATTCGTTGGGCGGACAAATGTTCAGTGTTTACAAAAACACCTGTTGTAACCCCTTTTATCATCCGCTCTCTTCATTTGTCCATTTTTATCACTGATGTTTGGTTGATCAATCAATGCTCGCTCCTTTGGATACAATAATTTTGGGGATTCATTGACACACAATACTTGTGTTCGCTATCCTTCCCATATGCATGTTTTTTCTTTTTATGCTTCACCTATTTCTTTGCTGGACGCAATCACCAATCTGATATCTTTCGTGCGTTCCGGCCTTTCATTGTCTCATCTAAATCTTGAGATTTTTAACTGCAAGGCATATAAATTTTGATTGCTGATATCTTTTTTTTTATCGTGGCTCGAAAGAATGTATGGAGTCAGCCACCCAAAATAACCCTTGGGCCTTGTAAATGTCATTTGATGGGACAAATTATACCTATGTTCGGTTTCAGTCTGTATCATTAATATTTATATTTTTTATTACCTTGGGTGGTTAGACTTTGTTAGTAAAACATCTGTTTTCACGAATGTAACAATGAACAATGATCCCGCATTTTACAACCAATTTATCCATCCATTTTTCACTACATAAATGTTTTGATAAAATTTAAAATCCTATGTATCGATTGCATGAATGCTCTTTACTCAGTCGCGAGGGGGTCAATTGATTTTGATTCATTTTGTTCGGCTAAACAGCTTTTAAGCGGCTGTATGTGCTTTGCATTGGGTTTCGTCATTTATTTAAGTTCTTTGATTAGTCACTTGACGTTTCTTTGTGCCTTCGAGACCGAAAATTTCCCGAACGACCGAGTTGGAGACAAAAAACCTGACTTTTCTTGAGTTGAGATATTATTCAAAAATTTTTCATACGTACATGCATAAAAATAGTTTTTTGAAGTTGATTTTCTCGGTCGAAAAATTCCTCTAAACTACTTTTGATGTTGATCAAAAATTCTTTTGGACCGTCAGATCACTCCTTTATAGTGATCTGAACACCCCAAAATAAACTTAAAATAGGGAAATTTTTTTGGAAATTTGAGTAGGTCTGTCAGAAAGAGGAGGACAAAATTCTCACCGAGATGATGGGTCTACGACTTAAACATAAAAACCCGAATTCGAATCAAAGTCGAAAATTCATTTTCGCCAAAATCCACGTTTATTGCCCAAAAACTATTCAAATGCATGGAATGGCCATGAATCCCCTATTTTCTATTCAATTCAGTCTAATTTAATCGTTTTTGGGCAATAAAGCGGCCCCGAATACCCCTGGAAACACGTTTTTATAATTAAAAACAAAACAAAAAATTTATGTGGCCTAAACTGCATAAGTACCCCAAAAAGGGGAGGTTGTTTGAGTCATGACCGATTTTCTATACGGCAAAGAAAGTCATCGGGGCAGTTTTGGTATTTATTAGTGCATTAATAACGTTTCTTTGGTAGTAAATAAAATACAACCTTTTTCACACGATTCATTTTTGAGAAAATCGTATTTTCCAAAAAAAAAAAAAATTTTTTTGGTGCAATACTTTTGACCATGACTGTATGTACATATTTTAGGGTTAAAAAGAATCTCAAACAAAAATATTCACAAATGACATCTTCGGACGAAGAATTTAAAAAAGGTAATGGTAAAATAAACGAACAACAATCAGTGAATTTATTCAATTTATATACGTGTTCCTTTCAGAATGCACTTTTGCCTCACTTCCGCGCACTGTGCGTGGAATGCCTTTGGTTGTTTCGTCGAATTCGGATGGAACCAAATTCCTTTACTGCAATGGAAATAGCGTGTTCATCAGAGACGAGGAAGTATGTGATTCGGATTGGTTGGCGGTTCATTTTCAATGTTTTAAATTCCATTTTCCAGAATATTGCCGATTGTGATGTGTATACGGAGCACGCGACTTTGACAACCGTGGCAAAATATTCCCCCTCTGAGTTTTACATTGCCAGTGGAGACCAATCGGGCAAAATCCGTTTTTGGGACACCACACAATCAGTCCGTTTCGGTTGACATTAATTGCAATTGGCGTTAAATTAACACCAGTGTAGACGCACATTCTGAAGTCGGAGTTCGCTCTTCTTTCGGGCGCAATTCGCGATATTTCGTGGTCTGAGGACAGCAAAAGAGTCGCGATAGTCGGCGAAGGCCATGAAAGGTTGGCTATTTTAGTGTCCTTTTCTTAACTTTTTAAAAAATTAACACTTTTTCCAGGTTTGGCCATGTCTTCCTCTTTGACACAGGTACGAGCAACGGCAATTTGTCGGGACAAAGTCGGCCGATGAATGTATTCCAAAACAGCAGTAATTCCTTGGTTTTTCTACCTTACCCCCCTTTCAAAGAGCATTGATTTTCGTCCGACACGGCCTTATCGTTTGGTCAGTGGTTCGGAGGATAACACTGTCGCCATTTTCGAAGGCCCTCCTTTCAAATTCAAATCGGTGATTTTAGTAACCATATTATTAATAAAATGGCGGGCGAATTCCATTCAGATTTTTCATGAACATTCGCGTTTTGTCCAATCAGTGCGTTACAACAAAGACGGGTCCCTTTTTGCGGCAGGCGGAATGGATGGGAAGGTGATCAGAAAAGGAAAGCGAGATAACGGATGCTTCCCTTCAGGTCATTCTTTTCGAAGGTCAAGAGGGAGGGAAAGTTGGCGAATTGGTGGACGAAACGTGCAAAGGCACAGCCGCGCATAGCGGCGGAGTGTTCGCGTTGAATTGGCATTCGGGTGGCATAAAATTGGCCACCGCTTCCGGCGACAAAACCATCAAAATTTGGGATGTGCCTGGACGAAAACTAATTGGGTTGCCATTCCAAATAATGCAATATTTGACATTCCTTTTAGGACGGTGTCCTTCGGCTCGGCCATAGAAGACCAACAATTGGCCGTGGTTTGGCTTAGGAATTGGATCGTCAGTGTCTCATTGAGCGGCTTCATCAATTACATTTGCCCCGAGACACTGAAAGTCTGCCGAGTGCTCAGAGGACATAACAAATCCATCACCGCGTTGACGCTGTCCGAAGATCGACGAATGGCATTCACTGCTGACTTTGAGGGACATATAAGTGAGGAAACTTCTTAATTTAGGAATTTAATATTTATTTTCTAACCTGAAAACTCAGCCCGTTGGAATGTCTCGGATGGCTCTTCTGAACGAGTGACTCCCCAAGTGCACAAGTCGCAAGTGTCCGGGCTGAGTTTGACCAGCGGCGGTTTGCTCATTTCCATCGGATGGGACGATTCGGTCGCTTTCATTGAAAATGCCCTTTCCCCTTCCATTGGTCGGTTTTGGTTTTTATAGCTTTTCTTTACATATATTCTTTTAGAAAATGTTCAGTCGCTTTCCCACCGTTTGTCCTCCCAACCACGCGGTGTGGCGAGCATTGGGCAAAACGGGGAAAGAGTTGCGGTCGCATGCCATCGCTCCATTTTCATTTTCACCGACAAAAAACAATCAAGCGTTATCGATATAAAGTACGAAGGTACTTCTGTTGCCATTCACCCCAATGGAATTCTTTTGGCAGTTGGAGGAAATGTAAAAATTTCAAAAAAAATTATTTTTATTTTGTCCTTTAGGACAGTCGCGTGCATTTGTACGATTTGCCTACCAACGGCGGCGCATTTGTTGAGAAAAAAGTATTACAACATGCAGGTGCCATAACCTCGGTGAACTTCAGCCCAAATGGGAAGTATTTGGTGGCCACGGACATTGCCAGAAAAGTGGACACTTTGGCACTTTCGGGTCATTATCTGCCTTTTGCCTTCAGGTGGTGCCTTACAGTGTGGACGACGGTTTCAAAGTGGCATCTGAAAAAGAATGGTCTTTTCATACAGCCCGGATCAACTGCTGCGCCTGGTCCAGCAACAGGTTGATTATATGTTAATGGCGTGGTACTGACTTATGAAAAAACTTTACTAAATTTTTGGACAAATCTATTAACAAATTTCATCAAAAATTACTAAAATTTTTCATACCGGCGTTCCCGGAAAATTTTTAAAAAAGAGCGCCGCAACAAAACGGGTTTTAAGCAAAAAAAAAATCGTCCGTTTACATGGCTGAGTTTTCGCAAAATTGACCGCTGTCCTCCCTTTGCAAAAATTACGAAGATCTTTGGGGTCGCTGATTATGAATAAGAACATAAATTCCAACTAATTACAAATCCCGAATCCGTTTTAAGGAATTTAAAAATCAGTTAAATAATAATTTTTCATGGGCAGGGGTAAACAATGCATTCAAATAAAGTGGCCACTCTTTGTCTTCAGTCGGTACATCGCCACGGGTTCTCTCGACACCAATGTGATGGTTTGGGACTTGCAACAAAGCGGTGAACATCCGCTAGTCATCCGCGGTGCCCATTCGATGAGTGCCATCAACGGAGTTGCTTGGCTTTCCGACAATCGACTGCTTACTGTTGGCCAAGACTCGAATGTGAAGCAGTGGACACTGAAACTGTGAAGACGGTTTACGCAGACAATGAGGAAACGGCCTTTGACTTTTCAATACTTTAGTCCAAATTCTCATTTTGTGGTGCTCTTGCTCTGTCCCCGCTAATCTCGACCCTTTTTTATTTACCCGCATTTGATGTGCATCCCCCGAGTCCATTCAGATTACTTTGTATGCTAATTAATTTTGCCTTTTCAAGCTTTAAACACGTTCAGAAAACGAAATAAACAAAGTGGAGATTGAGAAGCACAAGCAATTAATTACGTCGGTCGTAAAATTAGTCGTCATCGTCGTCTGAATGTACAAATATTTCGCTTTCTTCTAAAAATGCCGCACCCTTTTCCGCCACTTTGGCACCGGCCATCACACTAATGAGTGCCACTGTCAACACCTGGGGAAATGGAAATGCCATAAAAATGTCATACAGATGAGCAGTTGTTAGCACTAGTAAAGGAGCATAAACTGAATTGATCAGCTGTTACCTTAATGAGTCCGTATTTTCGCCTGTAAGGCTTTGTTGGGAAAGGATCGTCGAATGCCGAAGAGCATGTATCGTTGGCCCGAGGACTATATTGGCAAAAAGAACCATGAGGGATCAATCGAAACGGAAAATGCGACGGATTAAATTTCATCCAAACGCGCTGAAACCAAAAAATGAAATCGAAAGCTAAATGAATTTGAATAAGAGATTAAAGGCTATAAACCAAAGAATTTTCAAATCAAATTCACCAACCAATATCACGGCCCTTTTAATCGGGAATACATAAAAATTTATCACGAAAATGTGATGTAACCATAATACAAAAAATGGTGAATAAATAAAAATATTTGTGTGGGTTTGTGGATGACTCAAAATGATAGTTAAAAACAATGGAGACGAATTGCAGGAAATTAATGAGGGTTGTTTTTTTATTCGTTGACAACGACCATTGGTAATTAGGTATTAATTTGATGATTAAGTGATAGGTGAGACAAGGGCAAAGCGAATGGGAGGGACGAGGGAATTGGAAATGAGAGAAGCGAATGGAAATCGAGGCATTCATTTCGGTACAGTGAACATTTTTAATATCATGGGGAGTTCGAAAAAAGGGTGTTTTAACGAAAATTTGGAAACTCGAAAAAAGTACCACTTTTAAGAAATTTCATCAAAAATCTCAAATTTCCCAAGCGACGCCTATCAGCACCTTCGGGCCCAAATTTCCTTAAAATTTGACACAAAAGTAAAAACATGGTAGTCGCTCAAGGGCCTGGCTACGCTCTTTGTTTGAAAGTCCAACCCCATGTGTGTTTTTGGCATTCCATTTCAAGTTTTCAAAACAATGATCTTGGGGGAGACCGATGGCCATGCGGAATTTTGGACAATAACAAACAGAGAAAGCCTAGTTTTGACTGATTATATGGAAACATAATTAGGAAAGGTACAATTTAACATTAAAGATTTGTGAAACAGTGTCAAAAAAACGGGGGGGGGGGAGAGAAAGAACGTGGGCTGCTTCTTTTCCTTCATGGCGAATCAAAGAGCATGGCCCATCACCACAAATCCATCCATTAACCCGTCGATGTCGCGGTGGACTAGTGGTTGGAGGCCGAGTCGGGTGAGCAATTCGACACGCTCCTCACAATCGGAGCTGACGATAGTGAAAAACCCGTTGGAACCTTTAAAGTGGAAAGGAAACAAACAAACGAATATTTAAATGGGCATTGTCTGACCGTTCAAAGCCAAAGAGGCGGAAACGCAGTGGAGGAGACGACGGACGGAGACCGCCTCATTAGAGCCCATCAGCCAGCGAATCTCGACGAGGCTGGGGAAGGAGGCGAGAAAGTCGCTGGTCAGACGCAACGGAACGGATAACCTATGGGCAATCTCCGAGTCAAGCGACGTGCTCTGAGTGAATGGAAAGATTAAAATAGAATGGCATTAATTCCATTGGTACATCTCCGGGCGACTGGGAAGAGTCGTCCTCCATTTGTTGTTCACTTGAGAGAGACGGGTAATACTTTTGCCGGAATTTGACAATACATTCGGAATTGAAGCTTTCCACGAGGCCTGACGCGTTCAGAATGCCAAGTGCCAATGAGCAAAGGCCTTTTGAATTCGCCTCTCCGTCGTCGGCCTCTCCTCCGTCCGCACATTCGGCAGCGAAGTGATGGGACGGGGCACCGTATTTAAGGAACGGGGCGAAGTTGAGGTCGAAGAAAAACTCTTCGGGACGAAGCGACGAATTGCCGGGCAGAGAAATGGCGGAGTTGGCAAGAAGTTGCTCATCGGACAGGGCGAACAGATCGAAGAGCAGCGACTGAACGGAGGGAAAATTCAAAGAGGGGGGGATGAGGAAACCTTGTCCAAACTGAGCAAATCCACGGGTTGGATAGTGTAGCAAGTGAGGGACAGCGGAATCGCGTATTTAACCGTGAAAATTTCGCCAACTTTGGCCGAAGAGATCACGAGCCTTTGCATGTCGGGCAAAAGACCACCGCCGAGGGCCCACGGCTCCGAGTCGTAGTCGACGTCTTCGAGTCCCCAAGTGGCCGATTCTGAAATATGAAAATGCAAATTAAACCCACGATTGATTGAGTGACCTGTCGGTGCAATGAGAAGGTTTCCCTTGCGCATCCATTTGAGCAACGCGCAAAGAACAGACAAAAGTCCTTGCGCCTCCCATAAATATGGAAAAATTTCTTGCAAAAGACTCTAAAAGTGAAGAACAGAAATGAAAGGACAGAAGAGAGAAGGGGGAGGGGAAGGCAGAAACCACACTTTGTTCGGCAAGCGAATGACATTTTTGTACAGCTCCGTCAGTTGGTTGGCCGTGCTGCTGAACTCTTTGAAACGGCGATGCCATTCCTCGCACTTGCTGCTCTCGGGCCCTTCGGTGTGCAAAAGTTGGGCATTTTCGTACAGCCATTTCAGCTCATTGAAAAGCCCGGCCCCCCGTTTTCCGTAATCGAATGGTAAATAGAAACTGAAAGCGAATAATAAATCTGATGAAACTGGTCGGAGTTAATTGGCACGAACATGTCCACAAACAGTGCCAAGTTTTCCAAGTCGATTTCGCCGCCGGTCGGGCCATTGAAATCGGTCATTGGTTGCGTTTCACCGCCTATTTGTCGGTTTGCTGCCTCCGGCGTTCTTGAAGATGGCTCCTCCTCACCCATTTCCATTGAATTGGCTTTTCCCGTCACTGACATCCGCCGTTCTTCCTAATTGCCCACATAAAGTTGATTGTTTCCTTTTATAGGTCAACCTTTTTCGCGGAAATTGGAATTTCCATCGGTTCGTTATAATTTACGGTGAGCGAATTGACCGTTTGAGGCTCTTTGGAGGTCGAAGATGTGTCGTGCGCCTCGACGACGCCAATGATCGCTTCGGAGAGGGGAAACGCCTGCACAGTCACTGTGGTTGCACTTCCGATTGGCGACGTGTAAATTGGGGTGGGCAAATCGGTCAACAGCTCATTGCCTGCAGAGTTACTTTCAAATTCCAAAATTTTAAGGGAGCAAATAGACAGTCTAAGCATTGGCCAGTGGTCAAATTGTCAGGGGAAACCTCTCCGAGGCCTTTTTTGCCCGGGATAAATCTTTTTAGGTGCACTTCATTTTTCCTCCACCGTATCCCACGAGTCGTTTCCCCCCCGAAATTTAAAAACTTTCAAACAGAAAAAATCTTAATATAGGAAATTTTTTAAAAATAACAATTTATTTGAAACTTTGGAAAAGCATTGGAAAATTTTTCAGTTTTTTTTTTTGCAATTTTTTATAAATTTATGACTTTTTTGAAAAATTTCAGTTTGTTTTTTTTCCTTCAATTTTTTGAGGGAGGGGGGAAACGAACTACTTCGGTTTTTTTTCCTCTCCCAAGTCCGTTTTTCCGTGTCCTTTTTTTTTTGTTTTTGCCCTTTGCTGCCATTTTGCCACCTTCGCATGTTCTGATCTGTGGCGGTGGCACTTCTGACGATGCTCTCATCGCGCTCGATCCGATGACCGTCGCAATGCTTTGCGTTTCGCGTTGGCTCAGCGGCGGAATGGCGGGCCCCGGGCCGTGGTAAAATTGCGGCAGCCAATCGGTGAGTGCGCGGCGGAGGGAAGTGATTGGGTGGTAAAGGCGCGTGCTTTTGCTGCGCTCCACCACTTTGGTGGCTTCTTCCGAAACGGACGACTCGAGCACAACATTGGAATCTGAGGCAAAAAACATCGGGCGATGACAGTCAGAGACACTGGAGAGATTGGGCCTTTGCCGCTCACCTTCCTCCACTTTTGGTGCGTCCATCCCTTAAAAGGGCAAAGCAATAAAACAAAGAAAATGAGACACAAACGGCAGAAATTTGCGAATTTCAATTCTACACATGAAATACGGTGGGACCTGCACATTTTACCAAAAAATTTAATATTTTTTTAGTGAATCTGAAACCTTGGCTCGTTAAATAGTCGCTTTGTCAGAAACGAAATATTGCCATGAGACAATTAGTGACTGACTGATTAATTTAGAAATGTAAAAATTAACAAGTCAGTGACACTCTTAAACATCCAAAACAATACTTTAAAAAAAATAAAATTATCATTCTCCTTACCACTTTGAACCCAATCAGCCAGTGTAAAAAACTGAAAAATACAAACTAATTAATTCATCGCAAAAAATAACAAAAAACTCACTGGCACATAATTTGCCTCGTATTTGCAATTTGGGTTCAGCAAAAGTCCCGAAGTCACATTTTTAATGGTCACCGACCGTCCCAAAAAAGGACCCATAAACACTCTTTTCGGGTCGTAATCATTCGCGTGCAAATTGTCCCAAATCAAAGGCTTTCTCCGAAGAACAGTCGAAACCCTTTGAAGATGGTCGGCGGTGAGAAAACGCGAAACAACGCGAGGACCTTAATAATATTTGAAAAAAGGGTTAACAATAAATTATCGACGGACCTGTCCACAAAATGTGAATGTCCGGGTGAAGTTTGGTGCCCAGCAAATTGAGGTAATCGGACTCGCTCAAAGAAGGCGAGGCGGACGACTCGCAATATTCGGTGGGACAGAAGAAAAACAGCGGACATCCGAGCGACTCGAAGACGGAGTTGGACACGGTCAGCTGAGCCAGGGCGAACGAGGAGAACTGCTTGCGGTCCATTTCGTTCATCGACGCCTCAATGTCGTCGAAGAGAAGCGAAAAAGCGGTGCAGCCGAGGGAAAAGACCGAAAATGCGAGGGACGGATAGAAAAAAGGGAGAAAAGCATATTTCAAACCAATAAATAACCTACCTAAAAATGCATCTTATGAAAATTGTTTTGTTTTTTGGGTGTAAACCTGGGTCAGCTTCTCGCGAATTGCCTTCAGCTCCTTGGCACTCGAATAGACAATGTCAATGCCCGGTGAAAGTGCGTATACAAAAGTAATTCCGTTGTCTTTGGCCGCTCTGATCAGTGACTCCAACAATGCTAAACAACAAAAAACGATTGGTTCATTCATTTGCGGTGCTTCTGCCCTTGCCCAACCCACCCGCTTCCTCCGGCGTGTACAGCAACCGCCACTCCGCCCGGTGCTTCAAGTCGTCCTTTGGCGCATACAAATACGTGTTCATGCCGAACTTTCGCAACAGTGTGAACAAATGCTTCCGCTGTTCAGCAGTCCATGGTCGGCCATAAAAGCCTTTTTTTGTAAAAAAGCGGAAAATGAAGCAATTAATGGCGCTACTTGCAAAGAGCGCTCTTTTGAATTCTATCAAAAACAAAAGGGGGGACCCTTTTGTTTTGCAAAAAATTTTTGAGATACAAATCCATGAAAATTTGTTATCCGGGGGTTTTAGAGGTCGCTGATCACGAATCTGACATCTAATTCGAGGTCTTGGACCCCAAGAACCCCAGGGAATAAATTTTCATGACTAAATATTAAAAAATTTTGCAAACAAAAGGGTCCCCCCTTTTGTTTTTGCTTTTTGATAATTTCAAAAGAGCGCTCTTTGCAAGTAGCGCCCAATTAATTAGTTGCTCACCTTCGACGACACCGCAAATGTAGTCTTTTTCTTCGTTCATTGAAAGAATTGACAGATTAATTATCAGGGCTGCAAAAAATATGCACGAAAACACCTAAATATGCAGAAAAATCGCAAAATATGCACAAAAAAAAGTTGAAAATTAGGAGTGCAAAATAATTAAAAAATTTTATCCCTCATAATTTTATCGGTTGTTTTTGTAATTGCAAATCAAAAATTTCTCAAGGTTTTCGGCAGTGAAGCTCACTGTTGACCCACTCGCGCATTCATTCAGATTTGGATTTAATTTTAGGCATAATCAAAATTTTTTCCTAACATAAGCATGGACGGTAAAAAAATGGCACTAAATCTTATTTATGGATAATTATCAGGGATTCTTTTTTTATGTAAGAAAAATCGCGAAATATGTAAATAAAATATGTATAAAAAATGCTAAAATATGTATGAAATATGTACAAAAACTCCCAAATATGTACGAAAATATGTAAATAAAAATTTTTTTACGGTTACTTTTTTTGGAAAAATTCTTCGTAAAGGGTGAAATAGGCATAAAATGTAATAAAAATGACCCAAATATGCCTAGAATCACATTTTAGTACTTTAAAAATTAATTTTTGGTATCTGTTTTTGAAAAAAAATTGATTTTTTAGAGGTATATTTCTCAGAAAAAAAATCTAAATTTCACAAGAAATTTCTATAAATTCTCAAAATATGAAAAAAAAATGAAAATATGTACGAAAAATTGCTAAATTTTGGATTTTTTGGGGCATCTTATATAATAAAGTTGAGTGTTTGTGCTATGTCGCTGCCCGTCATTTCGTCCCGCGTCGTTTCGTCCCGCGTCGTTTCGTCCCGCGTCGTTTCGTCCCCCAAGCCGAAATTAGTCGTTTCGTCCCCAAATTAAATTCTGTTTTTAAAAGGCATTAAATTTCGAGTTATTAGTGCCTATTTTGGCAGTTTTTAGAGACTAAAATCCGGTCCATAGTTAATGAATTAATAAAATACTTTATTAATTGGGCAAATAACATAACATAATTGAAAAAACATAGATCAACCAAATTCTAAGGGGCATTCATTGAATCTTCCGTATTTTCATAGTCCTTCAATTTTCCTGCGTATCCTCCGACCTGCAGGCCAAGAGCCGTGATAACATCATGAATTTCGGCATCACTGTTGTATGTAGCGTCCGCTAAAATTCGCATGATGACTGTTAGCGTTTGTGTCGTTTGTGCATGAAGTTTCGAGCCGATCTAAGTCCAGAAAAATTCGGAAGAAGCGAGGGAACAGTCGAAAATTTGGTATGATTCCCGACCAAAAGTCACGGCCAACAAGTTCCAAAAAGGAGAGAAAGTTATGGTCGTCTTTCCTGGTCAAAATCGTCGTTCGCCTCACAAAAAGTTACTTTGGTCACATTTTGGACCATATTTGATCACAGAAATTGGTGATTCATCGGCAAATTTGGTACCAATAGACAAAAAGGAGATCACCCCAATAAAAGTGCCGATTGAACGATTGGTTATAAAGTCCCAAAAGGCGTCCCAGACATTTCGACACTGCCTAAAGGGAAAAATCCGTTTAAAAACGACCTAAAATTGTTGTCGATGTACGCAGGAATTCGTTCAGAAATTTGCGAAGTGACTGGAAATAAGTGCCGCGAAATTGGGGGAAAAAGCGAATCGCAATTGGGGACAATTGCTTCATATTGTTTGGGGGGAAATTGGAAAAGCGACTCCTTTTCAGAGCCAATGGATGTCGGAAGTGTCAGTGCCGGATTTGGATGGACTTCGGAGTGCAGTGGAGGCGGCTCGGGGCACGAGCTGTGCGAGAAAATCACGCTGGGAAGCATCGACCCGGTCCTGGACATGTCGAATTTGGGATCGGCGGTAGTCAAAACGCCGCTTCAAGCCCTTCTCAGCATCTTTTTGCTCCGATCGGGCGTGGCTTCATCGCTCACGGCAGCCCAAACTTTGGTCCAGACAATTGTTGGAGCAGAACCGAAGCTGGAGTTGTGTATGTACACAGGGAAAAGGGGGGACCAAATCAGCACCGGCAAATACCCAACGGAGGAGGACCAACGGCAGGCTTTGGAGAAGTGGGTCGGATCGTGCTTTGTGGCTCGACAGGCTTTAACCGAGTCGGGATATAAGCCCTTGTCGATGCAAATGCCAGAGGGAGTCAATTCGCTGCCCGATTCTGAGAAAAATGGCACGAGGTCTTCAAAGACAGTTCATGGGCACTCGAACGTGTGCGGGCCACGATTGTGCATAAAGCGAGCCGCTTTTTGGCACATGACCGTGTTCTGCTCGGAGACTCGTCGGCAGAAATGCTTTCCAAACACATCAACAGCTCCTACTGCATTGGCGGAGAGAGTTCGATGGCAGATTTAATTCGCCAATTTCAGCCGATCGTTCTGTCAAGCCGCGTCAAGGCCCTGCTCATTTTGGTTGGACGTGACTCCTTGGTGCAGGGCGAAACCGAAAAATCGATGATGGCCCAATTCGAAATGATCGTCGGCCTGTGCAAACGCTTTCCTCACGTGCAGATATTTTGGTGCCCTTCACCGTACGTGCATGTCAAGGCCGCGGAGTGCGAGGAGCTGATCTCCAAAATGCACGCCGTCATCACAAAATCGCTGATCACTCCGATTTTCACCACCGACAAAGGCCGATCAGTTTTGGAAATTTTCCGCTTTGGGGAAAATTTCAATAAACACACAGTTTCCGAAGAGGGAAAAATGTGTAATAATGGCTGCAAAATGCTTAAGGCCTGGATTTTCTCCCAGATGGAATTCCCGGGCGATCACGATTTGAAAATACGGACCGTTCATTCTGCAATTGTCTCTACGAGTAATCGAGCCGATTCTCGTATGAGCCCGACGGTTGTTATGGCCCCGAATGTCACCCCAAGAGACCGAGTCGGTTCCTGTCGGGTTGGACCGTTTCCGTCCCAAAATCGCCGTGGAAATTCGACTCGCCATCATCCGTATGCTGGACAATGGCGCAACACCAAACGCTATGGACCGCCGATGAATCGTCGTTCCGACCCGTCCGACTCTCGCCCTTTTCGCCGTTGACTGCTCGTAGACCCACCTTTCGATGGACGAGTGATGTTTTTGAGGCGAGGACGCCTCTCGAGATTGTTCGGGGGTGTTGGAGATTTAAATTTATTAAGATATTTGTTTTAATTTTAAATTATTGTGGCATTTGGTCTCTCTATTTATTTTATGTTTTGTGACCTCTTTAATTTATGTTTTGTACACTTTCACTTCTCATTATTCTCATCTTAAATTTGTCTCCCAACTTTCTAAATTGATTCTCAAATTGCTCATCGATCTCCTCGGACTTTAAAATAAATATAGTTTGGCTTTATCATTGTGCGTTCGAACTCCATCCTCCCCCCAATTCGAATTGAAGTGAAAGGAATTTGGTTGGAATATTCGAAATTCCTATTTCTTAGGTGCTGATGTGCGTGTGCCACCAGCAGGAACGATTCGGGCAACGTACGCAAATTCGGTCATTTTGGGACGCAGAAGGGACACCGTGTGCCATGCGTCCGACTCCGTCCGAGAATATGAACGTGAAGTTAGGATTTGGTTCGAGGAAAAAGATGTTATCGACGGGTATTAAAAACACCGTTTTTTACATTTTTTTATTTTTGTTTTTATTTGCATATTTTATTTTGGAAAGTGTAAAAATTTTATTTTTAAAAATATAAAATTGCCCATTCATCCGTTATTCTAAAAAATAGTGATTTTAACTATTTTAGTGACGAACTCGCCAAAATAGTGATTTCTAGTGAACGATAATGACATTAGAATCGAAAATTTTTAATGAATGCAGAAATGCGTTTTTTGAGCTCCTTTCTTCAAAACAATTGAGCAAAAAATTTAGTTAAAACCTAAAATTCACACCCCTAGTTATTAATTGCCTTGGTATGAGTCGAGGGTTCTAGTCGGTTTTATGCGTCCCATAACAGATTATGCGTCCCATGAATGACCATCCTCAGTTTCTTAGGCCATAACTTTTTTCTTACTCGGTCATTACCTATATTCTTGGTATTAAACAAAAGCCTAAGGTCTATAGAAGCTTTTGCATAACTTTATTTTTAGCTAAAGGCAACAGACAAAAAAATTATACTCGGGAAAGTTGAATTTCGTTTTTTTTCATTGTAATTAAAAAGCGCCCATATAAAGTCAGGGGTGCCAAAGTGAGAATGTAAAACGGAGATGAAACGCTAATAGTAAAGGAGGAAGCAGAAGATGCTTACGATCAAAAAATTGTGTTCATGTCTTAAGAAGCTTTGAATGAGTTGACGCCATTAAAGTTAAGGCACTTTTTTATAATAAATGGCTAAGCGATCACAGAAATGAGAAATGCTGAACAGTGAAAGAGGAATACACGTATCAAAAGAGAAGAACCGTCTCATTACTGCCACCAGTGCGAGGTCAGTGCCCATGGAAACAAAGGTTTCGTCCTTGGTGTTTGCACGGATTTCTGCCAATACTTTTGATGGCTTTTGGCGCGGGTAGTTGTTCTTTGCTGGGATGCGTTCACGTCGTCGGCATGTCGTTGCCGGAACTGTCCATCTGTGGCGGTTCGGCTGACTGCGGTGCTGCGGCCGCGTCCGTCTGATTTTTCGATTTGGCCATTCTCCGCATATTCGTCACATCCACTAATTTCTCCAAACAGCCAACAGCACCGAAATAGCCTTCGTGGTGGAGGAACAATGCCTTTTTAGTGCCCTGTGACCAAAAATCCATCGCGTGGGAAAGGAGACGAGCGGCGATCGGATTAACGCGCAAAAAATTGCCTAAATTAGAAATGGAATTTCAGGGTCTATTCTTTTTCGAACTGACCGACAAAGACGATTCGGTCAATTCCGTGCTGTGTGGCCGCGTTGAGAGCGACCGAGCCGATGTTGTTGGTGGCGGTGACCAGAACGGACCGGGCTAAATCCGCCTTTTGCACGGAGGCCGCCTTGTCTTTGGTCAGGACTTTTGCAAAGCTAAAGCCAAGCGCAGTAAATTGACAATCTTTGCGGTTTCATCAATCAATGTCCGTCCGACCTGGCGGCAATCACATCGCCCGGCAGTCCGACTTTCATCTGTCCTTCAGCCGATTCACCGGCGACCGTCGCATTGCGCAACGTAAGCGATGTTCTTCTCGCGACGCTTCAAAAACCCACAAATATAAATTTAAAAGAAGAGAACCGTATGGAAATGTAAAACAGAAGCATTGCCAAAGTGCACATTTTGATTTTTGACGAAAAATTAAAAAAAAAGATTTTAATGGTACTGACAAGAGCCGATGGAAAGTTCGGTGTTTTTAATACCCGTCGATAATATCTTTTTCCTCGAACCAAATCCTAACTTCACGTTCATATTCTTCGACGGAGTCTGACGCATGGCACACGGTGTCCCTTCTGCGTCCCAAAATGACCGAATTTGCGTACGTTGCCCGAATCGTTCCTGCTGGTGGCACACGCACATCAGCACCTAAGATTTTGCGAACGGATGAAATCGCGTTCGGCCCTAAACCAGATGATTGATAGAAAAATAAGTATTTGGGCAGTTGATTACCCTCAAGTGCAACTGCGATAACAGGGCCGGACGTCATGTACGCAATCAGTTCTGGTTGTGCTCCAGGATAATGACGGCGAATCGTCCTTGCCCTCGGTTTAACCTTCTCAAATACCAATTAGTTTTCAAATTTGTTACAAATTTTTAATTAAACCATTTTCATTCCAACGATTCGAAAAAAAGGCGGTTCTTCCAAGCGTTTCAAAATTTCTGCGGTCGCTTTTTGGAGGACGCTTTCGGGTTTAATCAGAACCAATGTGCGTTGCACCTCGCAGCATTACTTTTATCAAACATTGCCATTTCTGCTAAAAGAAATATACAAATTAGGTATTCAAAAAGTTTATTGGAATGAAGGGTTGGATTTCAGAGGTGGAGCACGGATAGAAAAGCCATCGGTAATGGTTACTTTTACCAAGGGCGTAGGCAGGGGGGGGGCTGAGTGGGCTAAAGCCCCCCCCCCCCCGAAACCCAAAAAAGTAAAAAAATAGTAAGTTTTTTCAAATTTTAAGCAATTTTCTTAACAAATTTGCTTTAAAATACTCAAAAATTTTCCCGACGGCGCCTATCGGCACCGCCGGACCCATTTTACCATATTTTTGAAAAATGGTGGCCAAAATGGCAAAAAAGTAGTAATTTTTTGGCGAAAAACGGTGAAAATTTTTGTAAAATACACCCCCTAATTCGGGATTTCAACCCTCCAGCATTTCAATCACTGGTACTCAACCCTCCAGCACGTCTGTTCTCTGCGTTGTATCTGTGGCACGGGCGAAATGTGAAGCCGGAAGAGACGTCGTACCATAAAAAAGAATAAGGCGGTTTTTTATGATTCTTCATCCACTCGGGGGTTATTAGGGCCGCTGATCATGAATATGACACCAATTTTTTACCAATTCCTAACCCGGACCCGAATTCGAACAATAAATTGAATGTCAATTTTGAAATTTGGATTTATTTTCGGAAACGGCTTAAATGACGGAAATAAACTTAAAGCATCATTCCTGTAATAAAAAATCACATACCGTATTTTCTTTAATTAAGGCCCCGGGGGAATTATTTTTCAACCTCTTCAGAAAGGGGGACATAATTGAAGACAGGGCCTTTAATGGAGACGGGGGGATTATTTTTCAACAGATTTTTAATGACTACATAGGGCCGCGACTTTTAGTGATGAAAAATTTCGAAATAGTTAATAAAATAGTGACATAACGCCAAAATTTTTTAATTATTTTGGTGAGAAGCGTCAAAGTCTGATTTTTAATGACGCATAGTGACTTCAGAATCGAAAATTTCAATAAGAATTGCTTTTTTGAGCTCCTTTCTTCAAAATAAAAGCAAAAAAAGTTTTTTTTATGAATTTTTTAATGTATGCATGTTTTTTGCGCCCTTTTTGGCAATATTAAGAATTGGTGTACCGACGAAAAAATGTTAAAAATTTGTCGGGTATTTTTCCTAGGCTAAAAATTAGCTGATCACGAATCTGAGCTCAGATTTTGAAAATCATTGATTTTTATCTAATATTTTTTTGTCAACTACTTGATTTTTTCGGTTTTAAATTATTTTTTTTAAGTTTAGCTATTTTTGGCATTTTGCCGTTTTGGTGCCTTTTTTGGCGTTTTTTACCGAAAAATTCCACTAAAAATGACAAAAAAAAATCGGGAAAATACCTAAGAAATGACCCGAATTTTCAAAATCTGAGCTCAGATTCGTGATCAGCGCATTTTTTAAGCCTAGAAAAAATATCCGACAAATTTTTAACATTTTTTTTCGTCGGGACACCAATTATTAATGACTGCCCCCTTTTGATGGCTTTTTATAACGACTAGAGCTCGGCTTGGACCTGGATCCAGGCCTGGATTTTTTCAAAATACCGAGCTCTAATATAACGACATAGCACCGGGGTGGGTTAGGTTCGGACTTGAGTAAAGTAAATGATTTTTCTGTATTATTTTTTCATGTTTATTAAACATTTAAATGAATTTCAATTTAGAATTAATTAAAATTAATTTTTATTAAAAATAAGATTTTTAAAAAATAATAATTCCATTTATCCCCCGAGGGGATAAATAGAGACGGGGCGATTATTTTTCAACATCCTCAGAAAGGGGGACATAATAGGAGACAGGGCCTTTAATGGATTATGCGTCCCATGAATGACCATCCTCAGTTTCTTAGGCCATAACTTTATTTTTAGCTAAAGGCAACAGACAAAAAAATTATACTCGGGAAAGTTGAATTTCGTTTTTTTTCATTGTAATTAAAAAGCGCCCATATAAAGTCAGGGGTGCCAAAGTGAGAATCTAAAACGGAGATGAAACGCTAATAGTAAAGGAGGAAGCAGAAGATGCTTACGATCAAAAAATTGTGTTCATGTCTTAAGAAGCTTTGAATGAGTTGACGCCATTAAAGTTAAGGCACTTTTTTATAATAAATGGCTAAGCGATCACAGAAATGAGAAATGCTGAACAATGGCACATTCAGAAGGACATTGAAAAGAATTCAATTCATTACTTTGTATTTAAATTGTCATTGTCACTGAATGTGCCACGAAGTCAATAACAAAATGATGGTTGACACAAAAAGAAGGCAAGCATATTGTATAAACATAAAAAGTTGTTCTTTGCTGGGATGCGTTCACGTCGTCGGCATGTCGTTGCCGGAACTGTCCATCTGTGGCGGTTCGGCTGACTGCGGTGCTGCGGCCGCGTCCGTCTGATTTTTCGATTTGGCCATTCTCCGCATATTCGTCACATCCACTAATTTCTCCAAACAGCCAACAGCACCGAAATAGCCTTCGTGGTGGAGGAACAATGCCTTTTTAGTGCCCTGTGACCAAAAATCCATCGCGTGGGAAAGGAGACGAGCGGCGATCGGATTAACGCGCAAAAAATTGCCTAAATTAGAAATGGAATTTCAGGGTCTATTCTTTTTCGAACTGACCGACAAAGACGATTCGGTCAATTCCGTGCTGTGTGGCCGCGTTGAGAGCGACCGAGCCGATGTTGTTGGTGGCGGTGACCAGAACGGACCGGGCTAAATCCGCCTTTTGCACGGAGGCCGCCTTGTCTTTGGTCAGGACTTTTGCAAAGCTAAAGCCAAGCGCAGTAAATTGACAATCTTTGCGGTTTCATCAATCAATGTCCGTCCGACCTGGCGGCAATCACATCGCCCGGCAGTCCGACCGAATCGTACCCATTGCCGTAAATGTCTCCCACCAATTTGTCCACTTTTTTGTTGTCTCCACGCGTTGCCAAATCGATGGCCTCTTCAAATGTTTCGCAGCCGCAAAGCCAAAAGCAGAGGCCCTGGAAGAAACCGCCGCCAATGCTTGAGGGAAGTGCCAATGTTAGAACAATGATAAATGAATGGCCGTTCAACCTGGACCCCGACACCCGCTTGAAGTCTTTGTGTCCCCGGACGACCAAAACGGAAACGCCCGAGCCAATGTTGCACACCACGTAAGGGTATTGGAGTCCGTCCGGGTTCGGTTCGTCCGCCGATTGCTTTTGGTCGGTGGAGGAGCAACGGGCGCTGGACCAACGCCACACCCTTTTGCAGAAACTCTTCTCATCCAGCGGATTTTCGTAGTAATAGCATTCGTCGGCGTTGTTGGCAGCAACGAATTCGATGCCATTGATAAGCGACTGCAATTCGTCGGCCTTGTGGAAATACATTCCCAACTCCTAAACAAAAAAGAGTGGCGTAAAAGTCATCCTGAAGGACCAATGAAATCTCTTAAGTTTTAAAATTTAACCCAAAAATCACCAATTTTTGGAAAAAATGTTAAAAAATCGGCCAAAAATTTCAAAATTATCCGGTGGCTCTACCGTTCAAAAAATACCCACAGGAGCAGATCGTTTCCCCAAGAATTTGAAAAATTTACTAAAACCTAAGAATTTTTGAGGAAAAAACAATATTTTTCTAAATATTTATATCAGATAAGACCAAAAAAATTTGAAAACTTTTGTAAACCCGAAAAAGTGATTATTTCAAAGAATGTAATATTTTCTTTTTCGTCACTAGTCATTTAAATTTTGTCAGGGAATACATAAAAACGGTCAATTCTTAGCAAAATCAATGCCACCCGCCCCCATTGGGAAGGGTTAATGCCAAAAGCAAGGTCCCCTCCCGTTCATTTAAAGAGTAATTTTCTGTTTTCGCTCACTTCCTCCGCCTCTTTCGCGTATTTTACTGCTCCTCCGCCGGTGGCACAAACCGTGCTGCTGACCTGGGCAAAGCCTTTGCTGCGGACCAACTTTATGAAATTCATCATTCGGTCGGTTGGAAAACGGATGAAATGAATGACACCGACACGGCCCTAAAACGGATGGGGAATATGCATAAATGAATGTTAAAGATAAGGTCAATGCGACACGCTTTTCAAGAAAATTTTTGGGATGGGGGGGGGGGGGGTCCGGCGGCACCGACAGACGCCGCTGAGAAAATTTAGACACGAAAGTGCTCATTTATTTGTGCCCTTCCTTTTCCATCCGTTGTCCGTCCGCTTACGTTTATATTCACTCCGTCCAGTTGAAGGTGTTCGTCCCGAACTCCCGTCTCGCCATACGCTTTATTCGTCGTCAAATAGCGGTGAATTGTTTTCTCGCGTATCCTTTCGTCCTCCGTCTCCAAATAATCCGCTTGGTCAGTGGGCTCAAAATACACCAATTTCGTTAGCGTTCCGCCGATGTCGATGCCGAACCAAGGCATGGCTTAATTTGGTCAAGTTATTTCGAATTGAATGGACAGCGAAATTGGCACCCAATCTTACGACAGTCGAGGAAAGTGGAAATGGAAAAAGCCCTTCGGCGGCCCTGTTGAAAGCGGTCAAAAAGTGACTCAATGTCCTCCAGAGAAATCATTACAGAAAGGAGGAAAGGTAAGTGAATGGAAAAAGATTATTTTGATATGCAATCTGAAGGTGGAGGATGGAACTGAGTGACAGACAGATTGAATTGATTCTTTGGAATGTTTCGCTCACATTTTTAGTTATGCGAGAATTTTAAACTTTGGATTTTAAATTTGGAAAGTTTTGGGTAATTTTTATGCATTCGTCCATTTTATGACGGCAATTAACTAACAACATTGTTGTTAATTAAGACATAAAAACACTTTTTTGGGAGTGGGCTGATCATTTGCGATTTGATGAGAAGACGGCTGAGAAACGAATGAAATGAAAGGAAAGGAAATGTTTGACTGTGGAGCCATCGCATTGAGAAGAAATGGACGGACCATTTGGGAAACGAACAGCCAAACGGGGAAAAGACAGAAGCGAAACGGATGAAATTCACATTTTGAACTTGTGAAGAAATGGAAAGTGGGAAAAGGGAGAGAAGAACATTACAAAAAGAAAAGTCGGACGGAAAAGCGAAAGGAATGCAATTCACATGAACGGACTGATAAGAGCAATCTGAGGAAGGAAATCCGAGGATAAAGCGAAGGAAAGGTAATGGGTCCAAGTTTTAAAAATTACAAAACAACATTTAATAGGGAATTAACAAGAAATAATTGAGAGTGAAATTGCTTTAAACGACTTACGCGGAAGTGAAATTGACGGAAGTCGCTTTCTGCCGCTGGACGCATTTGTTTCTTCTGATGTTGCCGTAGCACAATCCATCCGAGAAGAAATTGAGCAAAAATAAAAAATAGAAATATGCAAGGAAAAGTAATTAATTCAGCAAGAGATCCCACAAATGGAAAACCAAAATCAAAAAGAAAAAAAGATTGAAAAATTAAAAACATTTCGCCAATATTAATTAAATTTGAATGAATGGTGGTCAGTGGGTTAAACCGTAAAAAGATATAACGATTTTCATTTTTCTACAGTATATGTTCAAAAAATACAAATTCTTTTTTGTGTATTGATGAAAGCATTGGCTAAAACCATAAAATGTTGCCCATTAATGAAGATGTTTTCTGTCGGGAAATGGCACACTTTCGAGCAGCACAACGAATTAAATGAATGAAACTGCCTTTTCTTTTCTCTCTCTCCATATTTCTTATTGTTAGTCTTTCCGATCGTCGACAATTTAATTTCCTTTCTAAAATGATCTCCCACTTTTTAATTGTGTAAAAACAAATCTTTTTTTGTAATTCTTTTTACTGATTATAGCTTTATTCTCGAATTCCACAGCTGAAATATTTTTCCGTTTTTTATTCCACGTAAAAGCGAAACGAAAAGCGCTGAAAGGGAGGGAAAAGGGAGAGTCACTTTCCGCAAGAGACACCCAACACATTGGGGTCATCACTGACGATGGGCACTTATATTGGGTCATTCATCCATTCACCCCCCCCCCCACCAATTGTCTTTTTATCGCTTATACAATCACACGAACAAAAAGCATTCCAAAAGCAAACGGACGGATGAAAAGGGAAGCGAAGCCGAGCGATGGCATCCGCCGAAATTGAATCGCCACGGAAGGGGAAGGGGGATTTGCTGACACCCCTCGCCCTCCTCTCGCTTTTTCCTCCGATTTCGTTCTCCAATCCATCCTTCCCATTTTCACTTGGATTTCCGCCCTCGGGCGTCGCTGTCCGCTTCCAAATTCTCTTGACGGACGGACGGTCGATTCGCTGCTGCATCCCTTCGGCAGGCGCATTTTCCTTTCCCTTCCGCCGTTTTCCTCTCTTAAAGTGAGTGAGAGTGGCTGGCGACCATCACCGACTACATGGAACAGCACATCCGATCCGATCCCTCCTCCTCTCCCCTTCCGCTGTCCACTCACTTACATATGCATTTGGTCTTTCTCATTGGTCTGTCTCCAATTGACCGGTTCCATTCTAAGCTCCCCCCCCCCTCCCCCTGTCATTTTTCAAATTTTCTTTTCCATTTTCATTTAGCCCCCTCTTTAATGTGGCTTTCATCCGTCTTTGTCCTCTTTCTCTCCATATTCCATCTTTCGCCGCGCTTCTCTGTTCTTGCCCAACTTGACGCCTCCCTTCTCAACGGGCAAAATTACGCACCGAAACCTACCGTACCACCTGAATTGGTTGGCCATTGCTTACGGTGCTGCTGATGATAGCCCAAGTTTCCCTCAGGCAAAGTACTTCGAATTGGACGGACACGCTCGGGAATTGATTGACACTTTGATCGCCCCTCGTCCCGGCGGCTTTTTCCCAGAAAAGACTTACGAAGTTGGCATTCGCCTTCAATTGTTATGCATTTGCCTCCCAAAGATTTCTGCTCCGAAAGCTCCGCCCGCAGCAACCGAAGCCCCTGACCAACTCCAACAAATCGGAAAGGCGGTGGAGCAATTTTTGTCCGGCCCTCCGCAGACAAATGAGTACCAACTGCCGCCCGGCTTCGGCCAGGGCTTTTCCATTGGCGGCAGCGGAGGGGGCAAAAATGTTTTGGCATTCCAACAGAATGCCAACCCTATGGTGCCTTTTTTGGCCGAACATTTGAACAATTATGAATTTTTCTAACCAAAAAAGCATGTCGATGGAGAACACTCCGAAACGGGCAAAAGCAGTGCGTCCTCCGACAACGAATTGCAACGGAAAGAGCCGTCTCCGCCGTCAACTTCGAAGTCATCGATCGCCGGAATTCCCAATGATTTTCCCAAATTGGTCGGTCATTTGCGCTGTTTTTCCTTTAAAGAAGCCGAAAATGCCATTATTATCAGCCCAAATTTCCGCTTTCTGCGCTCCCTGCCGAAATTCGGCGTCAACAACCGATGGTAATGCGACAGGCGCCGGAGATTCCGAAGTTCGCTTCAAAACCCGAAGTGATCAGCTGATTTGGGATGCGATTAATTCGGACTGTTAAGGTGCCCGATGGTGGGCTTGGCCTCGCCGGAGAGTCCGAACGACCGAATTCCGTTTCCGAGACAAGCTTAAACACCGTTTCAAATTCGGCCGATGTTTCGGAGGTCAATCCGTCGCTCATTATAAACCAAACACAAATAAAAGTTGCGTCTTTTCAGTACGGTGGGCTGTCGGATGATTCACCGGCCCCTGGGGGACTGATCGGAACAGTTTTGGATCTGTTCGGCTTCAACAAGGACGGTAAACCAACACCCGACGCTGGTGGAATCGGAAGGGCGGTTGGCAATTTGTTGGGCGGTAGCAATTCGCCATTGCCCGGCAAACAATTCATCAACAATGTGCCGACTTTTCACTCACTCATTTGCCAATGCTATGCCATTTTTGCAGGTTCTGTACAAAACACTGACCTCCGGCTCCGTGCTGCCCTCCTCCGCCTCTGCCAATGCTTCCGCCGACCCCCTCAACGCCACTTCGGCCCTCGGCCTTCCCTTTCCTCAGTCCGTCTCTTTGCCGCCTGTTTTGGCCGCTTTGTTCCCCGACCTGAACACTTCCACCCCAATCACTCTGACCGCCGCCCAACAGGAGGCGATCGGGGAGAATTTGGAGATGATCCAAAATTTGATTGTGCAGCCGTCCAGTCCGTTGTGCAGCCCAAAGCCCGTGGCGGTGGCCGAGTTCAATTTGGACGCATTTATGGGACAATGGTACCAGGTCAGTAGTCAGCATGGCATGTGCCATGAAGAAGGGATTTGAATGTTGCTTATGTTTGTTTCAGGTGATGTACAGTCCTCCGCTCGTCCAAAGTGCGTGCAGTGTCGTGTCCTATCGCAAATTGGCCGACATTAACAGCGGCGGAATTGGCTCCATTTTTGAAGTGTTTGAGGTTGGAAAGTTAAAGCACAGAGAGGGGTCGGGTGGCAAAAGAGCATAATCCTTTGATGGTTTCCTTTTCCTACAGTACACAACGGACGGCACTCCATACAGTAAGCCAAAGATCACTTCCGGCTACGCAATCATTAAACAAATGGGCGAACTGATCTTCCGGACGACCGCCCACCAGGAAGACGTTAACAGTAAGAGATCATTTGCGCGGGATTAACCAATTAATTAATTGACCGGCTAATTTCTGTTCAGTCCATGTGTTGTTCAACGGACCTTTGAACGAGCGAGGACAGTATGAATTCACTGTAGTCAGCACCAACTGCAATTATCCCGTGTACGTATTCGCCCGAGACCCCGTCAGATACAAACAGGTCGAATTCGGAGGGGGGTGCCAACGGGTGCTTAATTTGGGCACCACTCAAAATGCCTTTCAGAGGTACGAAATGGCGGTGCAACAGCTTCTGGAACAGAAGGGCGTCGTCAATGGTATCAGGTGAATGCACTTTTCTGGCTATTTAAATGGCCAATTATTCCCCCCTCTCGCCTTAATTATGCCAAGTTCGTCTTCTTCTCACCCCCCTAATTAGGCTGATTAGGCTGATTAGGCCTCTCCTCCCCTCTTCCAAAATAATGCTTCATTTTTCAGCAAAATGTTCAACATTGTCTCTCCGGTAGATGCCACCACGTGCTCATTTCCAACAAATCTCTTCAATAACGACGGCAGACTATGAAAAAATGACGAGGCAAATGGAAATATTTTCGACATTTTTATATAAATGTTCTCTGTACAGTAAAAAAGACTATTTATTGTATAAAATACTTAATGAATTTGTTTTAAAAATGGTCATAATGAGAGAGTGAATTGGTTTTTGTCCCAACATCGTTTTCCGCCTTTCTCTCCAATGCCTTCTGTGACGGCATTTTTAATTGTCCTTTAATTTGGCCCTTCCCTTCTTTGGCACTAATTCAGTGATGGGCTCGAGAATAGTCGAGAATGGGCGGTCCCTTTGTCATTTTGGGGCGAATTCCCTCATTTGTTGGCGAAGAATCGGTAAAAAATGGGTGAGCAAAGCATTTGTATTGTGAAGTCGTTATGGAAACGACAATTGGGAAGCCAAACATCTTGGGGAATGAACTTGAAAAGGGAGAGAAAGGCGAAGAGAATGGAAAAAGGACCATTTGGAAGAAAGGAAAAAAGGGGACGAAACTGACAAAGGGGAGAGAGAGAGAGACCAATTTGGAAAGTGCCGAGTGGTCATTTGGAAATGCCAAAGGCCAAAGACACAAAAAGGGGGGGGGGAAAGGGGTTGAGTTATCAAATAATAATTTACAATTTTTAAAACCAAACAATCCCCCATCTATTTGTTTTTGACAACAGTTAACCATTTAAATTGCGATGGTTCGAACTTACAATTATAATCCGGTATTTATGCATTTAATTAGTCTCTAATTAATTAATTGCTTTTTCGGTCCGTTTAATTAAGACTAATTAATTGCCTTTAAGTCCACCCAATCGTCCCTCTCCACTTCGCTTCCCGCGTTGCCCTCCGCCGCTGTCTTTGCCCATTCCGCGTCCCTTCGGCGTCGTGCTGCTGCCGTTCCTCCTCCCCAAAATCGGCACCATTTTTTGCCTCCGCCCGACCCTCCGCCGTTACTCAATGGCAATGCTTCAAAGGCCTTTTCCTCTTCTTCGTCCGATACTTTTTTGCCGGCGGCCAATGTTTCTGGCGGAGACCGTCGCCAAGTGATGTTCGAGGTGTTCGGCTGTTCCGTCCGTTTTTCCCAATTCCCTTTTTTGTTTTTGAGGAGGAGCCAACCACTTTCATCAGCATCCGTTCCGTTCTCATAAATGGTCCGTCCGTCGTCCCGTTGCCTTTTTTATCCTCCCTTTTCCATTTGTGCCTTTGCTCAGGCCAACGCTTCTTCCAACCGCTCAGTGTCCCCGCCGCTCTCTGTCCGTCCGCGTCGGCGCCGCCGGTCGACCCAATGGGCCCTTTGTTGGCACTTTCGGCTGCCGACAATGGCCAAAGCCATCCGAAGCAGCAAAAGGTCAGTGGCCATCTCGCCCATTGCTTTTAAATGCTAATTTCTCAGCAGGATGCTCCGCTCGCTCCTCGCGTCCCTTTCATTTACCAGCAATCTCTCGCCGCCGCCGCCACCGCCGCCGACGGGGAGGACAATCCGCCGTGGCTTCGTGGAAATCCCCAGCCGAAGAACGGACTGCGCGGTTCTAACGCGTGGCAAGAAGCATTTGAAGGGGGAAAGGCGAAGGTTGCAATCAACCAAAAAAAAAATTCAGTTTCCCCTTCCCTTTTATTGTTTAGGCCAATTTTGGAGCGTCTTTTGGAAGTGAATTGGGAGAGGCGTGGATTGAGGCGAACAAAGCGACGGCAAAAGAAAGGCATCGGATGGAATTGATGGCACAAATTGAGGAGAATCGACAAAGGAAAATGAGAGAGAGACAGCGTGATTGGGAGAGAGAGGAGAAAGAGCGCATAAAGTGAGGAGAAATGATAGAGAGAGGGAGAGGAAAAAAGAATGTGCAAAATGGGGATAGAAGAGGAGTGGGAGAGAAAATGTCTGATTAATTTATCAGAGACGAATTGTACCAACAACGGATGCGCATGGAATTGGAGGAGGAAAGGCGCAGAGAGCGCGAAAAGGCACTTTTGGCAGAATTAAAAATTGCCAAATTGGCAGCAGCGCAAAAGGCAACGGAAGAAGCATTGCGAGAAGAGAAAGAGAGAAATGACCAGCAGAGGGGAAAAGGTCAGAAAATGCAAAACGAATGGGCAAATGAATGAACATTTGGCCGACTTTCGCCTTTTATAGCGCCCCGACGGCAAACGGACCCATCGGCGAATTATTATGAAACAAACGGAACGGCGGCGAGGCATCAGCAAAGACACAGAGAGGAGGAGGAGGAGGCTGAAGAGCAATTGGAGTGGTGGGAACGGAAGGACCGCCGGAAGCAAATGGAAGAAGCGAACCGACGCGAGGGGAGCGCGCGGAGGGCGACGAGCGGCGAAAGTCGGCGGAGGGGCGGCGGAGGGCAAAGACAAACAGACGACGGAAGTGGCGCCAGCAGGTAGACAGAGGATCAAAACGGAGCCATTGGAGACAATTTGGAACACAGAAATGGCCAATTTGGGTACGAACCGACGCTAATCAGTCGCCAAAGGGAAATTGAAACGGCAAACGGACGGACGAAGCGGCGAGAAGAGAACGAACACTTTTAGAGGAGAAAATGGGAGAATTTGAGATGATCAATCAGCGAATTCTGTGAAACACGGTGTCTAATTCATAATATTTATTTATTTATCATAAAATGGCCAACCCTTTTCATTCACTTGTGTAATATTAGCATTTAATGTGTTTATTTGTGCTTTTCGAATTGCCTTTTGAGTTTTTAATTCGCCAATGTTTCCATTGTCAAATGCCAACTCCGTCGTCCCTTCCCTTTAATTGCCCCCTTTGCCAAATCCTTTCGCCATTTTCCGAATTTCCGCGTTCATTTTGCTTAACAAAATTTCCTCATCGTCGTAACTCCTTGTTTGGCTTTGTTAGCTTACCATTCGTCCTGTCATTTGAGTGATGCGCAGCAGCGGTCACTTGGGCCATTTCAGCGGCGCGTCCTTTCGCTCGCCCCCGGGGCAAATGCACGCGGACGACCTTTTGACAATTAACATAGGGGGCAAGAAGTATACGGTAACGACGCGTTCATTGCCTAATTAGGTGGCGCCAATACAATTAATCGTCATTTGCATAGGTCCGTCGCACCGATTTGCTGGCGGATCCGCGCAGCAAATTGGCTGATTGGTTTCGCCCGGGCACTAATCGCCCGCGTGGGTTTTGCGTTATTTGGCAAATCAAGTGTTAATTGATATGCTAATTTTCCTTTCTGTTAAGCAATTCCTACCGACAAAGGGGGGAATCTTTTTTTGGACAGAGACCCCAAAATGTTCCGTCATATCATTGGTTATCTCCGCCTGAAAAAGGAGCGATGCGCCGCCTCTTTGGGTCCATTCCTTCTTATCATATGGCATATTAATTATCAGCTCCTTCCACAGCACTTCCAGCAAAGCCAGACGATTTGGCCAAGTGAACGAATGGCCCCGTGATTTTGGGCTTAATTTCGCTTTTAGACTAATCGGCGAATGTGAGGCGCTTAATTTGGTCGAATTGCGCGAATTGGCGTTGGAAATGCTTCAAAAATACGTCAGTGACCTATTTTGGTGCATAATGTGAATTTTGTTTAAAATTTTTTATTCGAGTCCGGGTTCGGGGTTAGAATTGAAAATTAACAAGGGCTCAAAACGAAATAAAAATTATAAAAAGCACACAAAGTCGAAATGAAATGACTGCTTCAACTAAAACCCCCACTATTTATTGGCATGGGCACTATAGGCCAACTCCACTGTGCAGAGAAAAGCCTAGTACTATCTCGTCGTTTAATTTTTCTTTATAATTCCTATCACTTTGGAGGGTGATGTACCCACCAAATCTCTTCAGAAGAACGAAAACGGAACGGACGACGGAGAAAAGCCGAAGAGATCGGAATTTGACGAATGGGTGGAATAAAAGAGGAGAAGACAAACGAGAGAAAGAAGGCAACAAAAACTATTAATAGGCCAAATAAATTTAACTAATGGAGGGACACATACCGTAAGCCAACAAAAACAAATGACCTTTTTGACACTCAATCACTCACAAATGTAAAACACAATACATTCCCATTGAAAAAAGCAACAATTAATTTATTATTGAGCGGTGAAAACTTTCTTTCAAAACAATTTGTTCCGCAACGATAGAGAAAACACAGACAATCGAGTGACTTTCTCGGAGGAAATACGAAATTTGGCAGCGATTGTTAAATAAAACTTGGAAATAATGAGGATTTAACCAGCTTAACAAAAGAGTCAACAAAAATAACAGCGATAACAAAAAAGGGAAATGGAAATGGCAATAATTGCAAAAAAATTGGAAAGGAAGTGAAAAAGTATTCATTCATTCTCGAGTTAGAAATTTCAATTCAATGTTCCAAAAAGAGCCCATTTAAAATCGAAACGAAAAACCGATAACAAAAAGTGTGAAGGGTTAAAGTTACGGTGTGATCTGTCCGCCATGCCAAAGCGCAAAAATGGGGAAAAAACATCTAAAAACTAAGGCCTAACCTATGGAAACCCATGCCGAAAGGAATGGGAGGAAAACAACAAAACAAAAAATTTAACAATTAACAACGAAATGAGAAAACAAACAACAAAAACAAGGAAAAGAGGAGTGTTTCACTGGAATAACGCGAGGTTAGAATCCGCGGAAGAAAGGGCGGACGGAGGACGGACACTTTGGAGGGGAGACGAAACGGCGGCGGCGGAACCCTCCAAATGGCGAATTGCCAAAACGAGTGCCTAAACAAATGCAAAGTTTGCAGATAAAAGAATTCCAATTCAATATGTCGACGAAGAGAACCTGCAGGTTTTGCTGTGAAATGGTCGCCGGCGTTGCACAATCGCTGTCCACCGCCGCCCCTTCCGCCGTTGGCATTGCGTTCGCCTCTTCGCTGCTTCCCATCGTCCGTTGCTGCACCACCGCAAGAGGCTCTCTCATGTCGAAAGCCGTGGTCAGCTGTTGGCCCATTTGCTGTTGTTGCGCGTCTTGTCCAATTCCATTCGTTGGCACAGTCATTGTGCCGTTGTTGTCCTGTTGCTGTTGTTGCTGCTGCATTTGCAGTGCCAATCCCTGGGGCGACCCATTAGACAACGAATTAATTGCCGAGGTCAAAAGCTGAACTTCGGAAGGCAGCACCGCGGTGGGACGAAAGAGTTGTTGCTGTTGTTCTCGCTGACGCACCAACTCAATCAGAAGGCCTTCCCTTCCGTTGGCCACCGCGGAAGTCGGAGAAGACGAAGAAATTGGAGCGAAGTCGTAGCAAGGACGAGGCGAAGGAAAGGGCGGAAGAGCGACGAGGGCGGAGGAGGGCGGGGAAAGACGCAATTGGCAGCGCAACTCGGCCATTTCCTTCTCATAAACCTAAAATGGGGGGAGAGAGTGATAAAAAACAAAAGAAACGGGAAAAGTCGAAAAAAGAACAGTGAGTCTCATTTGTAAACAGAATATTCCCCGTTTGGATTTAAGAAAGCGGACCATTCTGAGCTGTGTCTCTTTCTGCAGCGAATTTCGCAGTTCGCCGATTGTGCGCAAACAGTCGACGACATTCGGCCCGACCGCCTCCTCCCGCAAAATGACTTTCTCCGCGTCTGAAAGTTGATCGGTTTAGGCCCATAATTCAAAGGAAACAAAATTAGGAGGGGCAAAACGGATATTTTCTTTTGATATTCAATAGGAAAATTTATCGGACGGGCACGACTGGGCCCCGCCATCTGGGCCCCGCCGACTGGGCCCCGCCAACTGGGCCCCAACCAACTGGGCCCCGGATTAACTGGGCCCCGCCAACTGGGCCCCAAGGGACAGTAATTTTTCCACCATTATTGTATAATATTATCACCCAAACATTTATCACTAAAATTCTAAGCATCCATCTGATAATTCCGAGAAACACCGACCAAAAATTCCATAATGTTTAGTGGGTTAAAATTTTGTGTCAGTCTCAAAATTCTTTCATCTGCCTCGCGATATTTCTTGCACTTTGGCGGTGGATTATGTCCGGCAACGAAAAGAGCATAATCGGCGTCAATTCCAAAATTTGATAAAACCATCCGCACTGAGTTTAGCGAAAACATAGATGCCCTTCATGCTCAATTTTTTTGTGGTTATTCTGCGATAATATATTATTCGCCATGAAATGATAGTTAAATTTTAAAAATAGCTGAAGGAAAGTTATTGTAGTTAGGCACTGAACGAAAAAATATAAACACAAATTAAATTATTGTAAACGAAACACACATACCTATGTGTATGTAATTAAAAATATATAAATAATATTATACAATAATGGTGGAAAAATTACTGTCCCTTGGGGCCCAGTTGGCGGGGCCCAGTTAATCCGGGGCCCAGTTGGTTGGGGCCCAGTTGGCGGGGCCCAGTCGGCGGGGCCCAGATGGCGGGGCCCAGTCGACCCCCACCGAAATTTATATGAGTGGTTACAGGGCAATGCTGATAATAGAGATAAAGAAATAGCACGCCAAAATGAGAGGTGTGCTTTTTCAGGCGCTTTCTCTCCCATTTTTTTGACTCTTTGTGTAGACGGTTTCTCTTTTGATGGGAAAATTTTTACGCCATCTTTCCGATATGAAAATATAACACTAATAATCCCCCTAATATCTTTTATTGGTTGAAACTTTTGGCTTTAATCCCTGTTCCTAATGCGTGAAAGACCTTCCGTGTCCATCCGTCGCTTCTTTGCCATTACGACACAATTTTCCTCCAATAATTTATCCTTTTCTCGCAGCAACGATTGAATGAATTCGGCGGTGGCTGCTAAAATTGCAGCCTTTGACATTTTGTCGCCGTCTTTCCGTGGCAACAATTGACGGAGCGCTTGGAATCCAGCATTGATGGACTGAAAATGGAAATTCAAAATGGACATCTAACAAAAAAACGAAAAAAAACCCAACTTTATTATGACATACCATTCTCTAAAAACAAAACAATTTGTTTTTAAATAATGACTGTTCTTTGGGTATAATATTCGATTAATTAATGAAGACTGATAAAACATAAAGTTAGAAAATGCACAAATCACTTTTATTTTTGTCCAACCTGCATGCGCCTTCGCTCGTTGCAATTGGCAATTTGACGGCGCAATCGGCGATCGTCCAAGTCGTTGTTGATTGAGTCGGTGAACATTTGCCGGTCATTTGTCCTTTCGTCCATGGAAAATCGGCAGTTTCGATGACTCCCATTGCTTACGCCGCTTTGATCGCCGCCGCTTTCGTCAGATTGGTCAAAATCCGCCGATGAACATTTTGTGTCAGGCGATTGGCTGAAAGAAAAAAGAAATTTCTCGCAAATGGAAAGGCGAAACCTTTCCGGCAGCCAAACGTCGCGACGTGCCACGGCATCGTCGACCGCCTCTATAAGAAGCTCCCCCCTCTTCCCACCACATCCATTCTTCACCTTCTCAGCAACCATTTTCTCCATTAAAACTGCGGTTGTTGCTGTTGTCAAGGTGGCGGTGGCACAGCTGCCGTCCTCCAACATCAAAATGAAGTCATCCGTCTTCACCATTCCTTTTTGCAGGTTTGCTGATGCAAATGAAAGATCAAAAAAGATGGGACAGCAATGGAAAGAGGGGAGGGAGATCAACCTAAAGAACGGAATTGGAGGGATGGCGGAAAGTCTTTTGAATAAATGGGTTTGAAGTAAGAAGAAAGGTAAATGATCACACACAATCGACAATTAATTAAATGGGAACGCAGTGCACAAAAAATGTTGGGGGAGAGCAGGGGAAGAAGATGAGATGGCAAAAAAGACGAACGATCATTTCTGACTGGACCGACCCTATCGGGGACGGGCTGCAGTGCAGGGAAAGGCGAAAGGGAGGGGGGGGGGGGCTGCTGCATTGCATTTTCCGGATGTTAGATGGAGCCATACCATCGCCAGCCCAGCAGCAGAGCACAGAGAATGAGTGAACTGAGACGAGAGAGAACGGAGAGTGGCGAGGTGGGCTAGAGAAGGGAAAAAGAGACGGAGGGACGGCCAACCGATGGTCGGCCAGCCGGCGCCCCCCCCCCCCGGCAATGCCTTTCTCTCCGTTTCACTATTTGCTTTTCTGCACTATTTCGCTGTTTCTGCTCAAGGTCCAACTATTTGGTACAACACACAGCTGGTAATAGGTACACTCTTTAATCGTTCATTATTATAATTTTTGTTGCTGTCCGTGTGTAACTTCGTCAGCAATGTTCTTTGCCCTGTGTGAACAATGTATGAGGCGACACAGATGGAGTGCCTCTTATTTCAGATCCAAGCACTTTCTCTATTTTTTTCTTTTATTTAAACTTTATTATTGTTAACACTTAACAGTGCCAGTTTATAATTTATCAATATTCAATCAGAATGTAAATAAAGAATTTACCTATGCAACTGAAAGTTAAATAGGTATAGACAAAGGGCAATTGGTATTACACACACCGATTCAATTTTGAGCCCCTAGTTCAAAAGTAAATGCGTGTGTGGCGAAGTGGTTTTTTTAAGAATGTAAAGAGACAAAGGGAGGTGGAGGGCGGAGGTTCGAGTCCGTTGTGCAACATGAATATTTTTTTATTTATTTTTGTCTAAAAAATTTAAAAAATACAATTTTTGAATTGGATGTTTTTTTGCCAACCAAATTGGACAATCTTGGTTTCATTCGAAAGTTCTTGATAAGAAGAAGATTTTTCTAAGCAAATGCTAAGCAATTGATGAGTTAGAAAAAAGAATAAGCGTTCGATTTTAAAATCTGTCTGAGGAAAAAAGTTATGCTGTTCGAAGTAAATTCGGTTTTTCTCTATTAACAGAGACAAAGAAATAGTACGCCAAAACGAGAGATGTTTTTTTTCTCTGCACTCTCTTTTCAACTCGACTAGCCTTACTTTTTGGATTTATCGCCGCCAAGCGAACATAGCCAATATGGAAGTAAAAGAAAATCCCTTCCCGGTTCGTATCAATGCATTTTGGTCAACTTTTCATCACCGGTGCTTGTTCTGTTGCCAAGTCGCGAAATAGATATATTTTTCAATGATTTTTTTTAATTAATATTTATTTTTGTTCCGGATTTTTAATTATACTGTATATGAAATTTTAGAAATAATTTATGTAGACCTATATTCTAGGTTTTTATTTTTTAGATCCTAAAAAAATTTAAAAATCGGTTTTAACCTATATTTTGGCGTTTTGCCCAAAATAATTAAGAAAAATATAAGAAAAAAAATGCAATTCAAAGTTGCAAAAAACTGCCAAAATACCTAGTTAGTTCCCTAACCCGAACTCGAACTCGAATAAAAATCGAAATTTTGAATTTTTCAAATTATGATTTTTTGTTCAAATTTAGATTAGGAAATCGGAATTGATCAAAATAATTGAAAGATTCGTGATCGGGGACCCCAAAAACCCCAGAGAATAAATTTTTATGACTATCACAAAAAAATTTTGCAAAACAAAAGGGTCCCGCCTTTTGAAAAAATTTCCAAAAACGGCCACTTTTAAAGTAGCGCCCATTTTCTTTTGATACCTATTTTCATTTTGTCCATATTGCGATTTTTAGTCCATATTTTATGTCAAATTTCGTGATTTTATTTCCATTTTTGGGAATTCTTGTTATAACTTTAGCTATTCCGAAATTCTTTACCAAAATGTAAAAATATTTCAATTATAATTATAATTTCTTCACTACATTTATTGAAACAAATTACAGGTTTAATGTCTAATCAACAAATTATTAGTCCTAGCTGCCAAGCTCTTCCTTCCAGAGAGCAAGCTCTTTTCAAGAAATTAATTGTATGGGTTTTCCATTTCTTTTCATGTAGAAAAATTTCAGAAGTGCTATGAACAAAAACAGTACAAGGTTGGCTTAAGATGTGCAAAACAGATTATGTCGAATCCAATTTATGCGGAGCATGGAGGTTATTTAAGCGAAAGGAGGGAGTCGAACAAAACAGTACGAATTTAAGAAACACTTGCGATGAAAGGATTGATTCTAAATTGTATGGGGAAGCACGAAGAAGCGCAAGAAATAGTGAAGAAGGGACTGACGGCTGATCTGAAGTCGCACATTTGTTGGCACGTCTTTGGACTGACCCAACGCACCGACAAAAAGTACGACGAAGCAATGAAAGCATATAAAATGGCCTTGAGGATAGAGCCGGAAAATATGCAAATTCTTCGGGATTTGTCAGTTCTTCAAGTGCAAATGAGGGATTTCGAAGGATATCGAGTCAGTTGGGTGCCTTTTCAACCCATTTTTGTTCCCATTTAAGGACTCCCGCTACAAATTGCTCGAGTTGCGACCTTCAAACAAAATGGGATGGATTGGTTATGCTTCGGCGTATCATTTGCAGGGCGAATATGCCATGGCGTTGGGGATCATCAAGGAGTTCAAGAAAAACAACAAGGTGATTGTCCTTATTTTTATAATATTCCCTTAATCTTAGAAGGAAAAAATTATTTGCACTTAATGATGTTTTTAGCCAACGTCTAATGTCGATTATGAGAACAGCGAAATTTTGCTTTACGAAGTGATGGTCCTAACGGAGGCCGGGAGAATAGAAGACGCATTGAACAAACTCGAGGAGAATTCCAGCTGCATAATTGACCGACTCGCTTACCTTGAACACCGGGGTATCCCATTTCCACTGATAAATCTTTAATTTTATTACAGAGATTTTTAACTTAAAGGATTTTAAATACTTGTACTGCTTACATTCGTTGCGTATTAATTTAGGTTCTCTTTTGGTGAAGTTGGGTCGGTTTGAGGACGCCGAAAGAGCTTACCACACATTGCTTGACAGGAACCAAGACTGTGTGCACTATTACAAGCAGATTGAAAAGTGTCATCAGTTGGGTAATTTTTCTTGAAATTAACAAAATTATCGGCTCTAGTGCACTTTATGAGCGACCTTTATGAGTCCAATCAATTGACAATCCTGGGTTTTTATACAATAACTTTGTTCATGTTCAAACAAACCCTATCTTTTTGGTATCATTCGAAAGCCCAAAGTCTGAATAATGTAATAATACGAGAAAACAAGAGAATTCGAACATTTCAAGAAAGTTACAAACGAAAATAATCAGCAATTAATTAATTAATCAAATCTTTTTTGGTAATTGCCTGAACGCTGCGATTTTATATGTTTTAGCTTCGTTAGACTTTGTGCTTTCGAATGATGCCAAAAAGATAGGGTTTGTTCAAACATGAACAAAGTTATTGTATATAAACCAGGTATTGTCAATTGATTGGACTCATAAAGTGCACTAGAGCCAAATTATCCTGATAATTGATTGATTTCTTTATAATAAACAGATGAGGTCAACGACCGCCCGAAATTGGCTGCTCTTTACGAATCGATCATTGAGAAAAGGCCAAAAGCACCGATTCCAAAAATGCTTCACCTTAATTATTTGAGCGGTGGGCACTGTGTTAAAATCATATTTAATATTTTTTTATTTGTAGGGTCCGCGTTTGAATCCAAAATGTTTGCTTTTCTCATTGAATGCCTTCGGCGAGGAATTCCATCGTTGTTCAAAAATCTCGTCCTTCTTTATTCCGACCCACTAAAAGTGTGTTTCATTCATTCCAATATTCTTAAAAAAAGAAGTTAAGGTCTCAGTTATAGAGCGAATTTTATTGGAATTTGTTCGAAAATTTGAAGAAAATGGCTATAACAGATTTTCGTTGGATGGGTCGAACCTTCCGGAATGTCCTACCACGGTGTTGTGGGTTTATTACTATTTGGCGCAACACTTCGACTGGTTGAAAAACTACCAACGTGCTCACAAATACATCGACGAAGCACTCAAACACACGCCAACACTAATCGAATTGTATTTGACCAAGGCAAAGATTTATAAGGTTACTTTTTGTTTCTTAATTTTGAATTTGGGTTTGACTTTTTTGTTCACAAAGTTAAGCACTCGAAAGAGACAGCAAAGGCAGCCGAACTTATGGTCCAAGCGCAGGAGTTGGACACCGCGGACCGTTATGTGAACAGCAAATGCGCCAAGTATTTGCTGAGGGCCGGCCATGTCCAACAGGCGGAAGAAATGTGTGCGAAGTTCACGCGGGAAGGAACAAATGTGGTGGAAAGTCTGACGGAAATGCAATGCATGTGGTTCGAATTGGAATGTGCGAGGGCATTCGCCAATTTGAGACAATACGGCGAAGCATTGCGAAAGTGTCATCAAATTGAAAGGGTAAGTTATGTTTTGTCCGCCAACCGTTTTTGGATAATGTACATCAAATAAAGTGTTTAGCATTTTGTCAATTTCTTCGAGGACCAATACGACTTTCACAACTGTGATTTTGCTTCTTTTAAATTATTTGTTGTTTTCGTTTGCCCCTTAAGATTGTCTTCGCAAAATGTCTCTTTCTTCCTATGTTCGCTTCCTTCGCTTCGAGGATTTTCTTTACGTTCAGAAATTTTATGTCAATGCATCCAAATTGGCTGCTTCGGTTATTTCGATTATTTCTTTGACCTTTCATCCCCACTTTTTCAGATTTATTTGGATATGATTGAAACACCTCAAAAGTTTACGGACAAAGTCACTGAAGAAGAAGGGAATATAAGCGCAGCAGAGATGAAAAAGATGCGAAGAAAAGCGAACAAAGTGAAGGCGGTCGAAGAAAAGGCGAAGCAAAACGGACAAATTCAGGGGAAACAGGTGAAACAATTGGGAAATCACAAAGGATGGAAACAATTGGAATTGGTAATTTAGAAGAGACGGACTGACGGTGAATTGGATGTGATAGAGCCCGAACCATTGGATCCGAAAAAGTTGGCCAAGCCCAAAAATCCGCTAGATGAAGCAGCAAAATTCATCCGGCCCATCTTACAAATGCCGTGCAAAGACGTGGATTTATGGGTGGTCGCATTCCGGGTTTATTTCCACAAGAACAAAGTGACCGACCTATTTTAACATTTTGAAGAAGCAATTGGACTTCTGTTTTCAGCTGCTGGTCATGTTGCAATGCCTTAACAAAATCGTCACTTTGGATCCGTCAAATGAGAACACAAAAAAGCTTTTTGGCAAATATATGGAAAAATGTTTGTTTTTTGTCGATGATTCTGTATTTTAAACCCCCGGGAAAAACTTCAAAAATTTTAATGTCAAAATCTGAATTGATCGGAGTGAATGTCACATTCGTGACATGTTCTTCCTTAAAAAAATTAAGTTCCATCAATTCTTTTTAGATAAAACTGCCTCTGGCGATCGTGCGACGGATCAGCTGGTCAAAGAATTAACCCGGTCTTTTTCCGCAAGGATTGGTTTTATTGCCGACAGTGAAATTGACAGATAGGAAAAGCCTGCTCACCGACATTTATTATGCTTGTTTTGTTTTAAATGCAATTAAAGAATGGTATAACCGACCGATTGTTTATGTTGTATTCATTGTTATGGTAATATGAAATATAATACCTGAACAGAAAGAATATTTTTAGTTCTGTTTTTTGTTTTATGGCATTTTGGCTTTGATAAACACTAAAAGCGGGTGAAACCGATGGTAAATGACCGTGCAGAGGGATTTGGAAGAGGCGATTCGGGGTGACTTGTCAAATGGTGACCATTCAAAAAATAATGTGCTTTTTTAAGGGGCAGGGCAACAGCCGAGCGGTTTTTACCGTATGTATGAGCCAAAAGAGGTGAGTGTGTGCAAATCGTAACGAATCCGATTTGATTACAACATGGAATTGGCCATTGTCAGGTGATCGGCCGGGGACTCGCTTCGGTTGTGAGGCGTTGTGTGGAGAAAGGTGATTTAGGGAGAACTGCTGAAAGCACATCTTAACAATGCCATTTTCATTTTGAAGAGTCGAGGAAGGAATACGCAGTCAAAATCGTCGATCTGAGCACCGAAAGACAGTCCGAAAGGGAAGCGAAGCGCCTAAGCGAAGAGACTTTTTCGGAGGTTCGCCTCCTCAAATTGTTGTCGGGCCATCCGTCCATAAGTACGTTCTTACGCCTTCGTAAATTTCCTCTGATTTTTCTGCGTTTTTCAGTTTGTTTGCATGAGTTCTTTATAACGCCAACATTTGTATTTGCCATTTTCGAGTTGGCACGCTGCGAATTGTTCGAAGCGTTGAACAAATCGGTGACATTCAGCGAAAAACGGACGCGACTCGTCATGCGACAACTGTTTGTTCTGATTACTTTACATAAAGTTGAAAATTGTCATTACGTTTCAGGTTTGACGGTGTCCATTATTTGCACTCGGTTAGTCATTTACAAAGTGACGAGAAAAAATAAACGCGATATTATTTTAATGATCCAATGATGATAAATAACTAATGATTTCTAAATTTTCAGAAAAGTATTGTCCATCGAGATTTGAAGGTTTTATTTTTAAAAGTCATTTAAATTTAAAAATAATATAAACGTCGTTAAAACAGCTCGAAAACATTTTGTGTGTTGATGACAAACGCGTTGTGATCAGTGACTTTGGTTTTGCCAAACAATTGGAGCCGGGCCAAAAACTCAAAGGTGGACACTGCATCAATTTGCATAACTAATCAGTGTTTTCATTAACAAAACTTTTAAGATCTCTTCGGCACCCCCGGGTATTTGGCGCCCGAAACTTTGCGCTGTCAAATGTATGAAAACGCGGAGGGCTACGGGTTGGAGGTGGACGAGTGGGCACTTGGCGTAATCATGTACACACTGCTGGCGGGGTACGCCCCTTTCTACCACAGACAACAGTTGCGAATGATGCGACTGGTGCAGGAGGGACGTTACGAATTTGACAAGGAACACTGGGAAAACATTTCGGAGGAGGCGAAGGATTTGGTCGGTTTTGGGAAGTACTCCTCTCACCAACAATAATTCTCACAATCCACTCACTAATTGTGAGAATATCTTGTTTTTGGAATCTCAAAATTTACGAAAGTGCCTGTATTTCCAGACAGTGAAAGTCCCCTAATCATGGCTGATGATTCACCCACCTGCTTTACAATTAGCATTGATTTAATTTCAACTAATTGAGTGGTCTTTCGTCAGATTCGGCGTCTGCTCATGGTGAATCCGTCAGTCAGAATTTCGAGTTGCGACTGTTTGTCCCATGTTTGGATGGCCGCTTGGGTCGGCGTTCCCCCTTCCCCCGCTCGAATGGTGGAACCCACACCATTCAAACGCTCCCCTGAACAAATCCGTCGCCTTTTCCGTGTTGCACAATTTTCTGTCTGTTTTATGGTGCGGCTTCGGAACTTCAAGCAGTTCAAACTCAAATTCGATAGAGGTTATCATAAAATCCGGCCAATTGAAATTGCAGAACATTCATTTCTTCCATTTTCAGCTGCGCTTAGAAC
>CP049710.1:7664312-7688149 GCA_004148225.2 Heterodera glycines
CCCACCAGGAAGACGTGAACAGTAAGAGATCATTTGCGCGGGATTAACCAATTATTTAATTGACGGCCTAATTTCTGTTAAGTTCATGTGCTGTTCAGCGGACCTTTGAACGAGCGAGGACAGTATGAATTCACTGTAGTTAGCAACAACCGCAATTACCCCGTGTACGTATTCGCCCGAGACCCCGTCAGATACAAACAGGTCGAATTCGGAGGGGGGTGGCAACGGATGACTAATTGGGCACCACTCACAATGCCTTTCAGAGGTATGAAATGGCGGTGCAACAGCTTCTGGAACAGAAGGGCGTCGTCAATGGTATCAGGTGAATGCACTTTTCTGGTTATTTAAATGACCAATTCTTTCCCTCTCTCGCTTAATTATGCAAAGTTCGTTCAGGGATGCTTTGGTCTTCGCGGCTGGTGCCAGCAAATCATCAGAAGTTCACCATGGACGTTGTGCGAGTGAGGATAAAATGCGTGTTGCGGTTTGTTAAAGTAATTGAGATTAAGCTTTTAAACAAATTTATTTCAGATGAGGGACAGCGGTTCAGTCATCACATGCTCTATATGCCTTTATCCAATTTACAACGACGAATCCGTCTTTTTCCTGTCATGTGGCCATTGTTATCACTCACAATGCCTTTCGAACTGGATCGTTAAATCTGTGCCTCCACAGCGTAGCTGCCCTCTCTGTTACCCACTGTTTTTATGCAATTGTTGTAAAATACGTTAGTCCTCATCGTTGCCAAATGATCTCTTAGAAATTAAACCTCACTTCATCACTGTCTGTCCTTTCAATATTGTTGTTGTCTTCGCCCATTTATAAACATTTATTTATCAAAATATAAATTTTAATTAATGGGAATATAACAAATGAAAAAAAACATAAATGTTTTGAAACTCTATCCGTGGTCACTGCCAATCGTTGCCCCTTCTCCCGACCACCGATGCGTCCATCGTCAGGCACACACTTTCGTAGTTCGGTACCCGAACACCGTCACGCCGCGCGAGTGATACCGAAGACTCCGTTTTGAGTCGCGATTTCGTCAAACCGCGCCTTGCACTCGTCCCTCACGGCGCAGTTGGGCCAATTGCACATACGCAAAATTTTGAGTCGTTTTTCGTTGACAAAAATCCGAAAAGAAAATAAATATTTACGTAACCAAAAAATCTCGTTGGTCCACTCACTCGGTTTCTGTAAGTAATTTCGTCCTGTTTGATGGTCGAATTGGACTTTGTGCCTTTCAAAATGTGTTTAACGCCAGCGAACCTTAGAAATGTAATTAAATTAATTAAGGACATCCAAACAATGCTTCGCACATGGTTCCGTAATTCTTCTTAATTTCGTTAGCATCTGCCGATTGGAATTGCATCCAAAGCCAATCCCAGCAAAAGCGTAAATCATCCGAAGCGAATTGGTCCCTCTCAATGGCCTTCTTCGAATATTCGAGCAGTGCTTTTTTGGAACAAATAATTGAATCCTTCCGACTGAATGAATGCCTTTCACTCACTTGCCAATGCGTTCAGTGAATTTCCGTAGCCGTAGCCGGCGAGCACCCGTCGTTTGAACAGTGTTTCAGTGTCAATGTCAGAAGTGCAGTTGGGTTTGGCCAACAATTTCTCGCCGTTTTCAAAGTTCAGCTGCGGCCCCGCCGAAATGCAAAAGTCACCGGAAGGACCGATGACGGAATTGACGTCATCACGAAGCTAAACACAACAGAAAACTAGTGAAAAAAATAAGAAGCAAGACATACTTTAATTATGGCAATTCGTTTCGTGGAGGCAATCGAATGTGCAAAAGCCATTGGCTTTTCTTGGACAGGTAAAAGTGCCAACCGATCACTGATGGTCGGGTGCCAGTCGAAGGAGGTCAAAGACGACATTCCGGGCAGCTGAATTCAAAGAATGATTTACAACAATAAGTTAAATCAAAAAACAATCCAAACCGAGTAAAAATGAACTCCGTATGAGTGACCATCAATGTCGAGTCCCTTCCGTTGTGATGGGTCCAATTGACTGTAAATGTTCTTTGACAAAATTGTTTTAAAGAATGTGTTTTGGTCAAGCCCAGTGTCAGACAAAATTGTTCATAACGCCAAAGAGCGTAATTGTCGTGAATTTTTGCGCGCTAATTTTTAATTTACGTGCCTTTTTTGTATTTTTTAATTTGATCAGCCATAACTCGCTTAATTCCCAACCAAACCGAACAAATTTGATATCTGAAAAAAATTTTTGAAAAGGAGAATCTTTTTCTAAGTGAATGCTCAGCAGTTTGACATCTCAGAAAAAAGTTGTGATACTTTCATTTTATCAAGTTATAACTTAAGTCTATAAACTGCTGTTTTTAACTAAAATGCGAAAACTAATAATTTTTCTATTGATTCTAAATGTTGAGGTGATTTTGTACCCTTATAACAAAAACTATTCGAATTTACGAATTCCATCTTTTTACATGTGTTAGAGACATGAAAATAGTACGTCAAAGGAGAGAAAAAGAAATGCGAAATTTTAATTACTCCATAACTTTTTAGATTATCTTTTTTTGTTTTTAAAAACCCTTACATTTTGTTCATATTTTTTTCTCCATCGATATGCCAAATTAGGTAAAAATTGTATTGATAGAAAAAAAGTTATATTGAGCGAAATAAATACTTTATTCTATTAAAAAATAAAGAAATAGTTCGCCAAAGTGATAGGAATTATAAAGAAAAATTAAACGACGAGATAGTACTAGGCTTTTCTCTGCACAGTGGAGTTGGCCTATAGTGCCCATGCCAATAAATAGTGGGGGTTTTAGTTGAAGCAGTCATTTCATTTCGACTTTGTGTGCTTTTTATAATTTTTATTTCGTTTTGAGCCCTTGTTAATTTTCAATTCTAACCCCGAACCCGGACTCGAATAAAAAATTTTAAACAAAATTCACATTATGCACCAAAATAGGTCAAAATGCTCGAAACAAAATTTGCTTTGTTTATCGGCACGGATAGAATTGAGAAACAAGCAGACAAAAATTATTTTGAAAAAAAAATTTCATCTTACCATCACGTTTACTTTTACTGATTTAGAGCATATAATTTTTGTTTTGTCCCTTTTATACATATTCACATTTTATTTATCGCATTGTTAAACATAAATCTATTGATTTCAGAAGATAATAAAGTTTTATTGTCATTAGAGAATGGTCCTCTGTTGGCTTATGAGTGATTTGGTCGATGACCCGCGGGAGCCGTGCCATCGAAGTCCTTCCGTTTTCGTTTCCCTGGACGATTTGGCCGTGTCGGGCGTCGAATATTTCCACGTATTCCCTCCCCCCCCCATTTTACCTAATTTACTTAATTTCTCCTCATTTTCGGTCTTTTTGTCCAATGAATGCGTCGCTTTGTCTTCGCTTTCGCTGTCACGTGGTTACAATTATCGAGATCAAATTGTGATTAGCCCCGAAAGATTGGCCAATTACGGACAATGCATCAGCAAATTCTTTGAGGAGCATTTGCATAATGACGACGAAATTCGATACATTCGCGCGGGGAGGGATATTTTGACGTACGATCGAAAGCTCTGATCTCCGGCTCCGTTTTGCCCTCTTTCGCCTTTGTCAATGCTTCCGCTTCCGCCGACCCTCTCAACGCCACTTCGGCCTTCGGCCTTCCCTTTCCTCCGTCCGTCTCTTTGCCGCCTGTTTTGGCTGCTTTGTTCCCCGACCTGAACATTTCCACCCCAATCACTCTGACCGCCGCCCACCAGGAAGACGTGAACAGTAAGAGATCATTTGCGCGGGATTAACCAATTATTTAATTGACGGCCTAATTTCTGTTAAGTTCATGTGCTGTTCAGCGGACCTTTGAACGAGCGAGGACAGTATGAATTCACTGTAGTTAGCAACAACCGCAATTACCCCGTGTACGTATTCGCCCGAGACCCCGTCAGATACAAACAGGTCGAATTCGGAGGGGGGTGGCAACGGATGACTAATTGGGCACCACTCACAATGCCTTTCAGAGGTATGAAATGGCGGTGCAACAGCTTCTGGAACAGAAGGGCGTCGTCAATGGTATCAGGTGAATGCACTTTTCTGGTTATTTAAATGACCAATTCTTTCCCTCTCTCGCTTAATTATGCAAAGTTCGTTCAGGGATGCTTTGGTCTTCGCGGCTGGTGCCAGCAAATCATCAGAAGTTCACCATGGACGTTGTGCGAGTGAGGATAAAATGCGTGTTGCGGTTTGTTAAAGTAATTGAGATTAAGCTTTTAAACAAATTTATTTCAGATGAGGGACAGCGGTTCAGTCATCACATGCTCTATATGCCTTTATCCAATTTACAACGACGAATCCGTCTTTTTCCTGTCATGTGGCCATTGTTATCACTCACAATGCCTTTCGAACTGGATCGTTAAATCTGTGCCTCCACAGCGTAGCTGCCCTCTCTGTTACCCACTGTTTTTATGCAATTGTTGTAAAATACGTTAGTCCTCATCGTTGCCAAATGATCTCTTAGAAATTAAACCTCACTTCATCACTGTCTGTCCTTTCAATATTGTTGTTGTCTTCGCCCATTTATAAACATTTATTTATCAAAATATAAATTTTAATTAATGGGAATATAACAAATGAAAAAAAACATAAATGTTTTGAAACTCTATCCGTGGTCACTGCCAATCGTTGCCCCTTCTCCCGACCACCGATGCGTCCATCGTCAGGCACACACTTTCGTAGTTCGGTACCCGAACACCGTCACGCCGCGCGAGTGATACCGAAGACTCCGTTTTGAGTCGCGATTTCGTCAAACCGCGCCTTGCACTCGTCCCTCACGGCGCAGTTGGGCCAATTGCACATACGCAAAATTTTGAGTCGTTTTTCGTTGACAAAAATCCGAAAAGAAAATAAATATTTACGTAACCAAAAAATCTCGTTGGTCCACTCACTCGGTTTCTGTAAGTAATTTCGTCCTGTTTGATGGTCGAATTGGACTTTGTGCCTTTCAAAATGTGTTTAACGCCAGCGAACCTTAGAAATGTAATTAAATTAATTAAGGACATCCAAACAATGCTTCGCACATGGTTCCGTAATTCTTCTTAATTTCGTTAGCATCTGCCGATTGGAATTGCATCCAAAGCCAATCCCAGCAAAAGCGTAAATCATCCGAAGCGAATTGGTCCCTCTCAATGGCCTTCTTCGAATATTCGAGCAGTGCTTTTTTGGAACAAATAATTGAATCCTTCCGACTGAATGAATGCCTTTCACTCACTTGCCAATGCGTTCAGTGAATTTCCGTAGCCGTAGCCGGCGAGCACCCGTCGTTTGAACAGTGTTTCAGTGTCAATGTCAGAAGTGCAGTTGGGTTTGGCCAACAATTTCTCGCCGTTTTCAAAGTTCAGCTGCGGCCCCGCCGAAATGCAAAAGTCACCGGAAGGACCGATGACGGAATTGACGTCATCACGAAGCTAAACACAACAGAAAACTAGTGAAAAAAATAAGAAGCAAGACATACTTTAATTATGGCAATTCGTTTCGTGGAGGCAATCGAATGTGCAAAAGCCATTGGCTTTTCTTGGACAGGTAAAAGTGCCAACCGATCACTGATGGTCGGGTGCCAGTCGAAGGAGGTCAAAGACGACATTCCGGGCAGCTGAATTCAAAGAATGATTTACAACAATAAGTTAAATCAAAAAACAATCCAAACCGAGTAAAAATGAACTCCGTATGAGTGACCATCAATGTCGAGTCCCTTCCGTTGTGATGGGTCCAATTGACTGTAAATGTTCTTTGACAAAATTGTTTTAAAGAATGTGTTTTGGTCAAGCCCAGTGTCAGACAAAATTGTTCATAACGCCAAAGAGCGTAATTGTCGTGAATTTTTGCGCGCTAATTTTTAATTTACATGCCTTTTTTGTATTTTTTAATTTGATCAGCCATAACTCGCTTAATTCCCAACCAAACCGAACAAATTTGATATCTGAAAAAAATTTTTGAAAAGGAGAATCTTTTTCTAAGTGAATGCTCAGCAGTTTGACATCTCAGAAAAAAGTTGTGATACTTTCATTTTATCAAGTTATAACTTAAGTCTATAAACTGCTGTTTTTAACTAAAATGCGAAAACTAATAATTTTTCTATTGATTCTAAATGTTGAGGTGATTTTGTACCCTTATAACAAAAACTATTCGAATTTACGAATTCCATCTTTTTACATGTGTTAGAGACATGAAAATAGTACGTCAAAGGAGAGAAAAAGAAATGCGAAATTTTAATTACTCCATAACTTTTTAGATTATCTTTTTTTGTTTTTAAAAAACCCTTACATTTTGTTCATATTTTTTTCTCCATCGATATGCCAAATTAGGTAAAAATTGTATTGATAGAAAAAAAGTTATATTGAGCGAAATAAATACTTTATTCTATTAAAAAATAAAGAAATAGTTCGCCAAAGTGATAGGAATTATAAAGAAAAATTAAACGACGAGATAGTACTAGGCTTTTCTCTGCACAGTGGAGTTGGCCTATAGTGCCCATGCCAATAAATAGTGGGGGTTTTAGTTGAAGCAGTCATTTCATTTCGACTTTGTGTGCTTTTTATAATTTTTATTTCGTTTTGAGCCCTTGTTAATTTTCAATTCTAACCCCGAACCCGGACTCGAATAAAAAATTTTAAACAAAATTCACATTATGCACCAAAATAGGTCAAAATGCTCGAAACAAAATTTGCTTTGTTTATCGGCACGGATAGAATTGAGAAACAAGCAGACAAAAATTATTTTGAAAAAAAAATTTCATCTTACCATCACGTTTACTTTTACTGATTTAGAGCATATAATTTTTGTTTTGTCCCTTTTATACATATTCACATTTTATTTATCGCATTGTTAAACATAAATCTATTGATTTCAGAAGATAATAAAGTTTTATTGTCATTAGAGAATGGTCCTCTGTTGGCTTATGAGTGATTTGGTCGATGACCCGCGGGAGCCGTGCCATCGAAGTCCTTCCGTTTTCGTTTCCCTGGACGATTTGGCCGTGTCGGGCGTCGAATATTTCCACGTATTCCCTCCCCCCCCCATTTTACCTAATTTACTTAATTTCTCCTCATTTTCGGTCTTTTTGTCCAATGAATGCGTCGCTTTGTCTTCGCTTTCGCTGTCACGTGGTTACAATTATCGAGATCAAATTGTGATTAGCCCCGAAAGATTGGCCAATTACGGACAATGCATCAGCAAATTCTTTGAGGAGCATTTGCATAATGACGACGAAATTCGATACATTCGCGCGGGGGAGGGATATTTTGACGTACGATCGAAAGCTCTGATCTCCGGCTCCGTTTTGCCCTCTTTCGCCTTTGTCAATGCTTCCGCTTCCGCCGACCCTCTCAACGCCACTTCGGCCTTCGGCCTTCCCTTTCCTCCGTCCGTCTCTTTGCCGCCTGTTTTGGCTGCTTTGTTCCCCGACCTGAACATTTCCACCCCAATCACTCTGACCGCCGCCCACCAGGAAGACGTGAACAGTAAGAGATCATTTGCGCGGGATTAACCAATTATTTAATTGACGGCCTAATTTCTGTTAAGTTCATGTGCTGTTCAGCGGACCTTTGAACGAGCGAGGACAGTATGAATTCACTGTAGTTAGCAACAACCGCAATTACCCCGTGTACGTATTCGCCCGAGACCCCGTCAGATACAAACAGGTCGAATTCGGAGGGGGTGGCAACGGATGACTAATTGGGCACCACTCACAATGCCTTTCAGAGGTATGAAATGGCGGTGCAACAGCTTCTGGAACAGAAGGGCGTCGTCAATGGTATCAGGTGAATGCACTTTTCTGGTTATTTAAATGACCAATTCTTTCCCTCTCTCGCTTAATTATGCAAAGTTCGTTCAGGGATGCTTTGGTCTTCGCGGCTGGTGCCAGCAAATCATCAGAAGTTCACCATGGACGTTGTGCGAGTGAGGATAAAATGCGTGTTGCGGTTTGTTAAAGTAATTGAGATTAAGCTTTTAAACAAATTTATTTCAGATGAGGGACAGCGGTTCAGTCATCACATGCTCTATATGCCTTTATCCAATTTACAACGACGAATCCGTCTTTTTCCTGTCATGTGGCCATTGTTATCACTCACAATGCCTTTCGAACTGGATCGTTAAATCTGTGCCTCCACAGCGTAGCTGCCCTCTCTGTTACCCACTGTTTTTATGCAATTGTTGTAAAATACGTTAGTCCTCATCGTTGCCAAATGATCTCTTAGAAATTAAACCTCACTTCATCACTGTCTGTCCTTTCAATATTGTTGTTGTCTTCGCCCATTTATAAACATTTATTTATCAAAATATAAATTTTAATTAATGGGAATATAACAAATGAAAAAAAAACATAAATGTTTTGAAACTCTATCCGTGGTCACTGCCAATCGTTGCCCCTTCTCCCGACCACCGATGCGTCCATCGTCAGGCACACACTTTCGTAGTTCGGTACCCGAACACCGTCACGCCGCGCGAGTGATACCGAAGACTCCGTTTTGAGTCGCGATTTCGTCAAACCGCGCCTTGCACTCGTCCCTCACGGCGCAGTTGGGCCAATTGCACATACGCAAAATTTTGAGTCGTTTTTCGTTGACAAAAATCCGAAAAGAAAATAAATATTTACGTAACCAAAAAATCTCGTTGGTCCACTCACTCGGTTTCTGTAAGTAATTTCGTCCTGTTTGATGGTCGAATTGGACTTTGTGCCTTTCAAAATGTGTTTAACGCCAGCGAACCTTAGAAATGTAATTAAATTAATTAAGGACATCCAAACAATGCTTCGCACATGGTTCCGTAATTCTTCTTAATTTCGTTAGCATCTGCCGATTGGAATTGCATCCAAAGCCAATCCCAGCAAAAGCGTAAATCATCCGAAGCGAATTGGTCCCTCTCAATGGCCTTCTTCGAATATTCGAGCAGTGCTTTTTTGGAACAAATAATTGAATCCTTCCGACTGAATGAATGCCTTTCACTCACTTGCCAATGCGTTCAGTGAATTTCCGTAGCCGTAGCCGGCGAGCACCCGTCGTTTGAACAGTGTTTCAGTGTCAATGTCAGAAGTGCAGTTGGGTTTGGCCAACAATTTCTCGCCGTTTTCAAAGTTCAGCTGCGGCCCCGCCGAAATGCAAAAGTCACCGGAAGGACCGATGACGGAATTGACGTCATCACGAAGCTAAACACAACAGAAAACTAGTGAAAAAAATAAGAAGCAAGACATACTTTAATTATGGCAATCCTCCGGTCATCAAAAAGTCTCTCCTCCCGCCCCCTCTGCGCCCAATCCATGGTAAAAGTGCCAACCGATCACTGATGGTCGGGTGCCAGTCGAAGGAGGTCAAAGACGACATTCCGGGCAGCTGAATTCAAAGAATGATTTACAACAATAAAAATGAACTCCGTATGAGTGACCATCAATGTCGAGTCCCTTCCGTTGTGATGGGTCCAATTGACTGTAAATGTTCTTTGACAAAATTGTTTTAAAGAATGTGTTTTGGTCAAGCCCAGTGTCAGACAAAATTGTTCATAACGCCAAAGAGCGTAATTGTCGTGAATTTTTGCGCGCTAATTTTTAATTTACATGCCTTTTTTGTATTTTTTAATTTGATCAGCCATAACTCGCTTAATTCCCAACCAAACCGAACAAATTTGATATCTGAAAAAAATTTTTTGAAAAGGAGAATCTTTTTCTAAGTGAATGCTCAGCAGTTTGACATCTCAGAAAAAAGTTGTGATACTTTCATTTTATCAAGTTATAACTTAAGTCTATAAACTGCTGTTTTTAACTAAAATGCGAAAACTTCCTCAGCGACGACACCGGCCGATTCGTCGTTGGTACAGTTCCATTCACCAAATATTATTTCCGGAAAATGCGATCAAAAAGAGGTAAGTGCGGCGGATTTGTGGCTGCTGCCCGTGTGCCTTGGCCAACTCGTCCAACTTTGTGCCCCCCCCCATTTGCGTCCGTTAATTCTTTTCTTTTAGGCATTCTGTCGCTTTTCGTCCTCATATTTTTTTCTCCATCGATATGCCAAATTAGGTAAAAATTGTATTGATAGAAAAAAAGTTATATTGAGCGAAATAAATACTTTATTCTATTAAAAAATAAAGAAATAGTTCGCCAAAGTGATAGGAATTATAAAGAAAAATTAAACGACGAGATAGTACTAGGCTTTTCTTCTGCACAGTGGAGTTGGCCTATAGTGCCCATGCCAATAAATAGTGGGGGTTTTAGTTGAAGCAGTCATTTCATTTCGACTTTGTGTGCTTTTTATAATTTTTATTTCGTTTTGAGCCCTTGTTAATTTTCAATTCTAACCCCGAACCCGGACTCGAATAAAAAATTTTAAACAAAATTCACATTATGCACCAAAATAGGTCAAAATGCTCGAAACAAAATTTGCTTTGTTTATCGGCACGGATAGAATTGAGAAACAAGCAGACAAAAATTATTTTGAAAAAAAAATTTCATCTTACCATCACGTTTACTTTTACTGATTTAGAGCATATAATTTTTGTTTTGTCCCTTTTATACATATTCACATTTTATTTATCGCATTGTTAAACATAAATCTATTGATTTCAGAAGATAATAAAGTTTTATTGTCATTAGAGAATGGTCCTCTGTTGGCTTATGAGTGATTTGGTCGATGACCCGCGGGAGCCGTGCCATCGAAGTCCTTCCGTTTTCGTTTCCCTGGACGATTTGGCCGTGTCGGGCGTCGAATATTTCCACGTATTCCCTCCCCCCCCCCATTTTACCTAATTTACTTAATTTCTCCTCATTTTCGGTCTTTTTGTCCAATGAATGCGTCGCTTTGTCTTCGCTTTCGCTGTCACGTGGTTACAATTATCGAGATCAAATTGTGATTAGCCCCGAAAGATTGGCCAATTACGGACAATGCATCAGCAAATTCTTTGAGGAGCATTTGCATAATGACGACGAAATTCGATACATTCGCGCGGGGGAGGGATATTTTGACGTACGATCGAAAGCTCTGATCTCCGGCTCCGTTTTGCCCTCTTTCGCCTTTGTCAATGCTTCCGCTTCCGCCGACCCTCTCAACGCCACTTCGGAGATTCGATATGCTCTGTGGAGATATGGATGCCCAAATGGCGTAAAACGGTCCTTAAATAGCAACTGAACATTTCCACCCCAATCACTCTGACCGCCGCCCACCAGGAAGACGTGAACAGTAAGAGATCATTTGCGCGGGATTAACCAATTATTTAATTGACGGCCTAATTTCTGTTAAGTTCATGTGCTGTTCAGCGGACCTTTGAACGAGCGAGGACAGTATGAATTCACTGTAGTTAGCAACAACCGCAATTACCGCGTGTACGTATTCGCCCGAGACCCCGTCAGATACAAACAGGTCGAATTCGGAGGGGGTGGCAACGGATGACTAATTGGGCCAACCTCCGTCCGAAAAATCCTTGTATGAAATGGCGGTGCGCCGTGACAATCGCTTTCCGTGAGTGACCCAAGCAATTGTGTGAATGCACTTTTCTGGTTATTTAAATGACCAATTAGAATCCGAATGGGGAGAATTTGACAAGGAATTTGTGTTTGGAAACATTGGCGAAGGGCGAATTTTGAGAATTTGAAGAATTGTTCACCATGGACGTTGTGCGAGTGAGGATAAAATGCGTGTTGCGGTTTGTTAAAGTAATTGAGATTAAGCTTTTAAACAAATTTATTTCAGATGAGGGACAGCGGTTCAGTCATCACATGCTCTATATGCGTCCCCTCCCCTCCCCCTCCCTTTGGCCTTTTCCCTTTGCCATGTGGCGCCCGCGTGCCGTTGGCACGTTCCCATGAAATATGCCAAAGACTGACCATAAATGAAAAGTGGGCCTTCAAAAGATGACGAAAGAGCAAACATATTAAAGAGAGAGAGGAGGGGGGGTGGAGGGGGGCATTGTAAGGAATCGGAGGGCGAGACTCACTTCATCACTGTCTGTCCTTTCAATATTGTTGTTGTCTTCGCCCATTTATAAACATTTATTTATCAAAATATAAATTTTAATTAATGGGAATATAACAAATGAAAAAAAACATAAATGTTTTGAAACTCTATCCGTGGTCACTGCCAATCGTTGCCCCTTCTCCCGACCACCGATGCGTCCATCGTCAGGCACACACTTTCGTAGTTCGGTACCCGAACACCGTCACGCTCTAAAATTTATTTTTTAAATTTACCTTGAATGTTACAAAAATTATTTAAATAAAAAAAAACCAAAATAGTCGTTCTCGAAAATTTTTTTTTGTTAGCTTTTAGACTTTTCTTCTTTAGATAATTAATATGGACCAACAGGACATTAAATATTTACGTAACCAAAAAATCTCGTTGGTCCACTCACTCGGTTTCTGTAAGTAATTTCGTCCTGTTTGATGGTCGAATTGGACTTTGTGCCTTTCAAAATGTGTTTAACGCCAGCGAACCTTAGAAATGTAATTAAATTAATTAAGGACATCCAAACAATGCTTCGCACATGGTTCCGTAAATAGAATGAGTCTCAACCCCGAGCTGGTCAAGAAAACCTGTGACAGCATTGTTGTCAGAAATGGCACGAACTGATGGGGTCTCCGATTGGTTTTCTGGAAGTCCGGTGATGACCACAGAGCGGCGTCTTTCCATCTCCGCAGCATAGTCAATGTCTGAGACAGAATTGTCGACGAGGGAGACGGCGATTTTGAGGAGATTGCTTAGTTGTGAAATGATGACACGGGCAGCTTGAGAAATGGACGGGTCGTCGTTAAGTGTGTCAATGGCCAAATTTGTTGAAGTCACTTCGTTGAGGAAATGACGTTTTTGCGGAATTTGATTCGGGGAATTAGAAATTAAGGGGCGTTTCAGAAAGGACTGCGATATTGAGCTCAAACTTGGGTAATTAAACCAAAAATTTGGAACGCTTCACGAATTTGCGTGTCATCCTTGCGCAGGGGCCATGCTAATCTTCTCTGTATTGTTCCAATTTTAGTATATGTCCATTTGGAATGAACAAAAAAAATTTGGAACGCTTCACGAATTTGCGTGTCATCCTTGCGCAGGGGCCATGCTAATCTTCTCTGTATTGTTCCAATTTTAGTATATGTCCATTTGGATGCAGATTTTTTTTCTCTATCGATATGCAAAATTTAGTTCAGATTTAACATAAGGAAAAAAAGGTACACATAGAAAAGTAAAAGTTGTTTTTTACATAAATAAATAAAGAGATAGTACGCCAAAGTGAGAGAAATTACAAAGAAAAAGAGAAACGACGAGATAGTACTAGGCTTTTCTCTGCACAGTGGGGCGTACCCATTGTGCTGCTGCCTCTTCCTTACTGAAATTGCGTCCAAGTCGCAGCCACCAAATGGGTGCTAGGTCGTTTCTTTAAAACTGCCACTATGGGCGTTTCTTAAAAACTGCCAAGTGGGCGTTTCTTAAAAACTGCAAAACAAATATATTTATTTATTAAAAAATGTTTATGTCAGTTGTTTGCCAACGTTATAAATAATAAAAATATATATACATATAATTTTACATCATTTGTTTGTCAACACTATCTTCAACACCAAGCTCAGTAGAATTAAAATATTAATAAATTTATTGCTTCTGATGATTGTAGTTAATAAAATTTACAAATGAGCTCAACGATATATTTAATATTTTTTCTTGATAAATTAATTATTTAAATTTTTTACTGATAAGCTTATTATAATTAAAATTTCCCTTTGAAAGTTGCAAAGAAATATTGTAGCACTTATTGTGGCACTTCATGTTTTGACTCATGCTTTATAGCACCAGTAATATGGTTTTGCAACTTTAAAAAAGGTTTAAAAAAATTTAAATTTATTATAAATTTTTAAATGATATAGTCGATGATTGCTGTTATTACTATGATTTATGCTATATAAACAAATCTAGAAAACGCTACGATTGCGACAAAAGCTTTTGCAAATGTTTGTATGAAAGTGCTGAATGTTCATTAACAAAAGTCTGTATTTATTAGTATTTTAAATAGTTTATTTTTTAGAATTTGTTATGCTTGTCAGTTCATGTTTTTGGTGAACATTTTAAAGAATAAGAAAATTTAAAAAAGAAATACTGGAATATATATATTAATTTACAAACTTTATATCAATAAAATTTAGATAAAATATTTCTATATAGTTGTTTTAATTTGTAGTTTAATTCTCGCCCAAGGTGGCAGTTTTTAAGAAACGCCCACTTGGCAGTTTTAAGAAACGCCCATGGTGGCAGTTTTTAAGAAACGACCCAGCACGCACCAAATGACTCCCAAGGAATTATGTGAAAATGATGGTTCGGATGAATTTGTTTTTTGAATTTTGAAACTCCACTTGGACCGTTTTTAGATCTCTGTACAGCTATTCTCGTGGATACAATTTTGGGCTTTCAGACGCATAAAATGAGCTTTGAGTTCGTTTTCGTTTCCGTTTGTTTTCATTGATTGTTCCGATTGTTTAGTCATAAGCCATTGGCAGAAGAAGAACGGAGGCAAATCATTGAAATACTCTCCAATTTTGTGGACAATGGCAACGCAATTGTACTGACCCAATCACTTTTGTCGTTGAGAACGGTCACAGATTTTTTGGCAAGCAAATCCGAACAAGAAGTGCAAAACTTCAAAGACCACGTGAGAACGGGACTTTTTAATGAAAATTAAATGTCATTTTATAAATTTTGTTTGATTATAATTAGCAAGGAGAAATCCTGAGCTATCGGTCGACCAAATTCGCAATTTTTTTTGGAGAATTTCACACAAAAATACTCAAAACTCGTTTTTTGGCTGGCTGTTCTTCTCCCGCGGCACTTAATTTCGGCGAATTAAATTTTAAGTTTTAAAAAGTTTTTTTCGGCGGCGGGAGGTGGTTGGGATTTGTGCACTCTTCCGCTTCGTCCGCTGTTTTTCCGTGTCCATTCCTCTCCCAATTTCGCTTTGTTTAGCTCCTCCGCTTTCTGATGATGTACGACGTCTCTTCCGGCTTCACATTTCGCCCGTGCCACAGATACAACGCAGAGAACAGACGTGCTGGAGGGTTGAGTACCAGTGATTGAAATGCTGGAGGGTTGAGTACCAGTGATTGAAATGCTGGAGGGTTGAGTCCCAGTGATTGAAATGCTGGAGGGTTGAGTCCCAGTGATTGAAATGCTGGAGGGTTGAGTACCAGTGATTGAAATGCTGGAGGGTTGAGTACCAGTGATTGAAATGCTGGTGGACTGAGTTCTGGTGATTGGAGAAAAAGCCAAGAAAAGGATGCGAGGCCGCGAAGCGGACGAGCCAGTCGATTTTATCATTCATAATCCTATAATACAATCGTACTACCTAGCGGGGGATGCGCCGAAGGCGCTGACCCCGCTAGTGAGTCATTAAAAAATCAGACTTTGACGCTTCTCACCAAAATAATTAAAAAATTTGGCGTTATGTCTCCATTTTCTCACTATTTTATTAACTATTTAGAGATTTTTTATCACTAAAAGTCGCGGCTCTAGTCATTAAAAATCTTTGAAAAATAATCCCCCCGTCTCCATTAAAGGCCCTGTCTCCAATTATGTCCCCCCTTCTGAAGAGGTTGAAAAATAATCCCCCCGGGGCCTTAATTAGAGAATATACGGAATATCTAAGAAATCAGAACAAATTTTGGTCGCTACCCCAAAATCAGAACATTTCTGACAAATCAGAACATTTTTATTTTATCAGATTTGGACCCTTTGTTGTGTCATTTATTCAACAACAACAAATACAATCAATTACAAATGAATAATAAATAAATAAGTCAGAGGTTAAGAGAGAGAGAGACAAATTGTGTGGGGGTGAAATGCAAATGATAAATGAGAATGAATGAAGTCCGAAGCGAGGAAGGAGGAGGGAAGAGAGCGGTATTTATGGGCGATGAAAGTGATGACGTGTCAATTGAACATAATGCCAAGAAAATATGAAATGGCAATAACACAACGGCGCGCCAATGATTCGTCTACTCGACGATTCGTCTACTCAGCCAAAAAGTGACGATTCGTCTACTCAGACAAAAAGCCATGATTCGTCTATTCAACGATTCGTCTACTCGACAATTCGTCTACCCAGCCAAAAAGTGACGATTCGTCTACTCAGCAAAAAAGTAACGATTCGTCTACTAAGCCAAATATAAATAATTTGTGAACAAAAATCATCTGAATATGAAAATTCTTCCTTTTTCATGGACCCTGGACTTGTTATGACTTTATGACATACCTACACTTAGACCCAAAACCAGCTTAAAAATACAAATATATTTTTATACTATTTTCCTCTTTCAACTTTTTTTTCTCATAATTTATTAATTGTGTCTATTTTAAATCAATTTTCTCATTTTAAGCAAATGAAATCAATTCGAACACTAATTGAACAACAACAGCGACGAAAGGCATCCAAACGCACAAGAAAGTCGTCAGAATTCGACGACAGCAGCGTTTTTATCACGCAAAGTGAGGGAAACGACGATGAAGAGCCGGCGTCGGATGAATGTGACGCGGAAAACCGACCTCCCGTCGAGTTTCAGTGCGGAAAAACGGAGAGGGGGGCATTTTGCATTTGGTACCAAGGTCTGCGGTTGTTTTTTTAGGAAAATCACTGTCATTTTAGGGTTCCGATTCACTCGCAGAAAGGGAAGGTGGTTCCGCTGCTCCAACCGGGACTGTGAGGCAACTGCAGCATTGAGTAAAGAAGGCGGAACTAATGGTGTGCTCGGAAGAAAAGAGCACAACCATCTGCCGGACCCAGCGTGCTTCCACGCGGAGGTAAAACGCAACGGAATTAAGACGACAACGATGGAAAACCCGCGCCAAAAGCCATCAAAAGTATTGGCAGAAATCCGTGCAAACACCAAGGACGAAACCTTTGTTTCCATGGGCACTGACCTCGCACTGGTGGCAGTAATGAGAAGGTTCTTCTCTTTTGATACGTGTATTCCTCTTTCACTCTTATTTCAAAATTTTTAGGCAGAAAAGGAAGATTTACGGCAACATGGACCGTGTCAACCCTTTGAGTGTTGTCTTACCCGATGCCCTGCTTATTAAGGATGGCGAAAGCACATTGTTGTATGACAGCCGAGCGCATCGCCAAGGAGAATCGGATGTGGTCTTGGTCTTTGCACACCCGAAGTTAAGTTCATTCATTTCATGTTCAATTTTTCGCTTTTGTTTTCAGCTGTTGGACGTTTTGAAGCGGGCGAGGAAAATTTCAGTTGATGGAACATTCAAAGTCACCAGCCGCATGGACGCAGTGTTTCGTGATCGGCGCTTTTGTCAACCGGCGGCTCGCATTATGTGTGCTTTTAGTGAATTTGGACCATGTTTATGGTAACAATTTCATCCAATTCGGCATCCCTTCACCTGTTCCATCAACGCCAACAACCCAATCGTCAACAATTGTTTCCGTCGTGCCGCGCTGGGAGCTGCCAATTGTGCGTCCACCACTGTACCCTGTGCACTTCTGGAATGTCCACGACCGTGCGAAGTCAGCAGTGGAGAAAACGAACAATGCTATGGAGGCATCACACCTCCAATTTTCGGTTGTGCGATTTTTAGTGCGAGTTTAATTTGGTTTTTAAAACTTAAGCGTGGTCTAGTCCATCACCCATCTTTGTCAGACTTTCTAGCAGCTATTCTGGATGATGTTGACAAGCAGGTGGACATCGCAAGATCTGCCCGAGTGTTCCCGCACAAACGCCGCATCAAATACATTTTGAAGGAGCAATTGATCGGAGATGCATTGGACGAGGCGGAGTACAACACCGACGAAGACGTCATGAACATCCTTTCACTGCTGAGTCTGCAGATGCAAGGATATGTGGGTGGCCTGCGTGCACGAGGGGCTCAACACGAACATGAGGACCGTGAATGATTGATCGCTTTATACCATTGGCAAAAACCCTTGTCTTATTCCGCACAAGTGATTGGATTTTTAAACCTCAATTTCCGTGATTTTCAACATTTTCATTTGATTCGAACTATTATTTTTGATGTTTATTATAATAAATTTTCGATTTCAGACATTCATTTACGTTGTATTGTACTAGGCAATTTGTGAAAACTCCATAAAAATGACTTTAAAAGTTTTTCGAGTTCGAACCCGGGTTTTAGAATTTTTTTGGCGGAGTAGACGAATAATGTAGACGAATCGTTGCTTTTTTGCTGAGTAGACGAATCGTCACTTTTTGGCTGGGTAGACGAATTGTCGAGTAGACGAATCGTTGAATAGACGAATCGTTGCTTTTTTGCTGAGTAGACGAATCGTCACTTTTTGGCTGAGTAGACGAATCGTCACTTTTTGGCTGGGTAGACGAATTGTCGAGTAGACGAATCGTTGAATAGACGAATCGTTGCTTTTTTGCTGAGTAGACGAATCGTCACTTTTTGGCTGGGTAGACGAATCGTCGAGTAGACGAATCGTTGAATAGACGAATCGTTGAGTAGACGAATCGAGGGGAGGCGTAACACAACACCCTTCAAATCAGAACATTTCTGATAAATTTAGAACAGATCCGAGCCCTGACTTTACCAGACATAAAATTTTTTTTTTGTCAATTCATATAAAATAGCTTCCGGGAGTTTTCAGCATCGCTGATTAAGAATCTGGCGTTCATTTCAACTAATTTCGTACTCCAGAACCCGAAATCGAACTTATGATCGAACATCGAAAATTTTAAAAATCCTAGTCAAATATGGTTCAAAAAGATGCAATAGTGAAAAATCAACAAACTCAATGCTCGCATACAATTTTAAAGAAAAGGAAACTTTTTGGTTCGGACTAGGCTTTCTTTTAAATACGCTCTTCAGCGATGCTGAAAACTCCTGGAAGCTATTTTACATGAATTAAGACAACAACAAAAAAATTATGTCTGGTAAAGTGCATTAGTACCCGCTTCCTTTTGGTTTCTAATTCGCCAACACTCGGAGGAATGCCAAAGAAAAGACCTTCTCTTGCGGTAGGTGACATGATTTGCTTGGCAATGGTAAAGAATTGTGGTCCCGGATTTATTTTTTATTTTCGGCTCAAAACTAACTTTAAGCGGTTTTAAAGGGTGCTGATTGCTAATCTGAACTTGGATTTATCCAATTCCGAACACCGGACCCGAATTCGAACATAAGTTGAAAATTTTTCCAACTATTACATTTTCATGGGGTAAAAGCTTCAATACATTCAATAACTAGTTTTTTGATATAAAACAATGCTTCAATGGTTAATTGGATAAAAATACGTAATTTTTGCCAAAAATTTGACCTGTTTTAACGTATATTTTTGAGAAAAATTTTCAACTTTTTGTTCGAATTCGGGTCCGTGGTTCGGAATTAGGCAAATCCGAGTTCAGATTCATAACCAGCACCCTCGAAAACCCCTGGAACTGAATTTGAGTCTAAAAAAAAGGTTAAATTAGGGACCACAATTCTTACCATTGCCATTTGCTTTCCATTCGTCCTTTGTTAATTCCGATTCGCTAAACAGCTTCTTCGGAGAGGTGCGAGTGTTGTCCCTTCCCCCGAGATTCACTCGGCTTCGTCGAGTCTCGAAAGTGCTTTCTCTTTCCACCAACAAAACGTAAGGACAGCCTTTCTGTTCGGCAAAAACAATGTCCTCGCATTTTCTGGCGACAGAGAAGCCCCTGGTAAGGAGAAAAATTCAAACTCGAGCATTGATTGCTTTGCAGGTTATTTGTCGCTTCATCATGACCAAAATCGGATGCTTATTCTCAAATGGATTCCGAATTCGCTTCTCCTTTCGAAGTATGATATATTCATTTAAGCGATTTGTTGCTTAATGATTCACTTTAACCCATTTTCGCTTCCTTTTAGACCCGGGGGTTCAACAACAAATGCTGTCAAAAGTCCAAGTCACTCATCGCATTGTGTGCCGGTGTCGATTAAATTCGAGACCGTTTCACATTTGCACTTGCATAAAAATGGTCCGTGTCTGTGCCAAAAATGTCTGTCAATTAATTGTCCCTCCCTTTCAGAGGGCACTCTCTCATCTTCAATTGTCCTTATCGATTCTGATGGTGTTCAACAGTTTTGCTTTTCGTTCTCTCTTGAGCAGCATTGTTTCTCCTTTCTGAAGACGTTGGAAGGCGCACTTTCCCCACTTTTCAAAATCGACCCACCATTAAATTCCATTAAAATCGAATGCGGTGCCACAGGTCGTCTACTAATTGGAATTCGGTTTTACTTTTCCATTTGTTTTTTTAGAACCATTTGCCGTTGATTCGACAACTTTGTATAAAGCGACTGATTGTTCTCACCAAAAAGGACCTCTCGTTGAAAAGCCCGGTTCTGAATTGGTATTTCGCATTATTTCCTTCGCTTCTCCGAGTTTTGACCAGAAAATGCCGTTAGAAAAGCAAGTGCCAATGGAAAGTTCATAAAATTCGACCATTTAAAAAAGTTTTAGTCGTCCATTTTCGCGCTCTTCCACGCAAGAATCGGCAAAATGCGAAGGACAACAACCGAAGATTTCTTTACGGTTGGCCGAACATTTAATTGGATTTTCTTTTGTCTTTAATAAGTTTTGATTATGTGTTATCCATTTAACTTCAGTGAATCGCTGAGCAATGCGACCAAAGCGATGCAAAGTCAAATTTTGGCCAGGGCATTCCTCGGATGGCTCACCTACTCACAACACTTGCGCAAAATCCGACTAAACTTGGCCTCCATTGTGACCATCGAGAGATTTATCCCAAATTCGGACGGAATGGAAATGCCGGTGAACGAAGCATTTTGGCGGATTTGTCGTTCTGAAAAAACAGTGAGACAATTAAATAACACAATCAGTCATTTGCTCACGCCTTGCAGATTGTCCTTTTCAAGCAGTTCCTCACCAGAGTTTACTTTTGTGGCATTGAGCCAACTTTGAGGGCCAAAGTGTGGCCGTATTTGCTGCGATTGATCGAATGGCACGAGGATTTTGGACGTCGCGAATTGGACGCCATCGACGAGACGTACAGAAACGATTTGAAAGAGTGGACAGAAATGGATGCGAAATTAATAGCTGATAATGAGCAGAGAAATGGAGTGGATGAGGAGGAAGAAGGTTTGTCATCCGAAATTACTTTTTTACATCATCCCATCAACAGCACTCTCCGACTCATTGTCAACCCACCAAAGTGAGGAAGACATTTCCCGGCATTTCCCTCCCATTGGGGCTATTGGCTCAATGAATAGCGAAGTGTTTGAAGAGAGCGACGTTTATTTGGAAGAGAAAAGGACCACCGACTTTTCCAAGAAGAGAAAGGTGATGGTGCATTTATCTAAATATAACCAATTGGCACTTTTCCTCCTTTAGGCATTTTCTAAGGAATTCGCCAACAATTTGCTCAGAATCAAAAAGGACGTCGACCGTTGCGATCGAACCACCAAATTTTACTCATGCCACGACAATTTGGACATTTTGCATCGCATCATTTGCACGTACATTTTCCGTCGACTGAAGTTGGACTTGGAGGACGGTTACGTGCAGGGAATGTGCGATTTGGTGGCCCCCCTTTTGGTGGTATTTCGGCACGAGGCTCTGACGTTGGCTTGTTTTGAGCGATTGATGCTGCGACTGCGACGGAACTTCCCACAGAGCTCCCAAAACAATGGCGGAATGGAGGAAAATTTGAATAATTTTGTGAGTATTTTCGCCGTTCATATTTTTCATTTTGTTTTAATTTTTATCCTTTCAGCGTTCTCTGGTCGAAGTGATGGACCCCGAGCTGTACTGTCAGCTAATGCGCAACATCGACTATTCCTTCGTCGTTTTCTATCGGTGGCTTTTGCTCGACTTCAAAAGAGGCATCAGAAAAAATGAATTATTCCCAAAACAATGGCTAATTTCCTTTCAGAATTGGTTTATAAAGAAGTGTTCCAACTTTGGGAAGTGATTTGGGCTGCGGAAATGAGCTGTTCTCGTCATTTCGAACTGTTTTTTGGGCTGGCGCTGCTCAGCCAATACAGGCAAATGGGAAAATAAAGGCAAAACAATTGCCGACCAAATAAATAATTATTTAGAGATGTTCTGATCGAAAATGAGATGGATTTCACCGATGTGATCAAATTTTTCAATGAAATGGCGGAGAAACACAACGCCGACGATTTGTTGAACATTGCCCGCCAAAAGCTGCAGACATTCCAAGAAGTAATGCTGAATCTCAACGGCACCAATTGAATCCCAATTCAGAATAGTTTAATTGTCTGAAATTCATTCCGAATTTTACTTATTTCTGTAAGCTCTCAACTTTTCATTTCTAAGCGTTTATCGAAAGTCCCAGTTTTCTTTGCTTCTTCCCCGTGAGCTTAATTTCAATGTTATTTTAATGTGATTGGTCTCTACCTTCCTACTCATATCAAATCTTAATCATTAATGATCATTTTTTGTAAATATTAGTCACTATTTTATAAGTTGTTAAATAAATCCCAGTCTAAAGGCAGAAAACAAACGTCTTTTTAAAAGCATTAAGATATTTTATTCAGATATTTACACGACATGAAAAAAGGTGTAGAGCTAAATCAATTAAGGTAGTTTTCAATGAGATAGAAATCATGGTAATAGTGCCGATGGTAGCCCCCCTTTTTCGAAAAACAAAATTTTTGAAATTTTTTCGAGAGAAAAGATTATATTTTTTATTTTTGGTTTTAAAATGGATTACATATAGGGAAACAAAACTAAAAGTCAACAAATCCTCTAAAAAAATCACTTAAACCTTTTTAGACCAAAAATGAGAAATTCTAAAATATGAATTTTCGATTTTTTGCTCGAATCCGGGTTCGGGGTTCGACATAGGTCGAGATTACTGTCAGATTCGGATTCTCCGACCCTTAAAACCCCTAATATAATCTCTCGAAAAAATTTCAAAATTTTGTTTTTCGAAAAAGGGGGGCTACCATCGGTACTATTACCGAATTCATAATAGGGAACAGCTAATTACGATTCAAAGGGTTCTCCGTCGAATTCACACTTTTTTGAGGGCTTTTACTATCACGACTTCCGTTGTTCATTTTAACATATCTAGGTCGAGGTTTGTTTGCAAAAAGCATATCCCTGGAATAAAAAAAGCCGCGGTTGACCCAATGTCCGTAGATGGCGAAGGAAGCGCCTGTAACAATAGATAAATCCTTTTAAAAATTATGAAAAGCATTATTTACTTTCGGCTTCGTGCCGTATTTCCCTGGACCGGTAGGGCCGCGTTCTAAGCGCAGCTGAAAATGGAAGAAATGAATGTTCTGCAATTTCAATTGGCCGGATTTTATGATAACCTCTATCGAATTTGAGTTTGAACTGCTTGAAGTTCCGAAGCCGCACCATAAAACAGACAGAAAATTGTGCAACACGGAAAAGGCGACGGATTTGTTCAGGGGAGCGTTTGAATGGTGTGGGTTCCACCATTCGAGCGGGGGAAGGGGGAACGCCGACCCAAGCGGCCATCCAAACATGGGACAAACAGTCGCAACTCGAAATTCTGACTGACGGATTCACCATGAGCAGACGCCGAATCTGACGAAAGACCACTCAATTAGTTGAAATTAAATCAATGCTAATTGTAAAGCAGGTGGGTGAATCATCAGCCATGATTAGGGGACTTTCACTGTCTGGAAATACAGGCACTTTCGTAAATTTTGAGATTCCAAAAACAAGATATTCTCACAATTAGTGAGTGGATTGTGAGAATTATTGTTGGTGAGAGGAGTACTTCCCAAAACCGACCAAATCCTTCGCCTCCTCCGAAATGTTTTCCCAGTGTTCCTTGTCAAATTCGTAACGTCCCTCCTGCACCAGTCGCATCATTCGCAACTGTTGTCTGTGGTAGAAAGGGGCGT
>CP049710.1:7688496-7754018 GCA_004148225.2 Heterodera glycines
GGTACGTCGTCAACATCACCATCCTCTTCTACCAACTTGGTCCGTTCCCATGTCCATCTTTCTCATTTACTTTCTTTAGGAATGTGTGCCGTTGCCATTCTTTTCATTGCTGACAATATGGTGCACATGCTTGGCTCCTGGCTTGGCAATTCCACCACTCTTATGGCCACCATTGCCATTGTTTTCATTATCTTTACGAACATGTAAATCCGTTTTCGTACTTGCGTTTGAAATTGCTTCATTTTCTGTCTTAAAAGGTTCACCGAAATGCGCGTGATCAGTGTTTTTGCCGCCGTTTCTTCCGTTTTCTTTTTGCTTGGTGCCGGAGTGATTATGCAATTTACGCTGACTCAGCCCAGCAAATGGGACGAATTGCCGGCCTACACAAATTTCACCGATACGGCATGCCAATGTGCCATTTCTCCGATATTAAATCCTATATTTTCAGGTGATTTTCATTGGAATGTCAATGTACGCGTTCGAAGGACAGACAATGATTTTGCCTATTGAAAACAAATTGGCAACCCCTGAAGATTTTCTTGACAATTTTGGTGTTCTTCCAACGACGATGTGCCTTTGCACGGTGAAAACAAAAACAATTTTGCGCAAATAATGTTCCCTATCTTTCCCATCAGTTTTTTATGATAGCGATTGGATTCTTTGGGTACAACGGTTTCGGGACGAATGTCAGAGAGACGATCACTGTAAATGTGCCGCACACGGGGTTAGTATGCCGAAAGATAAATTTAAATGAAAAATGGTTGAAGATAATCGAATGAATGCAAATTCCAAACCTATTTATTAATGGGTTTTTGTAATTATGCTAGTAACTCTTGCTGATTCAGTCTCTATTCCGCCGTCAATGGCTTTCTGTGCATTCAGTCCATGCTTGGCCATTCCATTGCGATGTACGTCGTGTTCGACATGTTCTACAAGGGATTCCGCAGAAAGTTCACTGCTCGTTTTCCGAATGTCCCTTCCCTTGTGCGTTTTCCTTTGTTAACAGTTTCATTTTATCCAATTGTTCAGGTTGTCGACAAAGGGTTTCGCGTCGGTTGGGTTTTTCTCACTTATCTGATGGCCATTCTCATCCCCCGTTTGGCTGTGATGATTCCCTTGGTTGGTCGATTTTTTAAAATCATTTTTGCATTTGCTTTTAGGTCGGTGTCACTTCGGGTACTTTGTGCGCTTTAGTTTATCCACCATTTTTTCAAATTGTCACTTTTTGGAGCGATTGGAAAGTAATTATTTAATATATTATTATTATTATTTTATTTTTTGCTCTATTCCAATTTACGAGTTCAATCAGTGACCATCCTTAATTTATTGGCCACAACTTTTTATTTCTTCCTTGGTCAATGTCTATATTTTTGGTATCCAACGAAAGTTTAAGTCTCTGGAATTGATTAGCAAATGCTGACATTAAGAAACTGAGTATGGTCACTGATTGAATGCGTAAACATTGATTGACTCCTTGTGAATGTATGGAGCCAAAAATTGGTTTTTCGGGTGAAGCCCCGATTCCCCAGTATTGCCAATATTACTGCTAATTATGTTAAATGTCTCTAATTCAGTTGAATATGAGTCCCGTTCGACGTGCCTTTCTCATTGGACGTAATTGTTTCGTCATCGTTCTCGGCTTCTTTGCAATTGGTGCCGGCGTTGCAGCAAATGTTCTCCAAATTCTTAACCCGCCGCCTTCTTAGCCTGTGGCTTTTTACTCCTTACAATTAGTCGTCTTTCATCTTATTTACTGTAAAATTCCCCTTCCCCTCCCCCCGGGCATTTCAGTCCCTTTCCTTCGCTTCTTTCCCAGCTATTTTTTCACTGTCATTTCCATTTTTGTGACCTATGCATTTCCTTCCAGTTTTCATATCTTTTCAGTGTTCTATTCTTTGTTATATTTACATAAGAATTAAAGTATTTATTGTTCGTTTTTAAGTGCAATTAGCTCTGAATAAATAATTTTTAATTACTTCTACATTCTAATAAAATTTGACGTTTAAATTGAACACATTAAAATACTCATTTTTATTTGTGAGTTTTGCAAATTTTAGAGAAAAAAAATTAAGTTTTAAAAATATCAAATGCCAAAGAAAAAACCTGCGAGGCTGTTGAATTTTGAAGAGGAGGAAGATGAGGAAATGAAGCCCGAATTGGACCATGAGCTATTCGGAAAATTGACGGAAGAATTGGACGAGGCCATCGAAAAGTCTATGGAAAGGACGTACAGCGACACATTGAACACATTCAATGAAATTCTGAGAAATCCAAGCAAATGTTAGTTGAGAGATCCCTTTTTGCCATCTTCGGGTAACATATGATCCGACCATTTTTTGGACTGAATTTAAAATTGATTTAAAACCGATGGGAAGGAGAATCACTGCCTATTTTCAGATAATTAAATTGAATTGAATTAAGGAAACCCTTTTAACCTGCACGAATTAAGTTTAAGCATCTGAACATCGCATCCCGACTTTGTTCCTTTGCGGCCATTGTTTGGATTGGAATTGGCTTTTTAATCGCCTTCGGAAATGCCACAAGAATTTGACAATCAAAAACAAAGAATTTGCCGAAGTGTCAGAGGAATTGACGACGGACAGCAAAAACGAAAGTGGCGACCATTTAAAGGCAAAGGGAAAATGGGAGGGAATTTAAAACGAAAGATTTTCAGAAAGGCGGGAAAAAAGTGATTTTGTTTTTCCAAGACAATTCCTTTTCCAAGAGAGAAGTGTTTGAGCGAATACTTTCACTGTTCGGAAAAAAGTGAGTTTAAATATTTTTATTGGGATTTGGAATATCTCACAAAATGCTGGAGGTTTATTTCCGGAAGATTCCATGAGAATGCTACCGATGATAGTACTCTTTTTTGAAAAAAAGTTCAATTTATCGAGATAATCTTTTTTCAGTGTGTTCGTCCTTCTCCTCGTCCACACTCCCATTTCATTTTCATTCATCGATGAACGCATTCCTCGCCTATTTTTCGTCCAAATGTCCATAATTAACTCAATGCCTTTGCCGCCTGTTGACCATTTTTTGCACGCACTTTTCATCAAAAATTGGGCCTTTTTGCCTCGGGCGAATGTCCAATTCCACGGCAAAACTGTGCAATTTATCCAACAAATGTTCCGACTCGAGCACAGAACACTTGCAAGTGTCAGAAAGGCGTTGGTTTTCGCACTGTTTGATTATGTGAGGGAAAACGGCGGAGAAAAGCGGCCGAAAGCGGTGGGTGGACAAAGTTTTAATATAAAATATGCTTTAAAAAATAATTTTCAATAATTTATTTCTTTAGGAAGAGCATAAAGAATTTACAAATGTTACGAAAACTTATTTCGCTTCTCTTCGTGCATTTGTTCTTTTGACGGACCTAAATTATGAAGAGTTCGCCCTTAAATTACATTTCCAAATTCAAAACAGCCAAGAAAAGTTTGCTGAATATTACACGTAAGGCATTGTTTTTGTGCCCTTTTCAATGGCTTTCTCAGAAACCTAAAATCAAAATGTGACAATTGGACCATCGACAAATGGCAAAATAAAATGGAGAGAATTGGCGAAAAAATTGTGGATAAAAGTAGCAAAGAAAAATGCAGAGAATTCGCTGTCAAATTGGACGAACAACGGAATCGGAGCCAAAACGAACAGTCGGAAAACATCGAACCGCCCAAACAAAGTTTGTTCACAAAGAGACGAATTGGTATTAAAACGGGACAAATTTTAATACGGATTGTAAGAGTTGGAAACAGATTTAACGATGACTTTTTCAGCGTCCTTTCATCGCACCTCGTTTAAACGATCGGTAAAAACTTCCAAAATATTTGCTGATCAGCGAATCCTCCGAAATCGCCTCATCAGCCCACTCGACGCCCAATTCCGTGCTGAACTGTTCCAATTTCTCGACTCGCTTTTCCTGCCCAATTTGTTGCCCTTTCCCAATAAATTCGTTGCTGGCCCAGGCGACTTGGCCCTTTTGGACCCTTCTCTGTCCGTCGAATTCGACCGTTGTTTTTCTGATTGTGAACAATCCGATGAGATTAAACAATTGGACATTGTCAATGTCTATCAGTTGCTCGTCTCCCATGATTCCCTTTATTACACTTTTCCTCTTTCGACTCTCCAAGAAGCCTTTTGTCTATTGGCTAAACCAATTGAGGGTTTGGAGAAAGAAGCACGCTTTTTGTCTGCAATTGCTCAGGCAATTAGAGTTTTTAATCTGCCCAACAAATGCCATTTTCAGTTGGAACACATCGGAGTTGTCAAATCGCTGCCCAATGATTTTGTCCGCCTTATTTATTTGATTCGTGCTATACTTAAATGAGAGGAAATTTCCGAATAATAAATTTCATGAATTATTTTGTTTAAAAATACCTATTCATTTCATATAACAATTGCTTATTTAGTATAATATTTGTTTTTCAACTATTTTATTGCTTTAATTGGACATTTCTCAATTTTTGTTTTCGTTTTTTTTGGTGAAAATGTCCTCAAACAGTGCCACTACCACGACGAGCACGGACAATGGGATTTCCCTCGTTGAGGCCGACGAACGCGGCGCCGAAGGGGGCGAAGGCGACGATCAGCTGACCATCAACTCGTTGAGTTCGTCGTTGAGCAGCAGCACGGCGACGACGGACACGGAGGGCGAAAGTGAGTGGAGAGATTGGGGAATGAGCAGGGAGGTGTTAATCGATGTTTTTTGTTACATAAGTTTTCGGGGTCGGATAAATCCTTTTTATTATTAAATGTTAAATTTACGATTTGTGCTTGCAGTGATACAAGACATACAATTCGAGGGGTTTTTGGTCCGAAAATGATTATTTTTTCATTCCCTATTTAATAAGTGCATTTCATTTGTTCCCAAAGGCGGGGCGGGCGACGGAGGACGAAAAAGGAAAAAGAGACGGGGCGACGGGTCGTTTAGCCGCGGGAGCAGTGCGAAGGAAATCGAACAGTTTGACGAGGACGAAGCGGCGGAGGACGCCCTTTTGGACGACGAAGCGCCGCCCTACGCGGCGAAAACGCGCGACCGCGCCATTGGCCGACTGATCGTCTTCAGCTGCATTCTGTTCACCGTGCCTCTGACTCTGATGTACATCACATATCGCTTTTTCTTCATCGGTAACATTTACAATTAGCAATTTTAAAGCGTTGGATTTCATTCTTTTGAATTTGGCCAATAAATCACTTAAACGACGAGTGTTTATTTCCTCTCCAATTTTGTGCGTTTTTTCAGGGCATTACCATTTGGCACACGACCGTGCCGTTCTCTACGCGGGGATTGTCGCCGCTGCGACTGTTTATTTGCTTTTGGCACTGTTCGCTTGGATTGCCTATCGGTAGCAAATAACACAAAAGTGTTTTATGTTATTTGTTTTATTTGCGTATTTAATTGTAAAACAAAAGATCAAGGGACGAGACTGAATTTGCCAAGGAAGTGGCGATTTCTGTTGCTGAAGGAGAAGGGGACAAAAAGACGGACTGAAGAGAGAGAGAAGCGGAAAAGCGGCACAATTCAATCAAAGGTAAAGCATTGGTGGGAAGGGGAAAGGCTTTTTCACGATGCCATACCCAAAAAAATTTGGAGACATTTTTCCCCTTTTTTTGCCTTCAATTTTCACTGTACGCTTTTTATCTGTTCAAAATTCTTTTCGGCAGTCGCCAACAGTTCGAAGGTGAGGGAGGACAGAGCCATCCGACAGCCAATCCAACGGACGCTTCTCCTCCGCCCCCGCCCAATCACTTCACCCATTTATTCTCATTACAGCAATTTGTGTGTGTCTTCCTTTTTTCCAAATTTCCTATAGAAATTAACGTCTTCACAGATCAGATAATCCCTGTTTTTTGTTGCACTTTCATTTTATGGCATAAATTCTGTCGTTTTTTAATTTGATTTTCGCTGTTATTCGTTTTAACGAGATTTTATTTCATTTTTGTTCCCATTATGCTAATATCTTTTGAACTTTCGTTTAATGATGGAAGAAATCATTCCAAATCTGAGAGATCCGTTGGTGAAAAATCGGATGAAAAGTCTGTTTGCTTACAGTTTTCTGATTTTGTCTGTCCCTCTCGGCTCAATGTTTCTGTTGAAAAATTGCGTCTTCGAATGTGGGTGTTTTCGGGACCCAAAAATGCCAAATTAATTGTGCAACTTTCAGCCATTTTCGGTTGGCATTCGCGCGACTCAATGCTTTATTCGGCAATTGTTGCCGTTGTGATGGTTCACCTGGTGCTGTTCGTTTGGATACGGACGACTTGGGAAGACGGGAAACCGTCCGAAAAGATTGACTGACTGATCAGTGATCACTTGGGGGAGGGAGGAAATTTCCAATGTAAATAAACAAAATGTAAATGAACAGCAATAAAAATCTAAAATTAATTTCCATTTTTACTTATGCGTATTCCATTCACCTTTATTTAAAAAAGTGTTCCACATATTTTTAACTAATTGTCAAGTTATTCCGTAAACATTTTTTTAATACGACGTTTTGTCCGCCGATGACTGACAAAACGGCGACTGCCGCTGGCCTCGTTGGTCAGTGAATAGTAATTATCTATGAATTCCTTAAAAATAACTAAATTTCTGTCGCATTTCAGCGCCAAAAGCGGCGAGTCGGCGTTTGGACGAAACGACCGCTGAAAAGGAGGACGAATTCGGGGCGCGCGACTTTCGTGCCGAAGTGCAGCTGAAGAAGGACCACTCGGCACGGCCTCTTTGGGTGGCTCCCGACGGACACATTTTTCTCGAGTCGTTTTCGCCCGTTTACAAACACGCGGCCGACTTTCTCATCGCAATTGCCGAAGTCAGAAAAGGGACAAATAAAAGATATTTGGAAACAGGCTAAAAGAATTTAAATGTTGTCCAACTTAAGCCAATTTGCCGTCCTGAACACATCCACGAGTACCAACTGACCGCCTATTCGCTGTACGCGGCCGTGTCCATCGGACTGCAAACGGGCGACATAATCGAATATTTGGACAGACTGTGCAAACACTCATTGCCCAACGGGATCAAGCAGTTCATTGAGGTAACTAACTGCTGACCGGAACAATTCACGTGATTAAAGCGAACGTAATCATTTATTCCGCTTTTTTGGTCGCTTTTTCTTTCACTGCAATTAATTGTTCCGCAGATTTGCACGCTTAGCTACGGAAAAGTGAAGTTGGTGCTGAAGAAGAACGCGTACTTTGTGGAGTCGCGGCATTCGGACATTGTGCAACGGTTGCTAAAGGACAAAGTGATCCAGGAATGTTTGGCGACGGAAGAGGGCGCCCGAAAAGCGTTGGGAACGGCGGAGGTCCGAACAAATGCAAATGAATGACAATCCCCCATTTAATACTTATGCCATTTTAAGAAGGGTTTGAGTGGTGAAAAAACACAAATTGTCGAATTTGGGACGCAAACGGCGGCGAAGAAAAGCGCAACGACCGCAAATCAAACAGAAAAGGCGGGCGACGGAATGGCATCGGGGGAAGGGAAAGAAGTGCCGGAGGACATCGACAAATTTTACGAAAAATTAACTGGGGAAGGGGAGGAGGAGGAGGACAGCGAAGCAATGCGCAACTTGGAAGTGCTGACATTTGAAAGTGAGGGGACGGCGAATGGCACGGCACACCAATTTACTTTTTTTTGGGAATTGTACAAATTAATTGGCGAAAAAAATATAAAATTTGTTTGGTTTTTAGTCCGTCAAGAATGCATTGAAATTGTGCAGAAGCGCTGCATCGAGTTGGAATATCCGCTGCTCGCCGAGTACGACTTCCGCAACGACACGTACAATCCCAACCTGAACATCGACTTAAAGCCGACCACGACACTAAGGCAAAACAAAAAGAAAAATAAATAAAACAAACAATTAATGCCCTTTCAGACCGTACCAGGAGAAAAGTCTGCGCAAAATGTTCGGCAACAGTCGTGCCCGTTCGGGCGTCATCGTTTTGCCGTGCGGTGCCGGCAAAACTTTGGTTGGTGTGACGGCCGCCACGACAATAAACAAACGTTGTTTGGTGCTGGCGACCAGCAATGTGTCGGTGGAGCAGTGGCGGGCGCAATTCAAAGTCCGTCCTCATTTTCCTGCTTCTTAAAAATTATCCGGACTTTGTTCTTTCAGCTTTGGTCGACCATCCACGACTCACAAATCATTCGCTTCACTCGCGACGCGCGTGACCAAGTGCCCTCGGGGGCGGATGCCGCAAAACCGACGGTTTGTGTCAGCAGTTACTCCATGGTGGCGTACACCGGCAAACGCACGTACATGGCGGAGGAGGCGATGCGATACATTGAGAGTTTGGAGTGGGGCCTGTTGCTGCTGGACGGTGAGACATTTGCACTGGGAAAACGGGTGGGACTAATTTAAAGCCAAGCGATGGCACAAATCAATGGGCGTATTATAAGGGGTGCCGAAGTTCAAATGGCACGGATTCCGTTGGATTATCACAAAATTGGCTTTTACTCTTTCAAAACAGTCTAATTTTGCCATTTTGTCTCAATTATTATTGGCTTGCCTTTCCCTTTTCAGAAGTGCATACAATCCCCGCCAAAATGTTCCGTCGCGTTTTGACCATTGTGCGTGCCCATTGTAAGCTCGGCCTAACCGCCACTTTGGTGCGCGAGGACGACAAAATCACCGATCTGAACTTTTTGATCGGGCCGAAGATTTACGAGGCCAATTGGATGGAATTGCAAAAGGCCGGGCACATCGCCAAAGTGCAATGTGCGGAGGTACAAAAAAACATTTGTTGCTTGGCAATGAGTTTATCTGATGGTTTTAGGTTTGGTGTCCGATGACGGCGGAATTCTTCGACTATTATTTGAAGTCGAGCATTAACCGGAAACTGTTGTTGGCCGTGATGAACCCGAACAAATACCGAGTCTGCCAATATCTCATCCGATTCCACGAACGGCGCAACGACAAAGTCGGCATTTGTTTTTCCCAATTTTCGTTTTCCACTGCCCCGTTTTCAGATTATCGTCTTCTCGGACAACGTTTTCGCCCTGAAAAGGTTCGCCATCCAAATGAGTAAGCCCTATTTGTTCGGCGCAACTTCCCAAGCGGAACGGATGAAAATTCTGCAGAATTTCCAATACAATCCGAAAGTGAACACCATCTTCGTCTCAAAAGTGTGGCCCTTTTCAATTTGCGTTTCTCATTTATGCTTTTGCGTCTGTCTTTAGGTGGCCGACACTTCGTTCGATTTGCCCGAGGCGAATGTTCTCATTCAAATCAGTGCCCACGGCGGATCCCGGAGACAAGAAGCCCAAAGGTTGGGCCGAATTCTGAGGGCCAAAAAGCACACCAAAGACGCGTTCAACGCCTACTTTTATTCACTGGTCTCACAAGACACGGTGGAGATGAACTATTCGAGGAAAAGACAACGCTTTTTGGTCAACCAGGGATACGCTTATAAGGTGGGGAGAGAGGGGGGGGGATAAATTACAAATGTTACGAAAACTTATTTCGCTTCTCTTCGTGCATTTGTTCTTTTGACGGACCTAAATTATGAAGAGTTCGCCCTTAAATTACATTTCCAAATTCAAAACAGCCAAGAAAAGTTTGCTGAATATTACACGTAAGGCATTGTTTTTGTGCCCTTTTCAATGGCTTTCTCAGAAACCTAAAATCAAAATGTGACAATTGGACCATCGACAAATGGCAAAATAAAATGGAGAGAATTGGCGAAAAAATTGTGGATAAAAGTAGCAAAGAAAAATGCAGAGGCTTGGAATTTGCATTGGATTATGAGCAAAGGGAAATGACCAACGGAAAGTTTAATGGAGGGAATGGGTAAACGAATCATCAAAGCCGCCGATTTAGTCAGCTTCTTTAATTTGTAAGGTGGTCAACGAATTCCCGGACATGGCCAAGGAAATGCTGGACTTTGGCAGCAAAGACGAGCAGTTGAAGCTGTTGAGCCAAGTGCTGCAGGCGTCCGACGCGGACACAATGGAGGAGGAAGTGAAGGAGGAAATGCTGGACGGAAGCGGACAGACGAGGGCAAGCCGGGGGATAATGCGAATGGCACTGACAATGAAATGGCACTTTTAGGCCGTGCGGAAAGAGGCGGACATGGCGGCTTTCTCAGGGGCAAATGCCGTCTCTTACACAGTGATGCAAAAGGGCGGGGCAAAGAGAAACAACGAGGAGAGACACCCTTTGTTCAAACGATTTCGCAAATGACAAATGTCATCGTGTAAATTATGGACTTTCTTAAGAAAGGTGTTCTGTTTTTGAACAAAACTCCGCCGGTCGAAACTCCGCCAATAAAAAATTAGAAAAAAAATTTCAAACTTGGAAATTTTCAAGAAAAAAATCTTTGAAAATTCGAAAAATTTTCCAGCGATTTTTTAAAATTTAATGATGAATTACTGTTTTTTACTAAGATTTCAAAAAAAAATCGCTGGAAAATTTTTCTAACATTTTTCTCTTGAAATATTTTAAGTTTGAAAATTTTTGCCTCGGCTGAGTTTTGGGGTGGTGCACCGTCGAACCCCACCGTTTCTTTTTTACACACAAAAGAGGCAAATTTGGAAAAAAATATAAGGTATCGAAATTTTCTGATAGGAGGTCCATAAGTATGCGAGTACAAAGGACATCTCAATTTACCCATGTACAAATGACCTACAAAAATCCTCTAAAACTTATTGGTCACGTGAAAATTCATATTAACAACTTTTCTATTTTTTGATTTTGTGGCATTGACCCTGTTCACCAGTAGAAAGCTGAGGAATCGGGTTTTTCTCTGTTTTTTGATTATGGGCCCGGCCAACCGTAATTTTAACAATTTAAAATAACACGATGAAAAAACAAACAGCATTTTATCTGGCAATATTTAAAAAAGTGAATAATAACAACAACAATCAATAACATTTTCTTCCCCTCCCTCAACACTTTTTCTCATTTCTCCGCTCTTTCGTTTTTGCTCCGTTTTCCTCCGTTTCTGCTGGGATGACAAAGTCCTGCTTGAACACGAATTCCCTCGCGTATTCTTCCCCCGGGCAGCTGTCTCCGCAAGTGTACACCAAAAGCGTGGCCCAATCGACGCTTTGTCCCACCGAGTCCAATTCCATCAGTGCCACCAAATTAGGCATCAATTGCATTTCGAATTGTCGCGGTTCGCCGCATCGTTCGCACGCGGGCACAACGGACGGTGGACCGGGCGAATGGTCCGTGGCGAGCAAAGGGACACCCGCGCGGCGGTAGCGGAGGATTTGCTCGGGGCGAAGGGCGAGCGCCGCGCTGAAGCGGGCGAAGGCGCCGTCGCGGCGACTCTCTTCCAATCCGTCCACGTCGCGGGCACTCACTCCGTTCGCTTCCGCCATTTTCTTAACAATTCCGAATTTCATTTTCGTTTCGTCCCATGGCTTTGGCACCTCAAATTCGGCCATTTTCCGTCTGTTCTCCTCCTCCTCCCCCTCTTCTTCACTTTCGCTTTCCTCCTCCGATTCTTCGTCCCCTTCGTTCTCTTCTCCGTCCCCACTTTTTTCCTCCTCCTCCGCCTCCAATTCGATGCCAAACTCTTTGAGGGTGAAGCCGTGCCTTTGGCGCAGTTCGGCTTTTTCGACACTTTTCATTGATTGGAATGCAAAATCTAAGGGTGCATTCATTGCCTTTTCAATGCCATCAATTAGTGCTTAATTGCCACTAATTACCGTCCCCCTCGTCGCCGTCTTTCGCCGTCGCCCCATTTTCTGTCGACTTCTGTTCGCATTTGCCTTTATGTGCCGTATTCCAATCCTTAAACAAATAAACAATTCATGGTTTTTCCCACATTTCCCACAATTATTTGGTGCTCTCTGCCGCAATACCACCGCCGGGCACAGCGCGCGCATCGGCTGGCGGCGCGACAACCGCAGACCACGCAAAGGCGCGCGAAAAGGGAGGGGTCGAAGAAAGGGTCGGACACTTCGCCGACAACGGACGGACAAAGGGCCGACTCAGCGGAGAAAAAAGCATTTTCACGGGACAATTGGCAACGAAAGGCGGCGAAATTTGGGGTGGCATTTATCTGATGGAAAGAGAAATGGCATTTATAAATTAATTGGGAGAAAATAAATGAAAGAGTCCCAACTTTTGAACAATTCCCTTTCCGACAGACGAAAATGAAAATGGTGCGATGGAATGCGTGGGAGGGTTCGTCGGGACAATAAACTTGCAGCAGAAATGCCATCGGAGAGCCGCAAACCCAAAAAGGAAAGGGGGAGGTTAGATATATTTTGGGCAAATAATTCACTTGGCATGCCAATTCTGCACTTTGCGGAATGGTGGCGGGGTTAAGCCACGCGGGGTGACCGCCGCATTTGCCCAGGGGGAGGAAATGGCGTTCCAAAGAGAAAAGTTGGGACGCATCGACCGGACGGGGAAGGCCCAAATGGACAACGGAAGACGGAGAAACAGCGGACATTCGAAAAGGGAAAAGACAGCGAATTAAAATAAATTTACAAAAAATAATTAACAAAAGAAATCAAATGAAATCAGCAGAAAAGTGCCAACAATTTGTTAATTTGTTGCTTTTTATTTTCGTAAAAAATAAATGTACAAAAAGCAAAAAAAAACAATGGAACGAACACACACATTAATTAATTGATCAATTAGGAGGGCACTCTTTTGGCGCTTCTCTCTTTGCCGCGTTCGGTGGTGCCTTTCCCTCACTTTTTGATCACTTGGACAACGTCTTCGTCGTTCAGCAAATGGGTTTTGCCCACACTTTGCGGATTGTGTTTTACGCTGCTTCCCCAGACGAGGGCACTTAAGCGAACAATTCCTTCCGATTTTTCACAAAATCAAAAAAAAAGTTTTACCATTTGAAGTCCTTTGACAGACTTTTGTGAATTTTCATACCTTAATTAGCAAATTCATTTAATAATATGTATTTAAATAAATTAAACGTTACATAAATCGTCGAGAAAGTTTTTTTCTGCGTTTAAAATGATCGGTGCGTTATAATCCGGCAATTGGCCCTTTGGCTTTGTATAACTTAAATTATTAACTGATAAATCAAAAAGTCAGAAGGGGGTCCCTCGCTCACACTCTGATCAGATTCAAATAGGCCCAAATCTTTTCCAACAAATCGTCAAAGTTCCATTTGTGATGTGCCGAGATTGGCACACAATGCGGCACAGTGTAAAGAATGTCCAACTCTTCGACGCTAATTTGGTCGATTTTGTTCAGCACGTAAATGCAGGGAATGTAAATTCTGTGAGCAAATCCATCCATTAAAAATGCACAATGACGAATCTCTTCTTTTACCGATTCCCCTCAATCACATCGATCAAATCCTCCGTGGTCGCGTCGTATTTCAGCGTAATGTCCGCGTTGTGAATGCGATATTCGCTGAGAATGGTTTTCACAGTGTCCGTGTCCAACTCCGATTGGGGCACCTTCGAATTGGAAATGCCAATAAATTGACGGCTGTGTGTGTCCGCCCCCCCCACCAAAGTGGTCAAATTCAGTCCGCCTTTGTCTTTCCGTTTGAACGAAATGTTTGGCGGCGTTTTGTTCAATCGAATGCCAAATCCCTCCAATTCGTACTCCAAAAGTTCCTTGTGCTTTAACGGCTTTGTAACGTCGAGAACCATAAGAATCAGTGAACATGTCCTTGCAACTGAACATTAAGACAACGAATGAATGCGAAATTTCCTTTTGCCAAGGCCAACCGACCGGCGATCACTTGACGACCTCTCCCTTTGCCGTCCTTGGCACCCTCAATGATCCCTGGCAAATCCAGCAGCTGAATTTTGGCACCTTTGTACCGTATGAGTCCCGGAACAGTGGTGAGAGTGGTGAACTCATAGTCCGCAACTTCGGAATTGACACCGGAAATATTGGACAAAAGGGTCGATTTGCCAACGGAGGGAAAACCTAAAGAAGCAAATAAATGGCAGAGGATTAATGTTGGCATAATTGCAACAATTTATGGTATAATGGGGAAACCAAACAATAGCCTTGAGAGAAGCATTTTTGGTGGTTAAGGCCAATGAAACAAAAGGAGAAAATCAATTAAAAGGAATTTGGAATGAGTGGCGGACGCATTGGACGGACTGTCCATTAGCAGCTTTGTTTTGCCAGGGAATGCATATTCAGCTGGCAAATGAGCCGAGGAACTAAAAAAGCAATTGTGCTCCTGCCGTGAATATGCGCTATCAAATAACGCAGGTCCATCGACCGCCCCTTTTCCTTTTCCATTACCGCCTCCCATTAGCCCCATTTTCTGCTCATTCAATGCCGCACTCTCTTCAACGATACGTGAGAGATGGCAAATCATTCGCTTCACTCGCGACGCGCGTGACCAAGTGCCCTCGGGGCGGATGCCGCAAAACCGACGGTTTGTGTCAGCAGTTACTCCATGGTGGCGTACACCGGCAAACGCACGTACATGGCGGAGGAGGCGATGCGATACATTGAGAGTTTGGAGTGGGGCCTGTTGCTGCACGGTGAGACATTTGCACTGGGAAAACGGGTGGGACTAATTTAAAGCCAAGCGATGGCACAAATCAATGGGCGTATTATAAGGGGTGCCGAAGTTCAAATGGCACGGATTCCGTTGGATTATCACAAAATTGGCTTTTACTCTTTCAAAACAGTCTAATTTTGCCATTTTGTCTCAATTATTATTGGCTTGCCTTTCCCTTTTCAGAAGTGCAGTGTCCTTTTCCGCCAACCAAAGGCTTTTCCCTCATTTTAATTCTAACAACCACACGTCAATATTTAGAAAATAAAAAATGCGACGGATGTGAGAAGAAAGAAAGCGCCTCAATTTGTCACGACAGAAAAATGGGCATTTCAACGGAAAAAAAGAATTTTGGCGAAGCAGCAGCAAAATGTGATAGCAACAACGACAAAAAGAGCTTTACTACAACAAAATTTGCTTCTAACTCCCTTTTAATTAATTGTTTTATTTTAATTTTCGTCGTTTCTTTGCCCGGAAAACTTTGGACTGCAAATTTACCCATCAAAAAAGCAGCGATGGCAATTCGGAATGATCTTTTGTGCAATTTGGAAAGTGAATATGAATGCATTTGCAACCGATCGAAAGGAAATTTGGACAACAGCGAATATTTACCATGTCATAAATTTATACAGGTAAAAGTGGCCAAATGCAGCAAAATTCCGATTAAAAAAGTTTTTGACAAATTAGGGCAAACAGCTTGAAGTTGTGAGCATTGTAATGCGTGGCATAAATCTGAATTCAATGCTCCACACAAACGAAACGTATGAGCAATATTTACGACGACGAATTGCGAGAATTCTGAGTCAGTATTGTGATAATATGCCGACAGAATGTGCCGGAACATTGGCCGATGACCTTCGGTTATCATCGAATTTGATCGAAATAAACAATAGGACGACTGCGGTCATTTACGACGAGCCGGTGTTTTCAAGAGAAAGCATTGCCATTCTCAGAGTGACTTTCCCTCCCGGAAAAGCGCGGACGGAAATCGCTTTTGTTGTTGTCAAAAGGATGAACACTTTTCAACTAAACACCGCAACAACATTCAATCCAACAAAAGTGAAATATATTCTGTCGGCACAAATTGCGCCCCTTTCACGAGTTCTCGGAGGGATCAGAATTGAACAATTTGGCATTGAAGTGATCGAGAAACCGAATGAATTGGTGGACAATACCAAGTAAAAGCCACCATTTCTCTCTCACTCACTTGTCACTTGCTTAAATTCAGATTACTGATCATGATTGGCGTGATTGGCATTTCGATGGTCTTTTGTTGTACAATTGCGGCAATCAGACAGATTTGGTAATGCCGAAGGCTGCGTCAATTTTTATAATTCGATTTTTTTCAGTTTACTTCGAAAGGACCGTAGAAGAATGAAACGTCAAAATCAGTCATCGTCCGCAGCAGCAGAAGAGGAAAAAAAGGGCACTCGCAATTATGGAACATGCACTGAGAAATTTTTTACCAATTACGATTTGTCGAATGGCCACGTAAAATCGAAGTCATTGTGCAGCAGAGATTCAATGAACAGCTCGAAGAAGACAAAACGAGGAAAGAAAATGTCAAAATGTTCCAGCGAAGCACCACCGGGGCCGGTTTTAGCCGACCGAACGTTAACGGAAGAGCCGTCGCCACGTCCCTACCAAAACATTTTCATCTGCGATCACTCGCAATTGCCAAAAGAAGGAATCGACGACGAATTTGAGATAGAGATACAGCGTTTGAAACGACAGAATTTGCAACATCGTTCGCCGCGCTCGCCTTTTTCGTCAGACGACGACGGAACCGCGGGCGGATTGGCAGGCTTCCAATTCCCCGAACGGTCGCCAACAGAAAAAAGCGTCGACAAACGCCTTTCAATCAGTGACAATATCCCATCTGTGGTTCTCAATGACGAACAGAATGAAGGAATACGCATCCCATGGGGACAACGACAGAACGAAAGAAATCAGTCGCCAGCGAAAGGAAGCGAATTTCTAAGCGCAATTAGTGGAGACCATCCCTTTGAAAGGCCACTCTCGCGAAGGGGAAGTGTGAACGAAATGGAGCAGGAGGAAGGGGAAGAGGGCACGAACAATGAGGAGGGAAGGGAGGACACGCCGGACCCATTGGGAGACGAACACCAACAACAGCAGCAACAACAACAAGCAGGGGACAGGGGGAAGGAGAAGCCATTGCTCATTGTGTTGAGGAGGAACAACAGAGAGAGGGCAATTCCAAGCGAAAGCGGAACGGACGAGGCGGAGGGAGAGGAGGAGGAGGAAGAGACGGACGAGGAAGACGCACTTTACCAACCATTGAAGGAAGAGAAGGAATGGCCAAGCAAAGGACGAATGTCAAACGGAAAAGGCGAGGACAGAGGGGGACAGAGGAGCAGCTCAGAGGGAGACGGGACGACGGAGAAAGCCATGTTGGACAGACACCACTACGAAAGACTGTTGGAATCACCGGCGGGGGGAAGGCACGACTCGTCAAAAATCAGGAACAACGCAACGCCAAAAATAATTTTGAATGACTGACAAACGGCGGATGGATCAGCTCACTCATTGTTTAAACAATTCAACTGCTGTTTTGTATATTGTAATTGACCAATTGTTTTTGTGATAAATTAGTTTTTTTTTGATAAAAATAAACTCACCGACAAATCCAATGCGTGCGTCGCCTGTCTTCGCCACGTCGAACCCTTCGCCGCCGCCGCCTCCCCCGCCACCTAAACGGAGGAATAAAAATTAAACAATTTACTGGGAATTGAATTTTAAACCTTTGGGGCTGATTAATTCTCGTCGTAATTTGGCTAATCGTGCTTTCAGTAAGCCAAGGTGACCCTTAAAACAAATTCGCATGAGAATCAGTATTTTGTCAGTAAATATTAATATTCTTTAATTTTGTCCAGTTAATCCAAGTAATATTAGATTGTAATATTAGGTCTTATCATAAAAAATGATCGTTTTTTGTTTTTTCTTTTTAAAAGTTGCTAATGGAAACAAAATTATGTAATATCTGATGATAAGCTTTAAAATGAGACATTAAATTTGTTCTTAAATCGTTTAAAAAATATGAATTTAAATAGAGTTTGGTCAAAAAAATTAGCATACTTTTTACATCAAAAAAGCAAAATTTTTGGTCGTTGTAGATGACATGTAACTTGGTCAATTTATCAAATTCTTAGTGCTTAACAAGATAAAATTTAAATTTAAAAACCTTGAAAAGAAAACTAAAACTTTTTAGTTTGGCCAAAATTTGGAGTTTGTTAGCATCAACTCCTATTAATGGTAATTAATTGAGACGAAATAAAGTTCATTTGATTCGTTTTTTTGTGTAAAAAGCGATCATTTTTTTTTATATGAACAAGACTTAATTTTGTAAAATTCTATGCCTACCATCGTCGCCTTATTCCTTTGCGTCCTCGCCATCTGAAATTCACATAATAACAAAAAGAAGCATCTTGATTAATTACCTCATTTTCGATCTCTTGTATTTTTTCGAGTATTGACATTTTGAAGGGCAAATGGCAATTTAATTAAACTTATTCTAGGATAAATTAAAAGAAAATGCAGTATTTTATATCCCTTACTATATATTAAGTGAGGCGAAGCTCCACCCACTTTTGCCCTTTTGAATTTGCGCCTAAAGTGGTGTTTTGTTTTCATAGAGAAAATAAACATAAAATGAAAAATATAATTGGCGACTAATAGAGAAAGGCTGGGTAGAGGAGAGAGTGCAGTGTATGTTTCTCTGTCGGCGCGATGGGAGGGGTAGAGTGGGTAACGCGTGCGGTTTTCACGCAGGATTGAATGCGTGCGTTTTTGTGTGTGTGATGCGTGTATAGGAAAAGATAAAGGAAAAAAGCGAGAATACAATTAAAAAGAGAGCAAAAGATAAAGAGCAATCGAGAAGGCCGCAAACCCTAAAAGGAAAGGGGGAGGTTAGATATATTTTGGGCAAATAATTCACTTGGCATGCCAATTCTGCACTTTGCGGAATGGTGGCGGGGTTAAGCCACGCGGGGTGACCGCCGCATTTGCCCAGGGGGAGGAAATGGCGTTCCAAAGAGAAAAGTTGGGACGCATCGACCGGACGGGGAAAGAGAGCGAAGGGAACGGAAGAAAGAGAAACAGCGGACATTCGAAAAGGGAAAAGACAGCGAATTAAAATAAGTTTACAAAAAATAATTAACAAAAGAAATCAAATGAAATCAGCAGAAGAGTGCCAACAATTTGTTAATTTGTTGCTTTTTATTTTCGTAAAAAATAAATGTACAAAAAGCAAAAAAAAACAATGGAACGAACACACACATTAATTAATTGATCAATTAGGAGGGCACTCTTTTGGCGCTTCTCTCTTTGCCGCGTTCGGTGGTGCCTTTCCCTCACTTTTTGATCACTTGGACAACGTCTTCGTCGTTCAGCAAATGGGTTTTGCCCACACTTTGCGGATTGTGTTTTACGCTGCTTCCCCAGACGAGGGCACTTAAGCGAACAATTCCTTCCGATTTTTCACAAAATCAAAAAAAAAGTTTTACCATTTGAAGTCCTTTGACAGACTTTTGTGAATTTTCATACCTTAATTAGCAAATTCATTTAATAATATGTATTTAAATAAATTAAACGTTACATAAATCGTCGAGAAAGTTTTTTTCTGCGTTTAAAATGATCGGTGCGTTATAATCCGGCAATTGGCCCTTTGGCTTTGTATACTTAAATTATTAACTGATAAATCAAAAAGTCAGAAGGGGGTCCTCGCTCACACTCTGATCAGATTCAAATAGGCCCAAATCTTTTCCAACAAATCGTCAAAGTTCCTAAGAAGCAAAGGGTTAATTTTTTTTGAAGCAATATATGTACGTACATACATATAATGCAAATTGGCAAAATTTAAAAAGAAATGAATTCCTTAGTTTGTCTGCATCTAAAAAACTGATCAAAAAGCGAAAACAGTTATCTAAATTAATCACACTTTCCTTTTCATAGATGATTCCTTCGGTTTGTAATGGTGAAAGTAGCAGTTCCGACGACGAATATTACAACAATTTTTCCAAATACAAAGCGAAGGCAGCATTGGCATTACGAAGAAATGATTGCAAAAATGGCAAAGAGATTACTAAAAATGGGAAAAGCACAACGAAGAAAGTCTCTTCAGAACCATCGGATGTTGAGGGTTTGGAGAATGAAACGATTTTCTTTTTGAACAATAAAAAATACTACTTTAGTTTTCACATCTTGTCCATTATCTGAACAATTAATTTCGCGGGCTGAAGTCGATCCTGAGATTTGTTTGGTTCAAATTGCGGACACTTCCGTAAACTCTGTTGTTGATCGTAAGTTGCAACGCTTTTTATACGTTTTATATTTAAATAAATAGGGCAATTATTAGGAAGGAGTGTTCATGGGTCCGAAAATATAAGTCCAATTCAGGCGCAGACTGATTCTGAACATAGATTTAGTGACTGAGACTTACTCAACGACGGAATGCGCCTCACCTTTGCGAACCAATCCAACGTTTTTGACCAATGTTTGCAGAATAAACATTTCATCCAAAGGACAACAAAAGATTTTCTTCTGTGATTTGGTTGGTTATTATTTGACTTTTGTAGATGGCAATTCCGGAAAATAAACTCGTGAAAATTTGTTCATAGAGTTGATCACGAATTGAAAACTCATGAATAACAAGTTTGCAAGATTTGTTATGAAATTTTTTCTTGCAAAAGGTCCCCTTTGGTTTTCGGGGGTTCCGCAAATGTAACCAAATCGAGGATTGTTATCTGCAAAAGTACAATTATTGCAACAATTAGATATACTGGGTTTTTCTTAGAATGAGCCTTTGCTCAATGTAATCAATGAATTCGCTGAAAGGACGAATGTCGACCCGAAACGCGTGAATTTGTACACAAAACAATACAAACGCTGTGATCCGAAGGACACGCCGAGGACATTGGGACTATCGGAAAAATGCGATGAAATTGAATTGGACGCATTTGAGGACCTCGAAGAGAATGAAGGGAAAAGGCTCGCACTTAAATACCAAACGAAGGGACAGAGGCCGACCATAGTACGCGTTTTGCCGGTAAATTTAAAGAGAAGTTCAGCGAGGGAGAGGTATTTTAAAGCAAAAATTAATTCTAAGGATGCAACATTCGCTTCACTGAAGGAGCTATTTTGCACTGACCATGCGTTGGATCCTGCCAAGACGCGCTTCCTTTTGGGTTCAATTGGTAAATCGGAACAAAATCCAAAACTTATTAAATATAGAAGGATTAATTATCCAATAAAATTTTAAAGTTAGAATTCAAGATCATTTTTTCAGAAATGATCGCTGATGATGAAACGCCTAATTCGCTTGGGTTGGAGGACGGAGATTGTATTGATGTGATCCATTTTGAATAATGACACTCCTCGCCTTTACATTTGTTTTATTTACGACATAAATTTACCAACAAATAAAAGCCTTGGTTTTGTTAGCCATTGAAAGTGTTTTGCCTTAATTTTCATGTGCTATTTATTCCTTTGATTAATCCGTCCTTTTTCTATCTTTTCAGCCCGTTTGTTGGAGATGTCCAATGTGCGCGTTCCGTCCCTCCCCTTCAGTTTTTACCCTGAAAAGTGCACCCATTGTCTTATTGGACTGTACATCCACCGGTGCTTGTCATTCTCTCATTCAACTTCAAATAACCGCCACAATGATGTTGCTGCCCACAAAAATCATTACCAAACTTTGGGAGTGTCTCGTGATGCGAGCGCAAAGGATATCAAAACGGCATTTTTTGAGCTGACCAAAGTGTGGGCGAACCCTTAAAATGTCAGCTTAAAAACTTGTTATTTTGTCGTACAGAAACACCATCCTGACATGAACCCTACGGATAAAACGAAAGCAGCCGAGGCGTTTCAAAATGTAAGAATTATACGATTACATTTTTAATCAAATGATAGTGCTTTGTCAGGAAAGCGTTTTTGTTTAGAAATTTAATTCTATTATATGTTTTAAAATCGTCTTTCCTTAGATAACTGATGCATACGAAGTGCTTGGTTCCGAAGAGAAGAGACAAATTTACGATACGCTCACTGCTCCGAAACCGCAAGCCCATTTCGGCAGAACGCCAAATTTCAGACGGACTCGTTCCAACCATATAAACATGGGACCTGCAGGAGGGCATAAAGATTGGACCGATTTGGACATCGATTTCAGAGATTTCGAGCACTTCCAACGAGAAAACCGGTAAAATTGTTGGCTCAAGCATTGAATTTTGTTTCATTTTAGGAGACGGCAGACGTTCAAAGACTGGGCCCGGGCGAATACAAAATCCGAATTTTACTGGTCATCTCACCAATCTTCGAAATCATATAAAAGCCCGCTAGCGTTGGAAAGAGAGAACTTGGAGAAGAAAATGCACGACGAAGTCATGGAGAGACGAAGGCGAAGCGCGACAATTCCCATGTTTGACGAACTGCAAAGAGACAAGCAGAAAAGGGAACAGGAAGAGAGGAAGAAGAGAATGAAGAATTACATCATCTTTCTGCCGATCGCACTTGTCATATTATTATTTATTGCAGATCGTCGTTGAAATAGCGAAAGAAAATATTCTTAGGGTAAGCCCAGCGAAGAAATTTTTTTAGATTTTCTTTTTAATTTTTGTACGGTTTGTCATTTCCTGAGGTAATATGTTATAGGAAAATTTAGTCAAATTACAAAATTCTATCCCAAATCATTCGCTTTCCTTTACTCATCAAACAATCAGTTAAAACAATGGACATAACTTTGTCTGCTCGGAAATTGCTGTCCGGGAATCTGTCCCAGCCGTCCTTCCATCTCTTCAAATGTCCTCATCATCGTCCGGGAGTTCAGCGCTTGCTGCCTCGGCCACTTCTTGCTCGTATTTGGCAGCCAAAGCGGGATCCATTTGTACTTCAGGCGGAGCGAGTGCCGGCATCGCCACGAATTCGAGGTTGGGGTCGCCGATCAGCTTTCGTGCCAGATAAAGGAAGGGCTTCTCGAAATTGTAGTTGCTCTTTGCGGAAATGTCGTAATACTACAAAGATGGTACTGCTTTATGAATTTATATAGACAAAAAACGAACCTGGAGATTTTTCTTGCGGTGAAAAGTGATGCTTTTCGCCTTGACTTTCCTATCTTTGACATCCACCTAAAAGGAGGCGAGATTTATTGATGGTTAAGTAAAGTAGACCCGTTGAACTTCTCACTTTGTTCCCCACCAGCACAATTGGGATGTTCTCACAAACTCGGACCAAATCGCGGTGCCAATTCGGCACATTTTTGTATGTGACTCTGGCGGTCACGTCGAACATGACAATAGCACATTGGCCTAAGAATATATGATGTTTGAGTAAAAAAAAGTGATTCCTAATTCATTAACCTTGGATGTAATACCCATCACGAAGTCCACCAAACTTCTCCTGGCCGGCTGTGTCCCAAACGTTGAATCGGATTTGACCTCGCGAAGTGTGAAAAGTGAGGGGATGGACCTCAACACCAAGCGTAGCTAAACGACAAAATTAAAGAATCGCGGTTATTATTTTGACACACCGATATATTTCTTCTCGAATTCTCCAGTCAAATGGCGTTTCACAAAAGTGGTCTTTCCGGTACCACCGTCACCAACCAACACAAGCTTGAAAGTTGGGATATTGTCTTGTTCTTGGTTCATTTATGCAAAAATATGAGCAAAATTCAATTATAAAATTTTCAAAAGTGCTAAATAGTAAAAAAAAATTTGAGCAATGCTAAGTAAATTGAAAAAATGAAAGTAAAAAGTACAGAAGAAAATGATAAGCTTAATGTAAGACAAACATTAATTTTGAAAATGGACAATTACTAGGGTACGTAGGTAGGTATATTGTTTTGAAATAAAAAAAGAAAAAAGTGTTTTAGACATATTTTTTACATTTGCTAGATAACTAATCATTTTAAATTTACCGCTCTTGGCATTATATTAAATTTAAAATGAAAAAATTAAGACTTTTTTGTCGGAACGGGCCAGTTGCGTCTGAGCCAAGTTTAGAGCATCATAACTTTTTTCGTTGTTGATCAAATCCAAGAAAGTTGGTATCATTCGAAAGCTCTTAACAAGCTCTATCGACTTCCTAAAAATCACAAAGTATACCGACATGTAAAAAAGTTATAAATTAAAATATGCAAAAATTCTGACTTTTTGGTAATATTCATGTTGCAACTTTTTTATAAGTTGTTCAATCGCTTAAAATGCCTTACCAAAAGCTTCTAAACATGTAGAGCTTTCGAATGATGCCAAATTTATAAAATTTTACCAACAATGAAAAAAGTTGGCGCTACTGTAAAAGTGGTCCCTTTTGAAAATTTTTTTCACTTTTTTTTCATATATTTTTATTATTATTTTTTATTACAATTATCCATCCTTCCTTTGACTTCGTTTTATCAGAGCCATATAGTCCCAACAATTTTGGCACAACAATTTGTTTTGGATAAGTCCGTCGTGTGCCAAAAATTGTAAAATCTCTTCAGAGTTTTTGGAAAAAAGCCATCTCAAATTTATATCGTCCAATGTTGGAAAAGCGATGAGCGGCAGATTGTTGGAATCATTAATGGAATATCTTGAAACTTTAACCATTTGCTAAAATTGCATGAAAAAAATCATTTATAAAAAAATATATGAAAAAAAGTGAAAAAAATTTTCAAAAGGGGACCACTTTTACAGTAGCGCCAAAAAGTTGGCGATGATGTTTTATGCTTGGCTCAGACGCAACTGACCCCTACCGTTTTTTTGTAGAGTTACATTTTATACTGAAGCTTGATTGACAGGAGACCCGAACCATTGCCTTACAAAAAACACAAATATTTCCTTATAAACGATATTTTTAAAAAATATATTTTGTAGCTAAATTTACACTAATTCTAAAGAAATGGGAAAGAAATCGCGAGAATTGGTGGTCGAGGTTTGCACTATTATTTTGTCAAATTAGGCCATTATCCTTAATGGAAAAAGTAAAATATCATAAATAAATAGGATGAACAACCGAATGGTGGAGATTATGTGCTTAAACCATCCAACGAGGAGCCCAAAGCACTCAGTGAGGATTGGCCCCTTCTTTTAAAGGTAAAAAGTCTAGGCACTTTTTTTTATAAATTTAAATGGTGCTTTCAAGAATTTTGACAAACTAAACATACGGACTAGCCATTACACTCCTCTCGTGGAGGGCTGTTCTCCGTTGAAGCGCGACATCAAGGAGTATGTTTCGGCTGGATATTTCAATTTGGACAAGCCTTCCAATCCGTCGAGTCATGAAGTGGTTGCGTGGGTTAAGCGAATTTTGCGTGTCAAAAAGACTGGACATAGCGGCACGTTGGACCCAAAAGTAATACAATTTTGTTTATGAATGGAAAAAATGTTTATTATCCATAGTAAACCCCTATTTGCAATTTATTTTTTTTCTATGATAGGTTTCCGGTGTTCTCGTTGTGTGCATCGACCGCACCACTCGTCTGGCAAAGTCTCAACAAAATGCTGGCAAAGAATACGTCGCCATTTTCAAACTGCACAACCCAGTTGAATCTGTGAAGACCATACGCCAGGCATTGGATAAGGTGTCTGAATTACATAAAAAGTCTAATGTTTTCAAATATTTTTGACTTTAGCTGACTGGTGCGCTGTTCCAACGCCCGCCGCTCATTTCCGCCGTAAAGCGTCAGCTGCGCATTCGTACGGTGTACGAATGCAAACTCATCGAGTACAGTCCATCCCAGCAAATGGGCGTTTATTGGATGAGCTGCGAGGCGGGCACTTATGTGCGTACTCACATTGTCCATCTCGGTCTGATGCTGGGAGTCGGGGCGCAAATGCAAGAATTGCGACGTGTACGGTCGGGAGTGACTGGGGAAAATGACCACATCGTCACATTGCACGACATTATGGACGCACAGTATTTGTACGACCAGCACAAAGACGAAAGTTATTTGCGGAGAATAATTCGTCCGTTGGAGGCACTTTTGGTTCAGCACAAACGCATCGTGGTGAAGGACAGTTCGGTGAGTTTGATTGCAATCGAAAGAATTCAACGATTGTTTAAGGTAAATGCTATTTGCTATGGTGCCAAAATATTGATACCCGGCATACTTCGTTATGAGAATGGAATTGAGATAAACGAAGAGATTGTGATTGTGACCACCAAAGGGGAAGCTGTTTGCATCGGTGGGCTAATTACTCAAATGGTTGTGCTACTGACCAAATGAATGTTTAGCGATTGCCCTGATGACCACTTCGACGATAGCGATCACTGATCACGGAGTGGTGGCAAAGATTAAACGTGTCATTATGGAACGCGACACTTATGCGGTGAGTTAAACCGGTTGAGACGGGAGTATTTCTAATTTGTGATTGCCCATGATTTCGGTTTGGTGGTGGTACTGAGAAAATTCCCCCTTTTTGCTTCGTGTGCGAAAAAAATTTAGCGCTCTATAATAAACAAAATTTTTGGGAATGAAGGAGAGGGACCGTTTGTGCGTTAGGCGTTGGAAGAGGGTGCAAACAGAAAAAGCTAAATTTCAACAAAAATTAAACATTTAACTTTTAAGCGCAAATGGGGACTCGGCCCGGTGGCGTCAAAGAAAAAGGCGATGATCAAAGATGGTTTGCTGGACAAACATGTCATAGAGTTGATCACGAATTGAAAACTCATGAATAACAAGTTTGCAAGATTTGTTATGAAATTTTTTCTTGCAAAAGGTCCCTTTGGTTTTCGGGGGTTCCGCAAATGATTGCCACTTTTCAGCAAATTTTAAAATTCATAAGAACACCAATTGGTATCCTTTGGCCTTCGCTTTTCCATGAAAGAGAGCTATAAAAATGATGAATGGTATTAATAGACACTCGGATTCCTATGCAAAAACTTTTGTTATAGGCCATTCATCCAATCTCCATACTTAAAAGGGGGAATTAATTTGAGGGTTCTCGCCAAAAAACCTTTTTAAGAAAGAGGAAGTGCAGCCGATGGACACAGAGAATTGGGGAGGAAATGGGACGAAAATTACAAAGACGCCGAGCAAAATGCCAACCCAGCCACAGAGGACACGCAACAAAAGTTCATCAAACGAAACGAGTGACAGCGAAGTGCAAACGACCGCGGCGAGGCCATCGACAGCGACGCCGAGGAAAGCGGAACTGAAAAGACGCACCACGGAAGACACAAGCGACAGCGAAGCAGAAACGCCGGCAAAAAGCAAAGTGTTGGCGAGGGCAACTCCGAAGAAGCAGCAGAAAGAGGCGGAAACGGCCAAAAAGCCGGCACCGAAGCCGACGGAGGGCACTTCCTCGGAGGACTCAAGCGGATGAACGTGGGGCGAGAAACAAGAACCGTACAATTGTTAATGATATCATTTTTGTTGATCGTTGATTATTTTCAGAATTCCACTCATTTTGAAAGTTTATTCATAAATTTGCTAAATATAAAATTGTTAGTGTTAATTGAGACTCATTTTCCAAAAACTGGGACAATATGACACCTAATTCGTTTATGTGTGTGAGCAATTTGTGCATTCTATTCCTTCATCCCTTCGGCGGGTCATTCCTTTTATATGGCCATCCATTTTCATATTCCATAAGCATTGGCCATGTTGGCATCCGCCAATTGGTCCTGAATTGTTTTTTAATTTTTCCGTATAAATGCCATTCACCTCAAGCAATCGGATCCTCCTCTCGTGCTGTCGTAAGACCACTTTGATTTTGGCCAATTCGTCTTCAACGCTTCCACTGACCTACAAAATTGAAATTTAAATGAGTCATTATTCACTAATAATGATTTATTAGCTAATCACCGCGGCAGTGGATGAATTGCTCGGCCTCCGCGATGCGTTCGGTGTCGTTGCGGCGGTGCTTTGTCCGTCCGCTTCTCCGGCCCCGCTTCTGTTCTGTTCCCTTCGAATTCTGTCCAATTCCGCGGCGGCGCGGCGTTGACCTGCCGTTTGAGAGCCGCCCGTTTCGTCCCTGGCCTCCCTCGACCGCAATTGGACCTGCTTTGTGAGAATGCCATGCACTGTGCCCACTTCCCCATTCCCGGCCCATTCACTTGCTGTCTCGGGGCCGGCGTTTGCTGTTCCGGCGGCGATGGCTCTCTTCGTTGGCTTCGTACGATGCCCATTTCCTCGTCGTGGCGTACCGGCGCGGCTCGCTGCTGCTGAGGGGGCGCCGGCCTTTGCATCGGCGGTTCGGGCGGATGTTCTTGTTGGCTTAATGGAGTCTCGCTTTCTTTAAATTGGCAACTTTTCATTTGCTCACGGTGGCATTTGTGCCAAAATGTTTGCCTTTTTTGCCACTTGCACTTTTGGCCCCGCCTTTGCTGCCTCGGGGTTCACCGGAATTAAATTCGGCGGTGCGTTTTTGCCGCCAACGAATTCTTCTGCTGTCAAAGCGGGTATTAAGCTGCGCGTGTCCGGGTAAAGGTCGGCCTTGGCAAAACCATTTGTTATTGAATTGCATTTTCAGTCCAAAATTCATTTACTTGCCACAGATCGGATTTCCGAGGCACAAAGAATTGAAGGATGTCAACGACTCCTTTTGTGGTCACTTTGTAAATGCTAAATGCATTTTTCCGTTCGTTTTTCGTCCCTTTGTCTCCCACCGATTGATTTCGTTTTCCAACGAATTCATTCCCCGTTTCGGCATAAAGGCAAATCCCCGCTGGGGTTCCGAGGTTGTGTGCGTGTTAATGTAGTGGACGTACGGCGGGTCTTCGTTGATTTCGTAGTAACGGATGGCACAGTCGCCTTTGCCCATCAAATAGCACAAGCCCGAGTCCTCATCGTACAGCGGGAACAGCACGCCATTGGACGTGTCCAATCTGAGAGCATTGGACATGACAGGCACATTATTATGGGTACTGTACCACGAATTTGTCACTCACTCGTCTTGCATTATCGGCTGGGACAAATTGTCCGGGTGACGAAGAGCATACAATCGCTCGGATCGCTTGGTGAATCCGGTGCTGAACACGCGCCCGTCCTTGGTGAAAATTGCTCTTTGCGGTTTGACACCTGCGCAATTTGCCGACATTAATTAGCCAATCATTAAATTTCCAATCATTGCACTCATTTGTCTTCAGCAGTTCTCCCACTTTCTCACCTTCATGGCCCATTCCGGAGCTGAGCACGGCACCTGAACAAATCAATAATCACTTTTTCATATCGTCGGCTGTCATTAGCTGCTCAAATGCCCACTGACCCGTGTGAGAGTCCATTATTCGGATCATTTTGTCCTTGCAGGTGGTCACAAACCTACAAAACTATGCGAATAACATCGATTAAACAAACATTTTTGTTCGTTGTCATTTACTTGCTCCCGTCGTAATTGAACGAAACGCTCCAAATTTGGTCGGGATGGCCGGCAACTTCGAGCAGTGCTTCGCCTGTTCCCACGTTCCACAACAACAATTTGTTCTCCCCTCCGGCAGTTATTAAAATGCTTCAAAATTGTTGATAAAAATATTCATTTGTTGTGCCAAATGCTTTTTCTCGACTTGCTCGCAGTCGGATGCCATGCCAAAGTGTTGACGCGCTTCTGATGGCCGTTCAGCTCCACGACGGGCTCATGGATTGTGCGGAGAAGGCCCTTCTCGGGGATCAGCCACACCTGGGCAAAACGGGGAAAAAGCGGATGAAAAGCGGCGAATCGACGAGGCGGGGGAACTTTGGCAGTGGTATCTTCAGAGCAGGAGGCGATCACGTGGTCATTGAATGGGGACCAATGCACTTCCAAACAAGGGGCCTTATGAGCGTCCACAAATGGTATTTCCTTAAGAGGGAAAATGTAATTAAGTGCCATCATTGGATAAGCTTAATGTAAGACAAACATTAATTTTGAAAATGGACAATTACTAGGGTACGTAGGTAGGTATATTGTTTTGAAATAAAAAAAGAAAAAAGTGTTTTAGACATATTTTTTACATTTGCTAGATAACTAATCATTTTAAATTTACCGCTCTTGGCATTATATTAAATTTAAAATGAAAAAATTAGACTTTTTTGTCGGAACGGGCCAGTTGCGTCTGAGCCAAGTTTAGAGCATCATAACTTTTTTCGTTGTTGACCAAATCCAAGAAAGTTGGTATCATTCGAAAGCTCTTAACAAGCTCTATCGACTTCCTAAAAATCACAAAGTATACCGACATGTAAAAAAGTTATAAATTAAAATATGCAAAAATTCTGACTTTTTGGTAATATTCATGTTGCAACTTTTTTTATAAGTTGTTCAATCGCTTAAAATGCCTTACCAAAAGCTTCTAAACATGTAGAGCTTTCGAATGATGCCAAACTTATAAAATTTTACCAACAATGAAAAAAGTCGGCGCTACTGTAAAAGTGGTCCCTTTTGAAAATTTTTTTCACTTTTTTTTCATATATTTTTATTATTATTTTTTATTACAATTATCCATCCTTCCTTTGACTTCGTTTTATCAGAGCCATATAGTCCCAACAATTTTGGCACAACAATTTGTTTTGGATAAGTCCGTCGTGTGCCAAAAATTGTAAAATCTCTTCAGAGTTTTTGGAAAAAAGCCATCTCAAATTTATATCGTCCAATGTTGGAAAAGCGATGAGCGGCAGATTGTTGGAATCATTAATGGAATATCTTGAAACTTTAACCATTTGCTAAAATTGCATGAAAAAAATCATTTATAAAAAAATATATGAAAAAAAGTGAAAAAAATTTTCAAAAGGGGACCACCTTTTACAGTAGCGCCAAAAAGTTGGCGATGATGTTTTATGCTTGGCTCAGACGCAACTGACCCCTACCGTTTTTTTGTAGAGTTACATTTTATACTGAAGCTTGATTGACAGGAGACCCGAACCTGGAAAGAGCAAAAGGGGGGCAAAAGGGAGGGAAAGGGGGGGGCGATCGACGGAAACATCGCACGACGAACGGACGGACGAGCGGAGGAGGGCCCGCACAGGTCAAACAACCGCTGCCGAAGAATTATAAGAGTTTTCAAAATCAAATTGTCGAGATGACCAACCGAATGAGAAAGAAGACAAATAAAACAAACAAAATTGGAATGGTAGTGAAAAGCATTAATTAATCTAATCATTGAACTCATTAATTACCTTTGAGTTTCTTTAATTAAATATTTAAGTTTTACTAAGCGATGTAAGTGAAACAGCAGAGTTCTCTTCTTGTTAAATTTAGTTCCCCTTTTTTACAGGTATACGGTAATTGGCAAATGGTATCATTGAGAAGCTAAAACTTATATTATTAGGAACATAGCCATTCTTGAGCTGACTTTTTTTTGTTGTGTAAAAAAGCATTTAGGTTTTGGTTTGATTAGAAGAAAAAATATTAGTCCTAAATTGCGTCCGAATACAAATGGTCAGCTGCATGAGAGTTAGAGGCGATTGCTTCTTTGCTAAAAATTTAAATTGACAAAATGCCAAAATAATATCTAAGCCTAAGCCTATTTTGGGTTATTTTTTTTCTATGATAGGTTTCCGGTGTTCTTTTGTTTCTAGAGTGATTGAATTCAACGGTAAAGTTTTATTTATTCGCTAGAAATTTCGATGACTCCAATCATGAAAACTAGGGTTGAGCGGTACCGGTACCGGTACCGGTACTGGCCGGTAATTACCGGTTTTTTTGGTACCGGTACCGGTACCGGTTTTTCAAAAATGAAATTACCGTTACCGGTTTGTCTAGTACCGGTACCGCCGGTAAAAATTTGCACTGGTAAGAATGGGGGTCTGGTCGAGAAAAGAGTAGGAAATTGGTGAAGAAGGAGAAATTTTTGAGAAAAAATTAAATTTTATTTCATTTAGTCATGGGATTACACACATGCACATGTGGTGTAGTGGTTAAACTTTCTACCTTTCATAATTTTTCGCCTGGGTTCAATTCCCCACTTGGATAGAATATTCCTCACATTTTCTTTACCATTATTTTAATTAAAATTTTAATTTAAAAAAATATTCCAACTTTTTTCTTTCATGTTAAGCATCCTAAAAACCCAAAACTTAATCAATTGGTCATTTTTTTTTACAAATTCTGTTAACAAATCGCATTAAAAATTACAAAATTTTTTCCCGGCGGCGCCTATCGGCACCGCCGGCCCTCCTTGTCCCCCAAAAGTCTTGGAAAAAACGTGCCGCGTAAAAAGCGGTGTTGAAAGCAAAAAAGGTCATTGATTTACATTAATTTACATGGCCGGAAACCCCTTCGCAAAATTGGAAAATTGGCTGCTGATCCCTTGTTTTGCAATAATCTGAATTTTGAGGTCTATATCTGAATTTTAGTGTTCTATGTACTGAATTTGAAAAAAAAAACTTGGTCAACCTAATATACATATACTTCTGAACAATTCTAATGCTAAAAAACAGGTACTCGCGCGAAAACTGAATAAAAATTTTGTATTTGGAAAATTTTGTCCAAAAATTTTTATGTTCTAAAATTACCGGTTTTTACCAGTACCGGTACCGGTACCGGTTGAAAAAGTTGGTACCGGTACCGGTACCGGTTTTTTCAGTACCGGTCAGTACCGGTACCGGTTTTTTTGCAATTACCGATTACCGCTCAACTCTAATGAAAACGAAACTTAATCTGGACAAAAAACAAAAACGATCGATAAACAAAACGATTTTTTAAATGAACACATAGATATAGATTAATTTCCAAAATAGGCTTACAGTATTTAACGACTAATCATTATTAGTCTTAAAATTACAGAATTTTTAAGGACCATTCAACAAATTTAATTTTCAACAATGGAAGGCGTTGTTCTAGAAGAGACTATGGAAGAGAATGTAATGGATACAGAATGTAAGATATAAAATGAATTTTTATATAAAATTACCAGTTTTTAGTGGACGACCTCAAAAAAGGAGCAGCGGTAAAAAGGGGCCGTGGTTTTGAGGGGTCGCAGAAAAGTGCTGTCCAAGTCTATGAAACTTTGGACGAGGAGGGCTCCGTCGGAGGACCACAGCGTTCTGTTGAAGTAAAATCTGTTTAAAATGTCATTTACCAACAGGAATAAATTAAGGGATGGATAGTTTTTGTTACGAATGTCCACGAAGAAGCACAGGAAGACGAGGGTTGGTTGTCCGATTTGTCATTTTATTTTCTTAAAATGGATTTCAGTGAAAGATCTGTTCAAAGAATTCGGGAATGTGATGAACATGCATTTGAATTTGGACCGTCGGACCGGCTATTTCAAGGGCTATACCATTGTGCAGTACGAAAGCCAAGAGGAAGCGGCAGAGGCCATTGCCGGGCTGAACGGCTACGACTTTTTGGGACAGGAATTGCGAGTGGATTGGTGTTTTGTGAAGGGCGGGCGCGAGAGAAAGCGATGAATCGGATGAGAAGAAGACCCAATCACTCATTATTTGTTCATCCATTGATCATTTGTTTGGATTTCCTGCATTATTTCGAACCTCCTCTTTTTGCTTTCTTTTGTCCAATTTGTTTTTGCTGCAAAATGGAATATTTCACTAAAATTTTGTCATTAGTCTTAATTACAGAATTAAGAAATTGAGTTGTTTTCTTGCGATGGTTTACGGGACGCCATTTGAAAAGTTAGAGGATGAAGAAAGTAAGGAAAGTCGGTTTAAGCACATAATTTTTATCAATAACTTACAGGGAATGCAATTTCAAAGCGGCCTAAGGGAATTCAAGAAGAAATTGTGACGGACGAGCGCGGGAAAAGGCGATTCCATGGCGCTTTTACTGGCGGATTTTCGGCCGGTTATTTCAATACGGCTGGGTCAAAGCATGGTGAGTATTGGCTGTATTATACTGTATATGATATACTTGTTTACCGTTTGAGATTTTAATCAATTTTGAATTCAGGTTGGGTCCCTCAAACATTCAAATCATCACGCGAAGACCGTGCCGACAAAGTTCAAAACACAGCCGAAGATTTTATGGACGAAGAGGTACTGAATTGCTATATAATTGGGAACAAGAAAGGATGTACGAATCGGTCAAAACTTTCTTGTTGCTTCGATGAAGTCCGAATTTTAGGACCTTGGAGAGTTTGGGATCGCAGCACGAAAACTGCGGCCAAAGATGGACTTCATCGACTCGCTCATGGCCACCCCCGGCGAAAAGTGTCTTTTGGCCTGGGAACGTTCGTCCACCACTTTCTCCTCTTCAGAATCAGGCGCCGTGGCTTACAGCGGAAGTTTGGTGGAAAAATTGTCAGAAATGCTTCGTCCGGTAAGGTAGGAATTTCGCGATCTTAAATACGTTTTATTTGACCAAAAAGTTATTGCATTAGCTTTGATTTAGTGATTCGATTGGTGTTCGTCTTCTCAAGAAAATGGGCTGGCGTCCCGGCAAAGGAATTGGCATGAAAATGAGCCGTCGTCAGTTGGAACGGCAAAAAGGTCCTCTTTTTGTTATAATGTTGCCATTTCTTTTTAATTTTTGACGTTCAGTGATCGATTCGCGCGAGGCTGGTCGCCATGGTCAATTCGATGAGGAAGCCGTTCTCGAGGTCGAAGAGCAATTACGATCGCATTTCCCCATCGAATTTTCACCGGACGATGTGTCAATGGTCGAACTGAGTGCGAAAGAAAATGTGCATGGTCTCGGCTACAAACCGCTGGCAGAAGGTGCCGTTCTGTCACAAAAGTACGGAGTGATGGAATCGGCACTGAAAATAACCAAAAAGAGCAAAGGCATTCGTGGACAGGTAAATTAGTGAAGGAAACATCAAATCCAATTTAAGAAATGTGACAGAAGCGAATTTGCATTTAAGGCTTTTGGTGTTGGAGCCTTTGAAGAGGACGACGAGGACATTTACACCAATTTCGACTTGTCTCAGTACGATTTCGAAGTCGGCGCCTCAACTTCGACGGCACAACACGAAGTGCCAAAATGTAATCCCTTGAAAAATGGGCTCTATTCCAGTTTACGCGTCCAATCAATGTTTACGCGTCCAATGAGTGACCACCCTCACTTTTTTAGATCATAACTTTTTTCTTACTTGGTCAATCCAAGTTTTCTTGGTATCAATCGAAACATTGGACGCGTAAACATTGATTGGACGCGTAAACTGGAATAGAGCCGAAAACCAATTTTACTTTTCAGTTGATTCGTCTTTCGTCCCTTCCTCCACAAAAGGAACTTTCGCCCACCAAAAGTTTTTTCCCGCGCCCCAATTGCCCCACGGCTGGCGACCGATGCCCCGTCGGTCGCAAAAGAATGAGCAGCGAATAAAAGAGCCAAAACAATTGCCTGAAACTGTGGCCAGGGCATGCGAACGACTGACACCCTTCCAAAGAGCGAAGATTCTCGGGGAAAGTGACCATTCGGTGATGGAAATGCTTTCATCTGAGGACAGACAACGACTGAAACAACGGGGGAGAGAAACAGAGACAAAAAGGGACAGCAAAAAGAGGAGAGGGGAGAGAGAGACAGAGCCATTCGAAGAAGAACCGATGAAGGCACACCGATTCAAGCAGTACGTCAGCTATTTGAAGAGAGGTGAGTGAGTGGGTGGTAAAAGAGTGTAAATAACTCGAAGAATGTCTAATGATTGTTGTGCCTATTTTTCAGGCATTGCTTTTCCTCAGCCGGTCGACATGACTCGTTTGGAATGGGAGGACGAGTTGGAGCAGTTTCAGGAAGCGCTCACGCCCGAATTGCGCTCTTTGCTGCCCGAAGTGCGCGAGCGGCAGAAACCATTGGCGAAGATTGACTTTGCTGCGCCAATTGCAGAACATTTGAAGCATCGATTTGAGAAGGAAAGCGAAAGTGTAACGGACTTCAAACCATCGGTCAAAACAATCAAATAAATTATTATTTTTTTATGATTTCAATCATTTCAGACTGTCAAAGATGAACGAGTGGAGGCTGTACGCCTTAAACAATTTGGACTGGCAACTCGTCAGAAATTCGCTTGGCATCCTGCTCGAGATTTGTGCAAACGGTTCAATGCATCTTTGGGCCAATCCCTCCCCCACCCGCCCAATGTCTGACTTTGTCAATGCGTCCAGCTTTGTTCACCGGAATGACCAGGAAAGGACCGCCCGCGCCTTTGTTGACAATTGCCTATGAAAAACAACAGGGAAAAACGAAAACATTCTTCACGATTTGATCAGAAAGGGAAAACGGAGGACAAAGCGGGACAAACGTCCAAGACAAATAGCCAAATGGAAGACAAACAGACGACAAACCAAAAGGAGAGGACGGAAGAGAATGGCGAAGAGTTAGTGCCACTCGAATTTTTGAGCGCACTTTTTGGAGAAGAAGACGAACAAGTGGAGGAGGAAGAGGACGGAGAGAAAGAGGAAGAACAGTCTCTGATCAAATTGCCGACGAGGAAAAGGCCGGCGGACGAAGGGACCGATCGACACGAAACTGATCAGCCAAACGGAGGGGAAAAAATGGTGCGGAGGACAGAGGTGATCACCATCAACGACTTGGTGGAGGACGAGAATGTGTACGGCCCGGCAATGCCACCCAATGAATTTTTGTTGGCCAAAGGCACAAATGGAACGGAAGAGAAAAATGGCGAAGAAAAAATAGTGATAACGGCCGTCACTTGCGCCTTCTTTTTGCTTTGTGTCTCCGTTCAGCCGCTTTTTCCACTCTTTTGATCAATTTGCCGAGAAGAAATGAAGCGAATGAGAGAAAGGAGAAGAGGGAAAAGGAGAGGGAGCGGAGGAGGAAACGGAAGCGATCGACTTCCTCAGAAGAGAGCAATGGCAGCAGCTGACCACCGAGTGACGTCATCGCCCATAAGCCGACCTTTTGTCTTCGAAACTGAATTCATTTAATTATGTGCCCTTTTTAAAAAACAAAATTACTATTAAGAAAAGGTCAAATATCGTGATTGCTTTTTTGGTAGTAAGTAATGTGATCATTTATTGTTAAATAATTATCTATTTTAATTGTCGTAATAAAAAAAACATTTTTAGTCGGTTTTAATGGGAAGAGTTACGAATTTTTGCGTAATTCCAAACACTGACAACAGCAGCAGACTCTATTCAAAACCGTTGGTTTTGTTGGCTCTTCAAATCATTTTTCTGTCTGCTTCACTTTCTTTTTACGAAGTTAAAATTCCTTTCGGTCCGGCAATGGTTTGGGTGCAGCAGCGAATTCGTCAGGTTGTAATTGGTCAATCGGACGACATGGAAATTATTTATATTCAAAAAAGCATTAAATTTTCATAAAAAATAAAAATAAAAAAGCATTTACTGTTTGATGGAAATGCCCCATTTATTTCTAATGGTAAAATATTCTTTTTAGGCTCCATTTGTTCATGATTTGCTTCTGACTTTTGACAATCGCATTGGCCCTTTTTTGCCCAGCAGAAAATCACTTTTAGCAAATGATGGATTGAAACGGCGGCGGAGAGAGCAAAATTATGCCAACGGAAAGTTGGCACGAAAAGGTGAAGAAGGACAAAGGGGGGAGGAGACGAACAGCCCTCAAAGGAATTAGGAAAAAATGGACGATTGTTTTTCCAGGATTATATTCCCACTTAAATACGGGAATTACACGAATAAATAAAACCGAAAACGGGAAAGAAATTGGAGCAAATTGCCAATGTTCAGCAGATCAATTGCCACTTTTCACCATCGATCGGTTGGCCCTCCACGACGGAAGTGACCCATCGAAGCCGATTTATTTGGCCATTTTGGGCCGAGTGTTCGACGTTGAAAAGGGCAGAAGACACTATGGGATTGGCGGCACCTATAACTTTTTTGCCGGTTTGCGCTTTATTCAATCATTTCTTTCCCATTTTCTATTTGCCTTTTTAGGGAGGGATGCCACCGTTTCGTTTGTCTCCGGCGACTTTTCCCCCTCCGGCGATTGTTCGGACGCAAATGAATTGTCGGAGAGTGAATTGCTCAGTGTGTTCGATTGGGTGGCCTTTTACGAGAGGGAATATCGCCTCGTCGGACTTTTGGACGGCGAATATTTCGACGCGAAGGGACGGCCAACCGAAAAAATGCAAAGGGTCGAAAAACAGAAAATGGCAAATTGAGAGAATGGAAACCCTTTTAAGGTGAACGAACGCATGGAAAAAGCGAAGCGGAGGAAAGCGGACGAACTCAGAGAACAGTCGCTGCTGCCCCCGTGCAATTCCGAGTGGAAAAGGGGCGCCGGGGGACGCGTTTGGTGCAGCAGCAAAAGCGGAGGGGTGGAGCGCGAATGGGTGGGCACGGCACGGGCGGGGGACGCGGAACGGCACGGGCGGGGCTTCCAATCAGGGTTTTTCGGGTCACCGGAATCCCGACATTTTTCTCGTCCCGGACCCGATGACTTTGGGTCGGGTTTCGGGACAAACTAAGAATTATCTTCTTATTGTTTTTTCAAAAAAGTTGCTTGAATTTTTTTTAATTTTTTTCTTTAGAAGACTTTTCAAATTCTGATTCTTTAAGGTGGGCGTCCCCAGGAAGCTGTTCAGTCCCGGCTTCAAAGAGCACAAATGTTCGTTGGTGGGGTGATGGATAAGCCACGGACAATCAATCCATGAGCAGAAATCTCTGAAAAAATCTAAACAACGTTGGCCCACTGTTCCCGGGTCACTCGAACCAAAGGCCGAGACTGGATTTGCTCAAAAAGCGAGATTCTCTGACAATTTAGGCGTTTGTGTTAAAAACTTTGGCCATTCGCTGCTTTCCTCCGACATTGACACGGGTCGAGGGGACCTTGGCCATCCGTCGCTGGTCGAATACGACGGATGTGCGCCCGATTCAAATTCGTGTCGCATTTCCGATGAGTGACTTTGCGGCGGGGCTGAACTTCCGTCGAATTCTTTAGAATATTATACACATAATATTTGATTTTTCTCTGTTTTCTTGGCTGTATTATACTGTATATGATATACTTGTTTACCGTTTGAGATTTTAATCAATTTTGAATTCAGGTTGGGTCCCTCAAACATTCAAATCATCACGCGAAGACCGTGCCGACAAAGTTCAAAACACAGCTGAAGATTTTATGGACGAAGAGGTACTGAATTGCTATATAATTGGGAACAAGAAAGGTTCACCGAAATGCGCGTGATCAGTGTTTTTGCCGCCGTTTCTTCCGTTTTCTTTTTGCTTGGTGCCGGAGTGATTATGCAATTTACGCTGACTCAGCCCAGCAAATGGGACGAATTGCCGGCCTACACAAATTTCACCGATACGGCATGCCAATGTGCCATTTCTCCGATATTAAATCCTATATTTTCAGGTGATTTTCATTGGAATGTCAATGTACGCGTTCGAAGGACAGACAATGATTTTGCCTATTGAAAACAAATTGGCAACCCCTGAAGATTTTCTTGACAATTTTGGTGTTCTTCCAACGACGATGTGCCTTTGCACGGTGAAAACAAAAACAATTTTGCGCAAATAATGTTCCCTATCTTTCCCATCAGTTTTTTATGATAGCGATTGGATTCTTTGGGTACAACGGTTTCGGGACGAATGTCAGAGAGACGATCACTGTAAATGTGCCGCACACGGGGTTAGTATGCCGAAAGATAAATTTAAATGAAAAATGGTTGAAGGTAATCGAATGAATGCAAATTCCAAGCCTATTTATTAATGGGTTTTTGTAATTATGCTAGTAACTCTTGCTGATTCAGTCTCTATTCCGCCGTCAATGGCTTTCTGTGCATTCAGTCCATGCTTGGCCATTCCATTGCGATGTACGTCGTGTTCGACATGTTCTACAAGGGATTCCGCAGAAAGTTCACTGCTCGTTTTCCGAATGTCCCTTCCCTTGTGCGTTTTCCTTTGTTAACAGTTTCATTTTATCCAATTGTTCAGGTTGTCGACAAAGGGTTTCGCGTCGGTTGGGTTTTTCTCACTTATCTGATGGCCATTCTCATCCCCCGTTTGGCTGTGATGATTCCCTTGGTTGGTCGATTTTTTAAAATCATTTTTGCATTTGCTTTTAGGTCGGTGTCACTTCGGGTACTTTGTGCGCTTTAGTTTATCCACCATTTTTTCAAATTGTCACTTTTTGGAGCGATTGGAAAGTAATTATTTAATATATTATTATTATTATTTTATTTTTTGCTCTATTCCAATTTACGAGTTCAATCAGTGACCATCCTTAATTTATTGGCCACAACTTTTTATTTCTTCCTTGGTCAATGTCTATATTTTTGGTATCCAACGAAAGTTTAAGTCTCTGGAATTGATTAGCAAATGCTGACATTAAGAAACTGAGTATGGTCACTGATTGAATGCAAACATTGATTGACTCCTTGTGAATGTATGGAGCCAAAAATTGGTTTTTCGGGTGAAGCCCCGATTCCCCAGTATTGCCAATATTACTGCTAATTATGTTTAATGTCTCTAATTCAGTTGAATATGAGTCCCATTCGACGTGCCTTTCTCATTGGACGTAATTGTTTCGTCATCGTTCTCGGCTTCTTTGCAATTGGTGCCGGCGTTGCAGCAAATGTTCTCCAAATTCTTAACCCGCCGCCTTCTTAGCCTGTGGCTTTTTACTCCTTACAATTAGTCGTCTTTCATCTTATTTACTGTAAAATTCCCCTTCCCCTCCCCCCGGGCATTTCAGTCCCTTTCCTTCGCTTCTTTCCCAGCTATTTTTTCACTGTCATTTCCATTTTTGTGACCTATGCATTTCCTTCCAGTTTTCATATCTTTTCAGTGTTCTATTCTTTGTTATATTTACATAAGAATTAAAGTATTTATTGTTCGTTTTTAAGTGCAATTAGCTCTGAATAAATAATTTTTAATTACTTCTACATTCTAATAAAATTTGACGTTTAAATTGAACACATTAAAATACTCATTTTTATTTGTGAATTTTGCAAATTTTAGAAAAAAAAAAATTAAGTTTTAAAAATATCAAATGCCAAAGAAAAAACCTGCGAGGCTGTTGAATTTTGAAGAGGAGGAAGATGAGGAAATGGAGCCCGAATTGGACCATGAGCTATTCGGAAAATTGACGGAAGAATTGGACGAGGCCATCGAAAAGTCTATGGAAAGGACGTACAGCGACACATTGAACACATTCAATGAAATTCTGAGAAATCCAAGCAAATGTTAGTTGAGAGATCCCTTTTTGCCATCTTCGGGTAACATATGATCCGACCATTTTTTGGACTGAATTTAAAATTGATTTAAAACCGATGGGAAGGAGAATCACTGCCTATTTTCAGATAATTAAATTGAATTGAATTAAGGAAACCCTTTTAACCTGCACGAATTAAGTTTAAGCATCTGAACATCGCATCCCGACTTTGTTCCTTTGCGGCCATTGTTTGGATTGGAATTGGCTTTTTAATCGCCTTCGGAAATGCCACAAGAATTTGACAATCAAAAACAAAGAATTTGCCGAAGTGTCAGAGGAATTGACGACGGACAGCAAAAACGAAAGTGGCGACCATTTAAAGGCAAAGGGAAAATGGGAGGGAATTTAAAACGAAAGATTTTCAGAAAGGCGGGAAAAAAGTGATTTTGTTTTTCCAAGACAATTCCTTTTCCAAGAGAGAAGTGTTTGAGCGAATACTTTCACTGTTCGGAAAAAAGTGAGTTTACATATTTTTATTGGGATTTGGAATATCTCACAAAATGCTGGAGGTTTAATTCCGGAAGATTCCATGAGAATGCTACCGATGATAGTACTCTTTTTTGAAAAAAAGTTCAATTTTATCGAGATAATCTTTTTCCAGTGTGTTCGTCCTTCTCCTCGTCCACACTCCCATTTCATTTTCATTCATCGATGAACGCATTCCTCGCCTATTTTTCATCCAAATGTCCATAATTAACTCAATGCCTTTGCCGCCTGTTGACCATTTTTTGCACGCACTTTTCATCAAAAATTGGGCCTTTTTGCCTCGTGCGAATGTCCAATTCCACGGCAAAACTGTGCAATTTATCCAACAAATGTTCCGACTCGAGCACAGAACACTTGCAAGTGTCAGAAAGGCGTTGGTTTTCGCACTGTTTGATTATGTGAGGGAAAACGGCGGAGAAAAGCGGCCGAAAGCGGTGGGTGGACAAAGTTTTAATATAAAATATGCTTTAAAAAATAATTTTCAATAATTTATTTCTTTAGGAAGAGCATAAAGAATTTGCAAATGTTACGAAAACTTATTTCGCTTCTCTTCGTGCATTTGTTCTTTTGACGGACCTAAATTATGAAGAGTTCGCCCTTAAATTACATTTCCAAATTCAAAACAGCCAAGAAAAGTTTGCTGAATATTACACGTAAGGCATTGTTTTTGTGCCCTTTTCAATGGCTTTCTCAGAAACCTAAAATCAAAATGTGACAATTGGACCATCGACAAATGGCAAAATAAAATGGAGAGAATTGGCGAAAAAATTGTGGATAAAAGTAGCAAAGAAAAATGCAGAGAATTCGCTGTCAAATTGGACGAACAACGGAATCGGAGCCAAAACGAACAGTCGGAAAACATCGAACCGCCCAAACAAAGTTTGTTCACAAAGAGACGAATTGGTATTAAAACGGGACAAATTTTAATACGGATTGTAAGAGTTGGAAACAGATTTAACGATGACTTTTTCAGCGTCCTTTCATCGCACCTCGTTTAAACGATCGGTAAAAACTTCCAAAATATTTGCTGATCAGCGAATCCTCCGAAATCGCCTCATCAGCCCACTCGACGCCCAATTCCGTGCTGAACTGTTCCAATTTCTCGACTCGCTTTTCCTGCCCAATTTGTTGCCCTTTCCCAATAAATTCGTTGCTGGCCCAGGCGACTTGGCCCTTTTGGACCCTTCTCTGTCCGTCGAATTCGACCGTTGTTTTTCTGATTGTGAACAATCCGATGAGATTAAACAATTGGACATTGTCAATGTCTATCAGTTGCTCGTCTCCCATGATTCCCTTTATTACACTTTTCCTCTTTCGACTCTCCAAGAAGCCTTTTGTCTATTGGCTAAACCAATTGAGGGTTTGGAGAAAGAAGCACGCTTTTTGTCTGCAATTGCTCAGGCAATTAGAGTTTTTAATCTGCCCAACAAATGCCATTTTCAGTTGGAACACATCGGAGTTGTCAAATCGCTGCCCAATGATTTTGTCCGCCTTATTTATTTGATTCGTGCTATACTTAAATGAGAGGAAATTTCCGAATAATAAATTTCATGAATTATTTTGTTTAAAAATACCTATTCATTTCATATAACAATTGCTTATTTAGTATAATATTTGTTTTTCAACTATTTTATTGCTTTAATTGGACATTTCTCAATTTTTGTTTTCGTTTTTTTTGGTGAAAATGTCCTCAAACAGTGCCACTACCACGACGAGCACGGACAATGGGATTTCCCTCGTTGAGGCCGACGAACGCGGCGCCGAAGGGGGCGAAGGCGACGATCAGCTGACCATCAACTCGTTGAGTTCGTCGTTGAGCAGCAGCACGGCGACGACGGACACGGAGGGCGAAAGTGAGTGGAGAGATTGGGGAATGAGCAGGGAGGTGTTAATCGATGTTTTTTGTTACATAAGTTTTCGGGGTCGGATAAATCCTTTTTATTATTAAATGTTAAATTTACGATTTGTGCTTGCAGTGATACAAGACATACAATTCGAGGGGTTTTTGGTCCGAAAATGATTATTTTTTCATTCCCTATTTAATAAGTGCATTTCATTTGTTCCCAAAGGCGGGGCGGGCGACGGAGGACGAAAAAGGAAAAAGAGACGGGGCGACGGGTCGTTTAGCCGCGGGAGCAGTGCGAAGGAAATCGAACAGTTTGACGAGGACGAAGCGGCGGAGGACGCCCTTTTGGACGACGAAGCGCCGCCCTACGCGGCGAAAACGCGCGACCGCGCCATTGGCCGACTGATCGTCTTCAGCTGCATTCTGTTCACCGTGCCTCTGACTCTGATGTACATCACATATCGCTTTTTCTTCATCGGTAACATTTACAATTAGCAATTTTAAAGCGTTGGATTTCATTCTTTTGAATTTGGCCAATAAATCACTTAAACGACGAGTGTTTATTTCCTCTCCAATTTTGTGCGTTTTTTCAGGGCATTACCATTTGGCACACGACCGTGCCGTTCTCTACGCGGGGATTGTCGCCGCTGCGACTGTTTATTTGCTTTTGGCACTGTTCGCTTGGATTGCCTATCGGTAGCAAATAACACAAAAGTGTTTTATGTTATTTGTTTTATTTGCGTATTTAATTGTAAAACAAAAGATCAAGGGACGAGACTGAATTTGCCAAGGAAGTGGCGATTTCTGTTGCTGAAGGAGAAGGGGACAAAAAGACGGACTGAAGAGAGAGAGAAGCGGAAAAGCGGCACAATTCAATCAAAGGTAAAGCATTGGTGGGAAGGGGAAAGGCTTTTTCACGATGCCATACCCAAAAGAATTTGGAGACATTTTTCCCCTTTTTTTGCCTTCAATTTTCACTGTACGCTTTTTATCTGTTTAAAATTCTTTTCGGCAGTCGCCAACAGTTCGAAGGTGAGGGAGGAAGAGCCATCCGACAGCCAATCCAACGGACGCTTCTCCTCCGCCCCCGCCCAATCACTTCACCCATTTATTCTCATTACAGCAATTTGTGTGTGTCTTCCTTTTTTCCAAATTTCCTATAGAAATTAACGTATTCACAGATCAGATAATCCCTGTTTTTTGTTGCACTTTCATTTTATGGCATAAATTCTGTCGTTTTTAATTTGATTTTCGCTGTTATTCGTTTTAACGAGATTTTATTTCATTTTTGTTCCCATTATGATAATATCTTTTGAAATTTCGTTTAATGATGGAAGAAATCATTCCAAATCTGAGAGATCCGTTGGTGAAAAATCGGATGAAAAGTCTGTTTGCTTACAGTTTTCTGATTTTGTCTGTCCCTCTCGGCTCAATGTTTCTGTTGAAAAATTGCGTCTTCGAATGTGGGTGTTTTCGGGACCCAAAAAATGCCAAATTAATTGTGCAACTTTCAGCCATTTTCGGTTGGCATTCGCGCGACTCAATGCTTTATTCGGCAATTGTTGCCGTTGTGATGGTTCACCTGGTGCTGTTCGTTTGGATACGGACGACTTGGGAAGACGGGAAACCGTCCGAAAAGATTGACTGACTGATCACTTGAGGGAGGGAGGAAATTTCCAATGTAAATAAACAAAATGTAAATGAACAGCAATAAAAATCTAAAATTAATTTCCATTTTTACTTATGCGTATTCCATTCACCTTTATTTAAAAAAGTGCCACATATTTTTAACTAATTGTCAAGTTATTCCGTAAACATTTTTTTAATACGACGTTTTGTCCGCCGATGACTGACAAAACGGCGACTGCCGCTGGCCTCGTTGGTCAGTGAATAGTAATTATCTATGAATTCCTTAAAAATAACTAAATTTCTGTCGTATTTCAGCGCCAAAAGCGGCGAGTCGGCGTTTGGACGAAACGACCGCTGAAAAGGAGGACGAATTCGGGGCGCGCGACTTTCGTGCCGAAGTGCAGCTGAAGAAGGACCACTCGGCACGGCCTCTTTGGGTGGCTCCCGACGGACACATTTTTCTCGAGTCGTTTTCGCCCGTTTACAAACACGCGGCCGACTTTCTCATCGCAATTGCCGAAGTCAGAAAAGGGACAAATAAAAGATATTTGGAAACAGGCTAAAAGAATTTAAATGTTGTCCAACTTAAGCCAATTTGCCGTCCTGAACACATCCACGAGTACCAACTGACCGCCTATTCGCTGTACGCGGCCGTGTCCATCGGACTGCAAACGGGCGACATAATCGAATATTTGGACAGACTGTGCAAACACTCATTGCCCAACGGGATCAAGCAGTTCATTGAGGTAACTAACTGCTGACCGGAACAATTCACGTGATTAAAGCGAACGTAATCATTTATTCCGCTTTTTTGGTCGCTTTTTCTTTCACTGCAATTAATTGTTCCGCAGATTTGCACGCTTAGCTACGGAAAAGTGAAGTTGGTGCTGAAGAAGAACGCGTACTTTGTGGAGTCGCGGCATTCGGACATTGTGCAACGGTTGCTAAAGGACAAAGTGATCCAGGAATGTTTGGCGACGGAAGAGGGCGCCCGAAAAGCGTTGGGAACGGCGGAGGTCCGAACGTCTACGGACTAAACTTTTTGCCCTCCCCCATTCCAAAATAAGAACCTTTTCACCGTTTCTTACCCGACTGATCAAACTCAAATCGGCCGACCGCGACCGACGCATTGACATTTTGACGAATAGAAAATGGAAAACGCGGGCGACGGAATGGCATCGGGGGAAGGGAAAGAAGTGCCGGAGGACATCGACAAATTTTACGAAAAATTAACTGGGGAAGGGGAGGAGGAGGAGGACAGCGAAGCAATGCGCAACTTGTAAGTGCTGACATTTGAAATCCCCTCCCCCCCCTTCCCCTGTCAGCCCAAACACTTTTTTTGGGAATTGTACAAATTAATTGGCGAAAAAAATATAAAATTTGTTTGGTTTTTAGTCCGTCAAGAATGCATTGAAATTGTGCAGAAGCGCTGCATCGAGTTGGAATATCCGCTGCTCGCCGAGTACGACTTCCGCAACGACACGTACAATCCCAACCTGAACATCGACTTAAAGCCGACCACGACACTAAGGCAAAACAAAAAGAAAAATAAATAAAACAAACAATTAATGCCCTTTCAGACCGTACCAGGAGAAAAGTCTGCGCAAAATGTTCGGCAACAGTCGTGCCCGTTCGGGCGTCATCGTTTTGCCGTGCGGTGCCGGCAAAACTTTGGTTGGTGTGACGGCCGCCACGACAATAAACAAACGTTGTTTGGTGCTGGCGACCAGCAATGTGTCGGTGGAGCAGTGGCGGGCGCAATTCAAAGTCCGTCCTCATTTTCCTGCTTCTTAAAAATTATCCGGACTTTGTTCTTTCAGCTTTGGTCGACCATCCACGACTCACAAATCATTCGCTTCACTCGCGACGCGCGTGACCAAGTGCCCTCGGGGGCGGATGCCGCAAAACCGACGGTTTGTGTCAGCAGTTACTCCATGGTGGCGTACACCGGCAAACGCACGTACATGGCGGAGGAGGCGATGCGATACATTGAGAGTTTGGAGTGGGGCCTGTTGCTGCTGGACGGTGAGACATTTGCACTGGGAAAACGGGTGGGACTAATTTAAAGCCAAGCGATGGCACAAATCAATGGGCGTATTATAAGGGGTGCCGAAGTTCAAATGGCACGGATTCCGTTGGATTATCACAAAATTGGCTTTTACTCTTTCAAAACAGTCTAATTTTGCCATTTTGTCTCAATTATTATTGGCTTGCCTTTCCCTTTTCAGAAGTGCATACAATCCCCGCCAAAATGTTCCGTCGCGTTTTGACCATTGTGCGTGCCCATTGTAAGCTCGGCCTAACCGCCACTTTGGTGCGCGAGGACGACAAAATCACCGATCTGAACTTTTTGATCGGGCCGAAGATTTACGAGGCCAATTGGATGGAATTGCAAAAGGCCGGGCACATCGCCAAAGTGCAATGTGCGGAGGTACAAAAAAACATTTGTTGCTTGGCAATGAGTTTATCTGATGGTTTTAGGTTTGGTGTCCGATGACGGCGGAATTCTTCGACTATTATTTGAAGTCGAGCATTAACCGGAAACTGTTGTTGGCCGTGATGAACCCGAACAAATACCGAGTCTGCCAATATCTCATCCGATTCCACGAACGGCGCAACGACAAAGTCGGCATTTGTTTTTCCCAATTTTCGTTTTCCACTGCCCCGTTTTCAGATTATCGTCTTCTCGGACAACGTTTTCGCCCTGAAAAGGTTCGCCATCCAAATGAGTAAGCCCTATTTGTTCGGCGCAACTTCCCAAGCGGAACGGATGAAAATTCTGCAGAATTTCCAGTTCCAAATATTCTCAAATGGCAAAAAATGACAACCGCTCAAACCAAGTGCCAATTGCGCACAAATCCCCCCCCCCCCTCCAGCCAATGGCACTCCCTTGGCTCAAACAAAACCCAAAAAGTTCAACTACCAAAGCTGCTTCCAAAGCGCCTTTCATCTCGGAGACAAGAAGCCCAAAGGTTGGGCCGAATTCTGAGGGCCAAAAAGCACACCAAAGACGCGTTCAACGCCTACTTTTATTCACTGGTCTCACAAGACACGGTGGAGATGAACTATTCGAGGAAAAGACAACGCTTTTTGGTCAACCAGGGATACGCTTATAAGGTGGGGAGAGAGGGGGGGGGGGATAAATGGGAAGGATGGGACACCAAAAACAAACAAAAGGGGGTTCGAGATACACAAAGAATAATTTTTATCGAAATTTTATATTTTTTGTTTATAGTATAGAACCGGACCTGGTAAAAAATACACAAAACTCGCCCCATTCAATCTCCTATGACCTCTAAACACCGTACGTAAAAAATATTTCCGTGTTGCGTAAAGCCAAAAAAAACCTGAAAAAGTCTTGTGAGTAACGATATACAGGGGTGGGGTCCAAGCAAAAACTCTGGGCGATTCTTTTTGGGAACGTTCAAAAAGGTTTCGCTTGGAATTTGCATTGGATTATGAGCAAAGGGAAATGACCAACGGAAAGTTTAATGGAGGGAATGGGTAAACGAATCATCAAAGCCGCCGATTTAGTCAGCTTCTTTAATTTGTAAGGTGGTCAACGAATTCCCGGACATGGCCAAGGAAATGCTGGACTTTGGCAGCAAAGACGAGCAGTTGAAGCTGTTGAGCCAAGTGCTGCAGGCGTCCGACGCGGACACAATGGAGGAGGAAGTGAAGGAGGAAATGCTGGACGGAAGCGGACAGACGAGGGCAAGCCGGGGGATAATGCGAATGGCACTGACAATGAAATGGCACTTTTAGGCCGTGCGGAAAGAGGCGGACATGGCGGCTTTCTCAGGGGCAAATGCCGTCTCTTACACAGTGATGCAAAAGGGCGGGGCAAAGAGAAACAACGAGGAGAGACACCCTTTGTTCAAACGATTTCGCAAATGACAAATGTCATCGCGTAAATTATGGACTTTCTTAAGAAAGGTGTTCTGTTTTTGAATACGCATCCCATGGGGAAGGGCCGTGGGTTCGAATCCACGGAGCAGGACAAAACTCCGCCGGTCGAAACTCCGCCAATAAAAAATTAGAAGAAAAAAAAATTCAAACTTGGAAATTTTCAAGAAAAAAATCTTAGAAAAAATTTTATTTGAAAATTCGAAAAATTTTCCAGCGATTTTTAAAAATTTAATGATGAATTACTGTTTTTTCAAAGATTTCAAAAAAAATCGCTGGAAAATTTTTCTAACATTTTTCTCTTGAAATATTTTAAGTTTGAAAATTTTTGCCTCGGCTGAGTTTTGGGGTGGTGCACCGCCGAACCCCACCGTTTCTTTTTTACACACAAAAGGGGCAAATTTGGAAAAAAATATAAGGTATCGAAATTTTCTGATAGGAGGTCCATAAGTATGCGAGTACAAAGGACATCTCAATTTACCCATGTACAAATGACCTACAAAAATCCTCTAAAACTTATTGGTCACGTGAAAATTCATATTAAACAACTTTTCTATTTTTTGATTTTGTGGCATTGACGCTGTTCACCAGTAGAAAGCTGAGGAATCGGGTTTTTCTCTGTTTTTTGATTATGGGCCTGGCCTACCGTAATTTTAACAATTTAAAATAACACGATGAAAAAACAGCATTTTATCTGGCAATATTTAAAAAAGTGAATAATAACAACAACAATCAATAACATTTTCTTCCCCTCCCTCAACACTTTTTCTCATTTCTCCGCTCTTTCGTTTTTGCTCCGTTTTCCTCCGTTTCTGCTGGGATGACAAAGTCCTGCTTGAACACGAATTCCCTCGCGTATTCTTCCCCCGGGCAGCTGTCTCCGCAAGTGTACACCAAAAGCGTGGCCCAATCGACGCTTTGTCCCACCGAGTCCAATTCCATCAGTGCCACCAAATTAGGCATCAATTGCATTTCGAATTGTCGCGGTTGTATTTACGTTTTGGGAGACGAGTTCGAGGAAAATTTTTAAAAATTTTGTTTTCAGGGGGGGGTTCTTGGAATTTTCTGAGTCCCAAAATTCTGTATTTTTTTAAATAAATTAACAATCTTTTAAATTTTTTGCTTTTAAATCGCTGTTTTTGTGGCAATGTTTTTTCAAAAACTTTTTTGGAGCATTGGGAGGGGGCGGGATCCGGCGGTGCCGATAGGCGCCGCCGGAAAAATTTTGAGCGAGATTTGTTAACAGAATTTGTCAAAAAATGACCAAATATTTGGTTAATTATGGGTTTTTAGGCTATTAAAAATGAAAAAAAAAATTTAAATTAAAATATTTTTTATTAATTAAATTCAATTAAAATAATGGTAAAGAAAATATAAAAAATTTTCTGTTCTATCAGGGAACTGAACCGAAGAGACAAATTTTTCGGCACTTTTCATTGATTGGAATGCAAAATCTAAGGGTGCATTCATTGCCTTTTCAATGCCATCAATTAGTGCTTAATTGCCACTAATTACCGTCCCCCTCGTCGCCGTCTTTCGCCGTCGCCCCATTTTCTGTCGACTTCTGTTCGCATTTGCCTTTATGTGCCGTATTCCAATCCTTAAACAAATAAACAATTCATGGTTTTTCCCCCATTTCCCACAATTATTTGGTGCTCTCTGCCGCAATACCACCGCCGGGCACAGCGCGCGCATCGGCTGGCGGCGCGACAACCGCAGACCACGCAAAGGCGCGCGAAAAGGGAGGGGTCGAAGAAAGGGTCGGACACTTCGCCGACAACGGACGGACAAAGGGCCGACTCAGCGGAGAAAAAAGCATTTTCACGGGACAATTGGCAACGAAAGGCGGCGAAATTTGGGGCGGCATTTATCTGATGGAAAGAGAAATGGCATTTATAAAAACGGCAAAAATGAATATGAATGGAACAGAGACACTCACGGAAAGAATAATTTTGTTAAGAAATCTCTTTGGCGTTGGCATTTCCCTCGCCCAATCGGTTGGGTCCAAATAAACTTGCAGCAGAAATGCCATCGGAGAGCCGCAAACCCAAAAAGGAAAGGGGGAGGTTAGATATATTTTGGGCAAATAATTCACTTGGCATGCCAATTCTGCACTTTGCGGAATGGTGGCGGGGTTAAGCCACGCGGGGTGACCGCCGCATTTGCCCAGGGGGAGGAAATGGCGTTCCAAAGAGAAAAGTTGGGACGCATCGACCGGACGGGGAAGGCCCAAATGGACAACGGAAGACGGAGAAACAGCGGACATTCGAAAAGGGAAAAGACAGCGAATTAAAATAAATTTACAAAAAATAATTAACAAAAGAAATCAAATGAAATCAGCAGAAAAGTGCCAACAATTTGTTAATTTGTTGCTTTTTATTTTCGTAAAAAATAAATGTACAAAAAGCAAAAAAAAACAATGGAACGAACACACACATTAATTAATTGATCAATTAGGAGGGCACTCTTTTGGCGCTTCTCTCTTTGCCGCGTTCGGTGGTGCCTTTCCCTCACTTTTTGATCACTTGGACAACGTCTTCGTCGTTCAGCAAATGGGTTTTGCCCACACTTTGCGGATTGTGTTTTACGCTGCTTCCCCAGACGAGGGCACTTAAGCGAACAATTCCTTCCGATTTTTCACAAAATCAAAAAAAAAGTTTTACCATTTGAAGTCCTTTGACAGACTTTTGTGAATTTTCATACCTTAATTAGCAAATTCATTTAATAATATGTATTTAAATAAATTAAACGTTACATAAATCGTCGAGAAAGTTTTTTTTGGAATGCTAAACAGCAATTGCTAAGTGAAACGATTGGTTGGAAATGCCGTTTCAAAAGGAGTGCCCTTTCCCTTTGCTCAGAGTGATCACCGTCCAACCGACCGTCATCACATTCAGCTCCCGTGCTTCCGCGGATGGTTCGCACTGATCGATGAGATTCTCGCAAAAATCGACGCCGACGCCGGAAAGGCCCTGCTCAGTCTCCAGGAACAGTTGCAGGTCCTGTCAAAGTCAGCAGAATGTTTAGATGGTGAGGATGGTCAAATCAACTCACATTTGTGTTCAAATAGTCTTTGTTGGCGTAGCGTACCATCAAAAAGTAAATTTCGGGCCGTGTGGACATGTCTTTGTAAGCTTCGATGAATTGCGCCTCGTCTAAGCGTCCCTTTTGCTGCAGTTGTATTCGCTGAGAATGGTTTTCACAGTGTCCGTGTCCAACTCCGATTGGGGCACCTTTGAATTGGAAATGCCAATAAATTGACGGCTGTGTGTGTCCCCCCCCCCCACCAAAGTGGTCAAATTCAGTCCGCCTTTGTCTTTCCGTTTGAACGAAATGTTTGGCGGCGTTTTGTTCAATCGAATGCCAAATCCCTCCAATTCGTACTCCAAAAGTTCCTTGTGCTTTAACGGCTTTGTAACGTCGAGAACCATAAGAATCAGTGAACATGTCCTTGCAACTGAACATTAAGACAACGAATGAATGCGAAATTTCCTTTTGCCAAGCCCAACCGACCGGCGATCACTTGACGACCTCTCCCTTTGCCGTCCTTGGCACCCTCAATGATCCCTGGCAAATCCAGCAGCTGAATTTTGGCACCTTTGTACCGTATGAGTCCCGGAACAGTGGTGAGAGTGGTGAACTCATAGTCCGCAACTTCGGAATTGACACCGGAAATATTGGACAAAAGGGTCGATTTGCCAACGGAGGGAAAACCTAAAGAAGCAAATAAATGGCAGAGGATTAATGTTGGCACTAATTGCAACAATTTATGGTATAATGGGGAAACCAAACAATAGCCTTGAGAGAAGCATTTTTGGTGGTTAAGGCCAATGAAACAAAAGGAGAAAATCAATTAAAAGGAATTTGGAATGAGTGGCGGACGCATTGGACGGACTGTCCATTAGCAGCTTTGTTTTGCCAGGGAATGCATATTCAGCTGGCAAATGAGCCGAGGAACTAAAAAAGCAATTGTGCTCCTGCCGTGAATATGCGCTATCAAATAACGCAGGTCCATCGACCGCCCCTTTTCCTTTTCCATTACCGCCTCCCATTAGCCCCATTTTCTGCTCATTCAATGCCGCACTCTCTTCAACGATACGTGAGAGGTGGCTTCTTGGACTTGCTCCCGAGCAAAAGAGTTGGGGGAAGGGGTATTCTCGAGAGGGTGAAGCCCCGTCCCCCCCCCCCGTCCCTCTCCCATTATTTCTCTTCTCTTAGCTTTCTCTCACTCTCTCTTTCTGCGGTCCTTCTCGCATGTCGTTCGCTTATATTTCTTTGCCTATCTCAGCTGTCCACCCTGCCGGATCTGCTGTCCCATTTGCCCGCCATTCACTGAGCCGTAAGAATAATCCGTCGAAGTTCGCCAACCGCTGACAGACGCTCACTTTTCATCTCTCTCTCACTCTCTCCCCATTATTTTCCCTCTCTCTCTCTCCTCCCATTATTTCTCTTCTCTTATCTCTCTCTCTCTTTCTTCCTCTCATCTCATCTCTCTCTCGCTCTCTCCCCCGCCAACCAAAGGCTTTTCCCTCATTTTAATTCTAACAACCACACGTCAATATTTAGAAAATAAAAAATGCGACGGATGTGAGAAGAAAGAAAGCGCCTCAATTTGTCACGACAGAAAAATGGGCATTTCAACGGAAAAAAAGAATTTTGGCGAAGCAGCAGCAAAATGTGATAGCAACAACGACAAAAAGAGCTTTACTACAACAAAATTTGCTTCTAACTATTTCTCTTCTCTTATCTCTCTCTCTTTCTTCCTCTCATCTCATCTCTCTCTCGCTCTCTCCCCATTATTTTCCCCCTCTCTCTATCTCCTCCCATTATTTCTCTTCTCTCATCTCTCTCTCCTCCCATTATTTCTCTTCTCTTATCTTTCTCTCACTCTCTCCCCATTATTTTCCCTCTCTCTATCTCCTCCCATTATTTCTCTTCGTAAAAGTGGCCAAATGCAGCAAAATTCCGATTAAAAAAGTTTTTGACAAATTAGGGCAAACAGCTTGAAGTTGTGAGCATTGTAATGCGTGGCATAAATCTGAATTCAATGCTCCACACAAACGAAACGTATGAGCAATATTTACGACGACGAATTGCGAGAATTCTGAGTCAGTATTGTGATAATATGCCGACAGAATGTGCCGGAACATTGGCCGATGACCTTCGGTTATCATCGAATTTGATCGAAATAAACAATAGGACGACTGCGGTCATTTACGACGAGCCGGTGTTTTCAAGAGAAAGCATTGCCATTCTCAGAGTGACTTTCCCTCCCGGAAAAGCGCGGACGGAAATCGCTTTTGTTGTTGTCAAAAGGATGAACACTTTTCAACTAAACACCGCAACAACATTCAATCCAACAAAAGTGAAATATATTCTGTCGGCACAAATTGCGCCCCTTTCACGAGTTCTCGGAGGGATCAGAATTGAACAATTTGGCATTGAAGTGATCGAGAAACCGAATGAATTGGTGGACAATACCAAGTAAAAGCCACCATTTCTCTCTCACTCACTTGTCACTTGCTTAAATTCAGATTACTGATCATGATTGGCGTGATTGGCATTTCGATGGTCTTTTGTTGTACAATTGCGGCAATCAGACAGATTTGGTAATGCCGAAGGCTGCGTCAATTTTTATAATTCGATTTTTTTCAGTTTACTTCGAAAGGACCGTAGAAGAATGAAACGTCAAAATCAGTCATCGTCCGCAGCAGCAGAAGAGGAAAAAAAGGGCACTCGCAATTATGGAACATGCACTGAGAAATTTTTTACCAATTACGATTTGTCGAATGGCCACGTAAAATCGAAGTCATTGTGCAGCAGAGATTCAATGAACAGCTCGAAGAAGACAAAACGAGGAAAGAAAATGTCAAAATGTTCCAGCGAAGCACCACCGGGGCCGGTTTTAGCCGACCGAACGTTAACGGAAGAGCCGTCGCCACGTCCCTACCAAAACATTTTCATCTGCGATCACTCGCAATTGCCAAAAGAAGGAATCGACGACGAATTTGAGATAGAGATACAGCGTTTGAAACGACAGAATTTGCAAGTTCGTTCCCCGCGCTCGCCTTTTTCGTCAGACGACGACGGAACCGCGGGCGGATTTCAGGGCTTCCAATTCCCCGAACGGTCGCCAACAGAAAAAAGCGTCGACAAACGCCTTTCAATCAGTGACAATATCCCATCTGTGGTTCTCAATGACGAACAGAATGAAGCCGAATTACCATTTGAAAAACAACGACAGAACGAAAGAAATCAGTCGCCAGCGAAAGGAAGCGAATTTCTAAGCGCAATTAGTGGAGACCATCCCTTTGAAAGGCCACTCTCGCGAAGGGGAAGTGTGAACGAAATGGAGCAGGAGGAAGGGGAAGAGGGCACGAACAATGAGGAGGGAAGGGAGGACACGCCGGACCCATTGGGAGACGAACACCAACAACAGCAGCAACAACAACAAGCAGGGGACAGGGGGAAGGAGAAGCCATTGCTCATTGTGTTGAGGAGGAACAACAGAGAGAGGGCAATTCCAAGCGAAAGCGGAACGGACGAGGCGGAGGGAGAGGAGGAGGAGGAAGAGACGGACGAGGAAGACGCACTTTACCAACCATTGAAGGAAGAGAAGGAATGGCCAAGCAAAGGACGAATGTCAAACGGAAAAGGCGAGGACAGAGGGGGACAGAGGAGCAGCTCAGAGGGAGACGGGACGACGGAGAAAGCCATGTTGGACAGACACCACTACGAAAGACTGTTGGAATCACCGGCGGGGGGAAGGCACGACTCGTCAAAAATCAGGAACAACGCAACGCCAAAAATAATTTTGAATGACTGACAAACGGCGGAAGGATCAGCTCACTCATTGTTTAAACATCAACTGCTGTTTTGTATATTGTAATTGACCAATTGTTTTTGTGATAAATTAGTTTTTTTTGATAAAAATAAACTCACCGACAAATCCAATGCGTGCGTCGCCTGTCTTCGCCACGTCGAACCCTTCGCCGCCGCCGCCTCCCCCGCCACCTAAACGGAGGAATAAAAATTAAACAATTTACTGGGAATTGAATTTTAAACCTTTGGGGCTGATTAATTCTCGTCGTAATTTGGCTAATCGTGCTTTCAGTAAGCCAAGGTGACCCTTAAAACAAATTCGCATGAGAATCAGTATTTTGTCAGTAAATATTAATATTCTTTAATTTTGTCCAGTTAATCCAAGTAATATTAGATTGTAATATTAGGTCTTATCATAAAAAATGATCGTTTTTTGTTTTTTCTTTTTAAAAGTTGCTAATGGAAACAAAATTATGTAATATCTGATGATAAGCTTTAAAATGAGACATTAAATTTGTTCTTAAATCGTTTAAAAAATATGAATTTAAATAATTTGGTCAAAAAAATTAGCATACTTTTTACACCAAAAAAGCAATTTTTGGTCGTTGTAGATGACATGTAACTTGGTCAATTTATCAAATTCTTAGTGCTTAACAAGATAAAATTTAAATTTAAAAACCTTGAAAAGAAAACTAAAACATTTTAGTTTGGCAAAATTTGGAGTTTGTTAGCATCAACTCCTATTAATGGTAATTAATTGAGACGAAATAAAGTTCATTTGATTCGTTTTTTTGTGTAAAAAGCGATCATTTTTTTTATATGAGCAAGACTTAATTTTGTAAAATTCTATGCCTACCATCGTCGCCTTATTCCTTTGCGTCCTCGCCATCTGAAATTCACATAATAACAAAAAGAAGCATCTTGATTAATTACCTCATTTTCGATCTCTTGTATTTTTTCGAGTATTGACATTTTGAAGGGCAAATGGCAATTTAATTAAACTTATTCTAGGATAAATTAAAAGAAAATGCAGTAGTTTATATCCCTCACTATATATTAAGTGAGGCGAAGCTCCACCCACTTTTGCCCTTTTGAATTTGCGCCTAAAGTGGTGTTTTGTTTTCATAGAGAAAATAAACATAAAATGAAAAATATAATTGGCGACTAATAGAGAAAGGCTGGGTAGAGGAGAGAGTGCAGTGTATGTTTCTCTGTCGGCGCGATGGGAGGGGTAGAGTGGGTAACGCGTGCGGTTTTCACGCAGGATTGAATGCGTGCGTTTTTGTGTGTGTGATGCGTGTATAGGAGTGGGTGGGAATTAGAAGTTAGAGAAGAGGAAAACTATAGAGAGAGATGAAAAAGGAAGCGAGAGAGGGGATAGAACGAAGATTCAGAAAGAAAGGTGAGAGAGACAGAGAGGAAGAGAAGAGAGAAAGAAAAGATAAAGGAAAAAAGCGAGAATACAATTAAAAAGAGAGCAAAAGATAAAGAGCAATCGAGAAGTGGGAAATGGGTAACGATAGAAAGAGGGGGAAAATTGATAGATGATAGAGAGAGAGCAGAGAGGATGGGAAATAGAACAGAGGGAGAGCGAAAGAGAGAGAGAAGAGAAAAAAAAACAGAGAAGGGAGAAAGCAGTGAGAGAGAGAGCGAAGAGAGAGAGAGAGAGAGAAGGGATGGATTAGAAAGCATGCAAAACAAAACCCAAAACTCATTTCTGAAATGAGAGGTGAGAGGATGGGAAAGAGAGCAGAGAGAGCGAAGGGATAGAGAGAAAGAGAGAGAGAGAGAGAGAGAGGTGAGAGGATGAGAAAGAGAGCAGAGAGAGAGAGAGAGATAAGAGAGATAAAAAAGAGAAGGGATAAAGCAGTGAGAAGAGAGAGAGAGAGAGAGGTAAGAGGATGGGGGAGAGAGAGCAGAGAGGATGGGAGAGAGAGAAAGAAAAGAGAAAAGGAGAAGAGAGTGAAGAGAGAGAGAGAGCGACGGGTGATAGAGCGAAGAGATAGAGAGAGCAGAGAGAGAGCGAAGGGAGAGAGAGAGAAGAGAGAAAGAGGGAGAACGAAAGAGAGAAAACGAAATATAGAGTGAAAAAGGGAGAGAGAAAAAGAAAGAGCGGTTGGCGCCGCTCGTATAATTTTAAGAAGCAAAGGGTTAATTTTTTTTGAAGCAATATACATATGTACATACATATAATGCAAATTGGCAAAATTTAAAAAGAAATGAATTCCTTAGTTTGTCTGCATCTAAAAAACTGATCAAAAAGCGAAAACAGTTATCTAAATTAATCACACTTTCCTTTTCATAGATGATTCCTTCGGTTTGTAATGGTGAAAGTAGCAGTTCCGACGACGAATATTACAACAATTTTTCCAAATACAAAGCGAAGGCAGCATTGGCATTACGAAGAAATGATTGCAAAAGTGGCAAAGAGATTACTAAAAATGGGAAAAGCACAACGAAGAAAGTCTCTTCAGAACCATCGGATGTTGAGGGTTTGAAGAATGAAACGATTTTCTTTTTGAACAATAAAAAATACTACTTTAGTTTTCACATCTTGTCCATTATCTGAACAATTAATTTCGCGGGCTGAAGTCGATCCTGAGATTTGTGTAGTTCAAATTGCGGACACTTCCGTAAACTCTGTTGTTGATCGTAAGTTGCAACGCTTTTTATACGTTTTATATTTAAATAAATAGGGCAATTATTAGGAAGGAGTGTTCATGGGTCCGAAAATATAAGTCCAATTCAGGCGCAGACTGATTCTGAACATAGATTTAGTGACTGAGACTTACTCAACGACGGAATGCGCCTCACCTTTGCGAACCAATCCAACGTTTTTGACCAATGTTTGCAGAATAAACATTTCATCCAAAGGACAACAAAAGATTTTCTTCTGTGATTTGGTTGGTTATTATTTGACTTTTGTAGATGGCAATTCCGGAAAATAAACTCGTGAAAATTTGTTCATAGAGTTGATCACGAATTGAAAACTCATGAATAACAAGTTTGCAAGATTTGTTATGAAATTTTTTCTTGCAAAAGGTCCCCTTTGGTTTTCGGGGGTTCCGCAAATGTAACCAAATCGAGGATTGTTATCTGCAAAAGTACAATTATTGCAACAATTAGATATACTGGGGTTTTCTTAGAATGAGCCTTTGCTCAATGTAATCGATGAATTCGCTGAAAGGACGAATGTCGACCCGAAACGCGTGAATTTGTACACAAAACAATACAAACGCTGTGATCCGAAGGACACGCCGAGGACATTGGGACTATCGGAAAAATGCGATGAAATTGAATTGGACGCATTTGAGGACCTCGAAGAGAATGAAGGGAAAAGGCTCGCACTTAAATACCAAACGAAGGGACAGAGGCCGACCATCGTACGCGTTTTGCCGGTAAATTTAAAGAGAAGTTCAGCGAGGGAGAGGTATTTTAAAGCAAAAATTAATTCTAAGGATGCAACATTCGCTTCACTGAAGGAGCTATTTTGCACTGACCATGGGTTGGATCCTGCCAAGACGCGCTTCCTTTTGGGTTCAATTGGTAAATCGGAACAAAATCCAAAACTTATTAAATATAGTAGGATTAATTATCCAATAAAATTTTTAAGTTAGAATTCAAGATCATTTTTCAGAAATGATCGCTGATGATGAAACGCCTAATTCGCTTGGGTTGGAGGACGGAGATTGTATTGATGTGATCCATTTTGAATAATGACACTCCTCGCCTTTACATTTGTTTTATTTACGACATAAATTTACCAACAAATAAAAGCCTTGGTTTTGTTAGCCATTGAAAGTGTTTTGCCTTAATTTTCATGTGCTATTTATTCCTTTGATTAATCCGTGATTAATCCGTCCTTTTTCTATCTTTTCAGCCCGTTTGTTGGAGATGTCCAATGTGCGCGTTCCGTCCCTCCCCTTCAGTTTTTACCCTGAAAAGTGCACCCATTGTCTTATTGGACTGTACATCCACCGGTGCTTGTCATTCTCTCATTCAACTTCAAATAACCGCCACAATGATGTTGCTGCCCACAAAAATCATTACCAAACTTTGGGAGTGTCTCGTGATGCGAGCGCAAAGGATATCAAAACGGCATTTTTTGAGCTGACCAAAGTGTGGGCGAACCCTTAAAATGTCAGCTTAAAAACTTGTTATTTTGTCGTACAGAAACACCATCCTGACATGAACCCTACGGATAAAACGAAAGCAGCCGAGGCGTTTCAAAATGTAAGAATTATACGATTACATTTTTAATCAAATGATAGTGCTTTGTCAGGAAAGCGTTTTTGTTTAGAAATTTAATTCTATTATATTGTTTTAAAATCGTCTTTCCTTAGATAACTGATGCATACGAAGTGCTTGGTTCCGAAGAGAAAAGACAAATTTACGATACGCTCACTGCTCCGAAACCGCAAGCCCATTTCGGCAGAACGCCAAATTTCAGACGGACTCGTTCCAACCATATAAACATGGGACCTGCAGGAGGGCATAAAGATTGGACCGATTTGGACATCGATTTCAGAGATTTCGAGCACTTCCAACGAGAAAACCGGTAAAATTGTTGGCTCAAGCATTGAATTTTGTTTCATTTTAGGAGACGGCAGACGTTCAAAGACTGGGCCCGGGCGAATACAAAATCCGAATTTTACTGGTCATCTCACCAATCTTCGAAATCATATAAAAGCCCGCTAGCGTTGGAAAGAGAGAACTTGGAGAAGAAAATGCACGACGAAGTCATGGAGAGACGAAGGCGAAGCACGACAATTCCCATGTTTGACGAACTGCAAAGAGACAAGCAGAAAAGGGAACAGGAAGAGAGGAAGAAGAGAATGAAGAATTACATCATCTTTCTGCCGATCGCACTTTTCATATTATTATTTATTGCAGATCGTCGTTGAAATAGCGAAAGAAAATATTCTTAGGGTAAGCCCAGCGAAGAAATTATATTTTTAGATTTTCTTTTTAATTTTTGTACGGTTTGTCATTTCCTGAGGTAATATGTTCTAGGAAAATTTAGTCAAATTACAAAATTCTATCCCAATTCATTCGCTTTCCTTTACTCATCAAACAATCAGTTAAAACAATGGACATAACTTTGTCTGCTCGGAAATTGCTGTCCCAGGAATCTGTCCCAGCCGTCCTTCCATCTCTTCAAATGTCCTCATCATCGTCCGGGAGTTCAGCGCTTGCTGCCTCGGCCACTTCTTGCTCGTATTTGGCAGCCAAAGCGGGATCCATTTGTACTTCGGGCGGAGCGAGTGCCGGCATCGCCACGAATTCGAGGTTGGGGTCGCCGATCAGCTTTCGTGCCAGATAAAGGAAGGGCTTCTCGAAATTGTAGTTGCTCTTTGCGGAAATGTCGTAATACTACAAAGATGGTACTGCTTTATGAATATATATAGACAAAAAACGAACCTGGAGATTTTTCTTGCGGTGAAAAGTGATGCTTTTCGCCTTGACTTTCCTATCTTTGACATCCACCTAAAAGGAGGCGAGATTTATTGATGGTTAAGTAAAGTAGACCCGTTGAACTTCTCACTTTGTTCCCCACCAGCACAATTGGGATGTTCTCACAAACTCGGACCAAATCGCGGTGCCAATTCGGCACATTTTTGTATGTGACTCTGGCGGTCACGTCGAACATGACAATAGCACATTGGCCTAAGAATATATGATGTTTGAGTAAAAAAAAGTGATTCCTAATTCATTAACCTTGGATGTAATACCCATCACGAAGTCCACCAAACTTCTCCTGGCCGGCTGTGTCCCAAACGTTGAATCGGATTTGACCTCGCGAAGTGTGAAAAGTGAGGGGATGGACCTCAACACCAAGCGTAGCTAAACGACAAAATTAAAGAATCGCGGTTATTATTTTGACACACCGATATATTTCTTCTCGAATTCTCCAGTCAAATGGCGTTTCACAAAAGTGGTCTTTCCGGTACCACCGTCACCAACCAACACAAGCTTGAAAGTTGGGATATTGTCTTGTTCTTGGTTCATTTATGCAAAAATATGAGCAAAATTCAATTATAAACTTTTCAAAAGTGCTAAATAGTAAAAAAAAATTTGAGCAATGCTAAGTAAATTGAAAAAATGAAAGTAAAAAGTACAGAAGAAAATGATAAGCTTAATGTAAGACAAACATTAATTTTGAAAATGGACAATTACTAGGGTACGTAGGTAGGTATATTGTTTTGAAATAAAAAAAGAAAAAAGTGTTTTAGACATATTTTTTACATTTGCTAGATAACTAATCATTTTAAATTTACCGCTCTTGGCATTATATTAAATTTAAAATGAAAAAATTAGACTTTTTTGTCGGAACGGGCCAGTTGCGTCTGAGCCAAGTTTAGAGCATCATAACTTTTTTCGTTGTTCCACAAATCCAAGAAAGTTGGTATCATTCGAAAGCTCTTAACAAGCTCTATCGACTTCCTAAAAATCACAAAGTATACCGACATGTAAAAAAGTTATAAATTAAAATATGCAAAAATTCTGACTTTTTGGTAATATTCATGTTGCAACTTTTTTTATAAGTTGTTCAATCGCTTAAAATGCCTTACCAAAAGCTTCTAAACATGTAGAGCTTTCGAATGATGCCAAACTTATAAAATTTTACCAACAATGAAAAAAGTCGGCGCTACTGTAAAAGTGGTCCCTTTTGAAAATTTTTTTCACTTTTTTTTCATATATTTTTATTATTATTTTTTATTACAATTATCCATCCTTCCTTTGACTTCGTTTTATCAGAGCCATATAGTCCCAACAATTTTGGCACAACAATTTGTTTTGGATAAGTCCGTCGTGTGCCAAAAATTGTAAAATCTCTTCAGAGTTTTTGGAAAAAAGCCATCTCAAATTTATATCGTCCAATGTTGGAAAAGCGATGAGCGGCAGATTGTTGGAATCATTAATGGAATATCTTGAAACTTTAACCATTTGCTAAAATTGCATGAAAAAAATCATTTATAAAAAAATATATGCAATATTCGCTGACTTTGTCCGTCAGTCCCGTGCCAATGTCCAAGTCTCCCCAGTGCCATTCTCTGCTCCCCGCCGTTGTTCTCAGACGCAACTGACCCCTACCGTTTTTTTGTAGAGTTACATTTTATACTGAAGCTTGATTGACAGGAGACCCGAACCATTGCCTTACAAAAAACACAAATATTTCCTTATAAACGATATTTTCAAAAAATATATTTTGTAGCTAAATTTACACTAATTCTAAAGAAATGGGAAAGAAATCGCGAGAATTGGTGGTCGAGGTTTGCACTATTATTTTGTCAAATTAGGCCATTATCCTTAATGGAAAAAGTAAAATATCATAAATAAATAGGATGAACAACCGAATGGTGGAGATTATGTGCTTAAACCATCCAACGAGGAGCCCAAAGCACTCAGTGAGGATTGGCCCCTTCTTTTAAAGGTAAAAAGTCTAGGCACTTTTTTTTATAAATTTAAATGGTGCTTTCAAGAATTTTGACAAACTAAACATACGGACTAGCCATTACACTCCTCTCGTGGAGGGCTGTTCTCCGTTGAAGCGCGACATCAAGGAGTATGTTTCGGCTGGATATTTCAATTTGGACAAGCCTTCCAATCCGTCGAGTCATGAAGTGGTTGCGTGGGTTAAGCGAATTTTGCGTGTCAAAAAGACTGGACATAGCGGCACGTTGGACCCAAAAGTAATACAATTTTGTTTATGAATGGAAAAAATGTTTATTATCCATAGTAAACCCCTATTTGCAATTTATTTTTTTTCTATGATAGGTTTCCGGTGTTCTCGTTGTGTGCATCGACCGCACCACTCGTCTGGCAAAGTCTCAACAAAATGCTGGCAAAGAATACGTCGCCATTTTCAAACTGCACAACCCAGTTGAATCTGTGAAGACCATACGCCAGGCATTGGATAAGGTGTCTGAATTACATAAAAAGTCTAATGTTTTCAAATATTTTTGACTTTAGCTGACTGGTGCGCTGTTCCAACGCCCGCCGCTCATTTCCGCCGTAAAGCGTCAGCTGCGCATTCGTACGGTGTACGAATGCAAACTCATCGAGTACAGTCCATCCCAGCAAATGGGCGTTTATTGGATGAGCTGCGAGGCGGGCACTTATGTGCGTACTCACATTGTCCATCTCGGTCTGATGCTGGGAGTCGGGGCGCAAATGCAAGAATTGCGACGTGTACGGTCGGGAGTGACTGGGGAAAATGACCACATCGTCACATTGCACGACATTATGGACGCACAGTATTTGTACGACCAGCACAAAGACGAAAGTTATTTGCGGAGAATAATTCGTCCGTTGGAGGCACTTTTGGTTCAGCACAAACGCATCGTGGTGAAGGACAGTTCGGTGAGTTTGATTGCAATCGAAAGAATTCAACGATTGTTTAAGGTAAATGCTATTTGCTATGGTGCCAAAATATTGATACCCGGCATACTTCGTTATGAGAATGGAATTGAGATAAACGAAGAGATTGTGATTGTGACCACCAAAGGGGAAGCTGTTTGCATCGGTGGGCTAATTACTCAAATGGTTGTGCTACTGACCAAATGAATGTTTAGCGATTGCCCTGATGACCACTTCGACGATAGCGATCACTGATCACGGAGTGGTGGCAAAGATTAAACGTGTCATTATGGAACGCGACACTTATGCGGTGAGTTAAACCGGTTGAGACGGGAGTATTTCTAATTTGTGATTGCCCATGATTTCGGTTTGGTGGTGGTACTGAGAAAATTCCCCCTTTTTGCTTCGTGTGCGAAAAAAATTTAGCGCTCTATAATAAACAAAATTTTTGGGAATGAAGGAGAGGGACCGTTTGTGCGTTAGGCGTTGGAAGAGGGTGCAAACAGAAAAAGCTAAATTTCAACAAAAATTAAACATTTAACTTTTAAGCGCAAATGGGGACTCGGCCCGGTGGCGTCAAAGAAAAAGGCGATGATCAAAGATGGTTTGCTGGACAAACATGGGAAGCCGAACGAGAGCACTCCAAAGGGATACGTGCCCGGAATGATGGACTATTCCCTATCAAAAGTGAAGGCATGTCACAACTCGCTATTACACATTTATATTTAGACATTGCCACTTTTCAGCAAATTTTAAAATTCATAAGAACACCAATTGGTATCCTTTGGCCTTCCCTTTTCCATGAAAGAGAGCTATAAAAATGATGAATGGTATTAATAGACACTCGGATTCCTATGCAAAAACTTTTGTTATAGGCCATTCATCCAATCTCCATACTTAAAAGGGGGAATTAATTTGAGGGTTCTCGCCAAAAAACCTTTTTAAGAAAGAGGAAGTGCAGCCGATGGACACAGAGAATTGGGGAGGAAATGGGACGAAAATTACAAAGACGCCGAGCAAAATGCCAACCCAGCCACAGAGGACACGCAACAAAAGTTCATCAAACGAAACGAGTGACAGCGAAGTGCAAACGACCGCGGCGAGGCCATCGACAGCGACGCCGGGGAAAGCGGAACTGAAAAGACGCACCACGGAAGACACAAGCGACAGCGAAGCAGAAACGCCGGCAAAAAGCAAAGTGTTGGCGAGGGCAACTCCGAAGAAGCAGCAGAAAGAGGCGGAAACGGCCAAAAAGCCGGCACCGAAGCCGACGGAGGGCACTTCCTCGGAGGACTCAAGCGGATGAACGTGGGGCGAGAAACGAGAACCGTACAATTGTTAATGATATCATTTTTGTTGATCGTTGATTATTTTCAGAATTCCACTCATTTTGAAAGTTTATTCATAAATTTGCTAAATATAAAATTGTTAGTGTTAATTGAGACTCATTTTCCAAAAACTGGGACAATATGACACCTAATTCGTTTATGTGTGTGAGCAATTTGTGCATTCTATTCCTTCATCCCTTCGGCGGGTCATTCCTTTTATATGGCCATCCATTTTCATATTCCATAAGCATTGGCCATGTTGGCATCCGCCAATTGGTCCTGAATTGTTTTTTAATTTTTCCGTATAAATGCCATTCACCTCAAGCAATCGGATCCTCCTCTCGTGCTGTCGTAAGACCACTTTGATTTTGGCCAATTCGTCTTCAACGCTTCCACTGACCTACAAAATTGAAATTTAAATGAGTCATTCACTAATAATGATTTATTAGCTAATCACCGCGGCAGCGGATGAATTGCTCGGCCTTCGCGATGCGTTCGGTGTCGTTGCGGCGGTGCTTTGTCCGTCCGCTTCTCCGGCCCCGCTTCTGTTCTGTTCCCTTCGAATTCTGTCCAATTCCGCGGCGGCGCGGCGTTGACCTGCCGTTTGAGAGCCGCCCGTTTCGTCCCTGGCCTCCCTCGACCGCAATTGGACCTGCTTTGTGAGAATGCCATGCACTGTGC